>CM076579.1:128698887-129069093 GCA_034641835.2 Pinus albicaulis
ACCCAAGAAGGTGGGTCTCTCAAGAAAACTATCTTTGAGAAAGAGGAAAAACATGGAAACACACGAGGGAAGCTCAACAGTCTGGGGTCAAAGGGAACCCGGTCACGGAGGATAAGCTGGATAAGGGGTGCGGATCCACGGCCCGAAGACGACAGGTGGGTGGAAAAGGAAATCAGCAAAAAGCTAGGGGCAGGAGGCCTTTAGGGAGGTCCAAACAAAACGACAAAGAGGTGATTTGAAAGGAAAAGAGGCTGATTTCAATGGATACGGAAGTGAGGGTCACGGATGCGGAAAAAGAGGGCGGCACAGAAAGCAAGCCAATTTGAAACAGACTGAAACTCTTCCACAAAAAGTGGAGGGTACTAAAGCCACCAGGGCGGGTTCCCACTTAGATGAGTAAACGGATCGGATCTTGAGTGAGGCGGGGAATTTTGAGACGGAGAATTTGAGAGGAAACCACAGCGGAGAACACTTGTGAGAACCCAGAAAAATTACAGAAAAAATGCTGGAAAAAAAGGCAGGTCGCAGGTTCTGACCTGATTTTGGTTGAGGTCGCAGGTTACAGGCTAAAAAGTGCGTCCAGGTCGCAGGTTTTGGGCCAAAGGTGCGACCCCCCCGTTCCGGCTGTTTCGGCGGCAGATTTTCTGAAAAATTGCCGTCTCAGGTGCGGCTGGTGTCGCTTACCTGCGCAATAGGGCCCGAAACACACGGAAGTTAGAAATTTTAGGTTTTTAGGGTTTTATGTGAGAAAAATGACATGAAAAGAGAAAAACTAAGCAGCTAAAAAAGAAGCCCTAGGGCCTGAAGTAGCTGGATATGCGGGAATATGAAAAACGACAGCGGTCGTAATTTAAAACCCGTGTGGAGTCGCCATTTGTTAGTATGAATTCTTTGTCGAAGCGTACGAAAAAGAACCACTTTAGCTACGCATAACTAATAGCCCTAACAACAATAATGGCTGCAAAACATCTTCAGATCTGCAATTAGTAGTTAAAGTGTTGCAACAAAACAGATCTATAAATGGAAAGATATTAAGCAGTAAAGTAAAGAGTTTGCTCCATGCATCCAACAGACAAGACAAGAACACGATTTTTTGAATGAATTTTTATATTACGGGGCACCTGGGAGGAAACAAGAAGGTGTATCCAGATCTCCTCAATGGGATGGGTTCTTTGTAGTCCTCAGCACTTCAGATCTAAGCTTTCTCTCTCTTGTAGATGTAGAAAACCCAATGTAGAAGGTAGAGCTCGATGGGAGCAAAATGGCAGAAATGAGACCAAGTGTATAGATCCAGAGTGATCTAATATGCAACAAAAGGTGAAGAATGATGGGGAAAACCCTCCTATTTATAACAAAATATTGGGTCATTCTAGATCTTGGTGCATGATTAAAATAATGTTAACCAAATCTAGATCCACCTCTATGGAATATTTTATTATTATTTGTTGGAGGGGAAGGGTGTTTGACTTGGGTCAAATCCCTTGATTAGTGAAAAATAAATAAATAAATGATTTATTTATCTTTTTAAGGAAGTGGTTGGGATATAATCAAATAAATAATGATTTATTTGATTAATGGTGGTTGATTTGGTCATCTTTAACAAGGAATATTATTTAAATAATTATTCCTAGAAAATAATAAGATAACTATGGGTTTATCTCATTCATTTCTTTGTTTTTGGGTTAAACATGACTGGGAATAATAATTAAATTATGGTTTAATTAATTATTCCTTTTGGGGTTTCCTAATTAACATAGTGAAAGCAGTTTTACTTGGGGTGAAACTGGTCTTACATGGTGTACTTGGGTCCATCTAATGATGAAGAGTTAGATGACTAAAAAATGGTGTAACAGACACAACAGGGGAGGATGCAGGGGGACTGGGCTCCAAGTGTCTCGGAGAGGAGGATAGGTAAAGAATGGTTGTAGTAGACTCCGTCATCTAAACATCAGGGGGGGGAATGTCGATGGGAGTGGGGGGGTCCTCAGGCTGGCCTGAATAATACTGCGCGAGGATGGGAGAGGCGGACTGATTGTGTTCAACCTCATACTCTCGGACTACCTCTAAAGAGGTGTGGTAATGTGTTAGGTGAGGACAATGGTGGGAGTAATGGCCATGAACACCGCACAAAGCACAGGGTTTGTTGGTGCGGAGAGTCTTGGGGTTCTTGGTTACGGACGAAGAAGGAGTGGAGGCTTCAGGGACCGTAGACTCGGGGAACACAACTTTAACCATGGGCTGAATACGGGGGATCTCGGGACAAGCATGGGTGGCATGACCGGCGACATCACACAAGGCACAAGGCTTTGCAGGCGGAGGAGGGGCCAGGTCAGTCATGGTGGTCTTGTCTTTGGGTGCCCCCTTGCGGGCTTTTCCTTTCTTCCCGGGAGCCGTCGTGACAGGAGAAGGGTCCTGTGGAGGTGCTGGGGGCACAATGGCAATGAAGGAAGCAAGGGGGACCGGTTGAACCGGTGTCAAAGCCATGTAGGGTTTGGGGTGACCAGGAGGGGTAGCGGCTGGGGGATCAAGGTACCAGACCGGTATGCCCAAGGTAAGGTTAGGGAGAGAGAGGGTGGCCATGACGGGGACAAAATATACTCCGGGAGGGGGAGCCAGGAAAGGGATCTGCCCAACAGGGTAATGACCAGGAGGGACGGCTCCGAGATGGTTAAGTCCAGGGGGAACCGATCCAAGAGGATAGAGGGGTTCAGGGATACCAGCTGTAGGGGGAGGGCCAGAAGGAGGAGGTCTGGCTGGCTGAGATAAATGGCTAGGATCGGGTTGCGGAGGGTGAGGGGAAGGTTGCTGGCTAGCCAAAGCAGGCCACTTAAGGGAAGCCTGAGATGATTGCATCATGCAAACATTTGATAAGCTGGGATCAGTGATAGGAGGAGGGGGGAGACCAAGAAAAGTTCCAAGCAGGGCGGAATCTTTGTAAACGCCGGGGGAGACACTGGTCAAGGAATCGACGGTATGCTTGTTGGCTACAGAAGAGATGGTAGTCTCCGGTGAGGTCTGAGATTTGGGCTCATGATACGTCAACTGGTCAATGGTGACTATCTTTCCATTATGGGGGAAAGACATCTTGCGGAAAACCGCAGATGGGACAGCAGACATAGCATAGGTGTAGCTTCGCCCCAATAGAATGTTGTAGTTTAGCGGGGCGTCTATGACTTCGACGTCAATGCAAACAGTCTTACTGGCGAGGGTGATAGGACAATTACGAAACAAGCCAATGGGTTGGGAGGCATGACCGTCCCACGCTCGAAGGGTGATTGTGGAAGGGGCTAGCTCAGGGGATCCGAGTTGCTTCCAAACCGAAGCGGACATCACGCAGGTGGATGCCCCCTCATCAATTATACACTGGGAGACGTTTACGTTTTGGATTTTGACTGGGATTTGAAAGGCGATGGAAGGAGGAAGAGGAGGATGGTCCGATTGAGTGGCGTCGAAAACAATCATTTGGTCATCAGCAGGATCTACAGTGCCCACGGCAGATAGTAGAGCCTTCTTTTGGGAAGGGCACGACTGGAGGAGTTCCAGTGTGGAAATGGCAACAAGAGATTGTGCCAAATCATCTACTATGCTATACGAATGAGCAGCTCGACCGGAAGTAGCATTTCGACGTAATGGTCCCTTAGGAATCTTGGTATGAACCTCAACTTTGGGTTGAGGGATATGTAAGGGGCCACTAGATGTCAAAAGAGGCTCTGTAGAACCTGAAGAAGGAGGCTCAGGGGCAAACTGAGTAGGAGGCTTGGGCTACTGGGGAGACCGTGTTTGAAGGTGAAGGTCGATGGTTGGGGATGGATCAAAGTTCATCATGAGGATCTTGTAATCGGAAGAACCAGAAATGGAAGGTGGAGTGGAGACCTGCCCGTCAAGTGGGTGGGTAGCCACGCATCCTTGCTGAGGGAAAGGATCAGTAAACACATCTGGTTGAGTAGTGGCCACATTAGGAGGAGCATGAGGGGAGGCGTGTTGTCCACGCAATGTGGCTTGAGACTCCCACATCTGCCGCATCTGGGGTAAGAGGGGACAATCGTGGGTGTAATGACCATAAATACCGCAACACGAACAAGGCTTATTTGTGCGAAGCGGCCTGTCCGGCTTGGGCTGAGTGCCCTGTTGCTGGTTAGTAGTGTTAGGGTCAACACCTTGAGGATTGGGTCCACGAGTACCAGGGGAAGATTGATCTGGATTGCCTCTCCGCCTTCTTTGAGAAGAAGGGGGATTAGTCACGCCCTGCTATGCAAATACTTGCCTTGGAGGGGGCTGTAGGTGCTGTTGCTGGGGTTGAAAAGGCAAGGGAGGTGGAAGCGCATATGCTTGAGGAGCTGGCGCACCAGGCTGCGGATAAGGGTAATGGTTAGGTTGGGCAACATTGAGGTAAGCAGGAGGTTGGGCAATAGGAGGAGGCATGCTGTATCCTGGATACATGCTACCGGGAGGGGGAAGAGTGCTAGAGGTGTTGGCCCCTCCATGAGGGAGACCGTAGCCCATAGGAGGTTGAGCATATGAATGGGAAAGGGCTCCAATGATACCATCGGCAGAATGAGATGCCCCCGGAGTGTTAGCGCCGCCAGGACTGGGGAGGTCAGGAAGAACGGTATAAACATAACCAGACTCAGCATAGATCAGGTCATACTTCAAGGCTATTTGGAGGGCGGCTTCTTCGGTTTGAGGAAAATGGGAGGCGACATCTTTGCCGATGGGAGCTAGGAGAGAGCGAAGGAACCAGTCCATATAGATCCGATCTTCGAAGGGGGGAGCTCGACATAAGCTACGTCTACGTCGCCATTCTTGAACATGGGTGGAAAGGCGGGTCGAAGATGTTTGCTTAAATGAAGTCAAGAGCTCCGTACGGGTATCGTATTGGAGAGGGAGCTGGAAGTAAGATAAAAAGGCTTGGGAAATGGTCGAAAAGGTGGTATGGGAAGAGGTGGCTTGGTCTACATACCATTTAGAAGCTTCGCCGGTAAGCATGCGTTAGAACAAACGAAGACGGATGGAGTCATCGGTAATGGAATTGGAGGAACACCACATGTGGAAAGATCAGACATGATTGGTTGGATCTTCTCTAGCAAGGCCTTCGAACTTAGGGATGTCGGAGGGGAGCTTGGTTGGCATAGCAGGCCAACCAACATCATGGTGGATAGGGTCATTGATCAACTGATTGAAACCGGGGAGGCTGAGGCCTACAATGTACGACAGTAAGGGTATGGCCGAGGTAGTTCCTGTGGCGGTTCCGCTAGTAGTGGTTCCGGCATTAGGGCCTGGAGCACTGCTAACGTTAGGCCTTAGACCAGACATAGTGAAGGTGAAAGGGGGAGAACCAGGAGGAGAAGGAGAACCCAATGAATCAGGAGAGGAGTCGGAGTGTGGACTTGGAGGAGGATTGGCTCGACGACGGCGGGACGGAGCAGGTTGATCGACCGAAAACTGAGGGTGAAGGCCAAGAAGTCTCCGGGAAAGGCGCCTTGGGGGCGCAATGATGACGGGAAGAAGGAAACTGACAAGGGCGAAAAGGGATAGAATCAAGTGAGGTCAAGGGTAGAAAAGGTGCAGTGACAATTGATTTTAGAGTCTTTGCTAGGCGGTGTTAACCAGGTGCTTCTTCAATTAGGGTCAGTGTGTGGTGTGCGTTAATTTTAATTTTTAAAACCCTTTTCGTTTTGAGAGTGTTAGGTCTCTGTAATAAGCAAGATTGGCAAAGTCCGATCACAGAGTTAACATCATTTCAACCAACTTTGGGATTCTAGGATCTAGCCCTCCTGAATCCGGAGATGGATCTCTCCAATATGCACAAAGATGGATATTGTCTTTGAAAAGCTTAAGGTAATGATATTAGGCTAGTTATGAGGTCCAAGAGTTTTGTTTGGTTTTTTCAGATGGTTGAACATAGTTGCTGTCTGAGGCAGAAAGATCTATATGCAAATAGGTTCAAAGGTGAGAAGTTGCAAGCTAAAGAGTAAGCTTCGATCAAGAAGAAAGATGATGGCAAGTTTTCAATCCATTGGGCTATGGAGTCATAAGAGGATTTAATTGAAACATTCAGTTTCAAGAGTGATCTATGGGGCAAGTCATCTATGCCTAAGGATCTCTTTAAAGTTTGATTTATGGAATGGAGTGGTACAATAAGAAATGGAAATGACAGATGCAGAACAAAGAGCAGCCCAGGATCTGGTAAGTACTTTGAAACTATCCAACCTTTGACCAAGCTCTTAAGAAAAACATAGAAGCAAACTAGGATCTGGTAAGTACTTTGAAACTATCCGGCCTTTGATACACTTCTAATAGAATACATATAAAAACAAAGGGAAACACAAAGATCACACAGAATGGTCTAAGATCTGATAAGTACTTCGAAACTAGTCAGCTTTTGACACATCCTAAGGGAAACACTCAAATAGTTGAGCAAACAAGAAAGGGACTCAGGGCTAACCTTTGATTTCCTCAATTCATTCCTTACACAACATATATTGAAAGTAACATCTAAAAATAACATTTAGCTGTGACAAAAAGATGAGGGAAGGCCAGCATCCCTGTACTTAGACTGAATTAAATCATTTCTAAATAACACAGTTAGAAGAAAACATTGGGATAAATATTTTTCAGCCAGAGAAGGTTACTGATATACAGTAGGTCCTAACACTATTTAAACTGTTCTTTATAGTGGAAAATGAAACAAATTGAAAACAGAAAGAAAAACACAAGTTACAGTAAGAATAACATCACCATCAGCATAGACCAGGATCCCATAAATCAGCTTGTATTGATACTTCAAACCAGTTACAATCTTCAGATCCAGTGTTTTAATCCATCTCTCTTCACAACCTAACCTATCTGTTACAAGCAGAGCTCCAAGAGCCCATGAAACCACTATTTACAGTCAAGAGTTTTCCGGCTCAGTTACATAGAATGCTTCAGCAATTACATTGACAACCAACTAATCCAACCCCTCACTCATCTTCTACTGAAGTATTTATAGAAGAATGAGGAGGTGAGATCTGATAAAAAGATCTCAAATACAATTAATGCAGAATTAATGTCTTCCTGGCCCTTGGAGGCTCGATAAAGAAATCATACAGGTGTTCCACTGCATTAATGCATTTACACTTATGAAGCAAGCTCGGAGGGAGCTTTTATTGACCTTTGAGGCTGTGCGTACTATTAGGGTTACTCTGCAAACATTCTGTCATTAAATCTAGGGAAGAAATAACTTCTTTGGCTGTTCCGAGGCATAATATCTGACCCTGTTCAATAAATTCAGCCTCTGATTGAGCATTTTGAGGCAATAGGTGGCACTGCGGTGGTTGAGGAATAAATTTGCCTCAAAGTATGGCAGTGGATGAAATATGTCCGATGAACACTTTTAGGTTTTCCTTTAATCTTTGTTCTGAGTCGGGGATTAGGCTTTTGATAACCGTCTTAGCCGTAATCCCCGCCAATCTGTCCACTAATATGCTGCTCTGGTTCATTGTTGTCTTCAATATCCGATATTCTTTCTCTGCATTGATTTTGACGGTATTCTTCAAGCTTTACAGGGATGCGCAACAACCAAGGCTCATGAAACCTCATTGATAACATTGTTCTTCACCCTGCGGTCGATCCTCTGGATAAATTGAAAGAACGGGAGTCGTCACCCTCGTCTTTCAAATTTTCCTAAAACACGACGAAAGAACCTTAAAACTTGCAAAATACAAACAAAACGAGAAAATCCTGCGTTATATGGACAAATCTGCATTGGAGGGCGTGCGGGAAAACGGAGCAATCAGAGCCGTTGATCGCACTGCGATCAACGGTCGGGAGCGTTTTGAAAAGTCAGCGGAGAAAAAGGGGAACTATACGATGGAATCGGGATTTTGCATGAGAACCGTCAATCTGCAAAGATCGATGGTGGAGATCGGTTTTCGAATGCGTCGGGGGAAGTTAACGGGTAGGCAAGTCCGTTAAAGGCCGGGCAGAAGAGGTGATCAACAACCGTCGGATGGGAGGGCCCAAATCCGACGGCGGAGGTGGATCTCGCTGCGGGGTTATGGTACAATAGATAGCGTGCGGGCGAAGCGAACGGACGGTGGTTTTTGGAATAGGGCGGAGGACACGTGTCGGCCGGCATATGGAATCGCTGGCTGACGGGATAAAACCGCCACCCGACGAAAAGTGGTGCGGGATGAAAACCATGGTTTCTGGAAACGGGCGCAGGGGAGGGGGGTCCAGCAGGTGGGGCTCGCTCCGCTCCGTCGGATCTGGGGAGCAGTTCGACGGCTGGGAAGGACTTGGGGCAATAAAACACGTGTTTTAATATTCCACGCCAAAACCTTATAACAGACGGGTTTTCGAATGTTCAGAGGAAAAAAGGACGGAGAGGGGTTACATTTTGGCTTGGCGCCTTAAGACTGAGTGGTCGGTCCTGGCGCTCGGGCATGTGGAGGAAAAAAAGGCAGGGGGCTTAGCCTGAGGGGCCTAAGCCTAACGCATAGAAACATGTGCTTTCTATGGGTTTCCAAAGAATTTCGAAAGGAAAGATAATTCCGATAAGGTTAAAAAATGGGTTTTTAACCTTGGGAAATGAGATTAATGAAGGGATAAGGAATAACATATGGTTTTGTGGGGTTCTTATGAATAAAAGGAAATTGAAGAATGAAGGTAATATGGAAGTAAGGGAGGGGAAAAGAAAGGGGGATGCAACAGTATTTGACTTGGATTTTCGTGGAATATCAGAGGCTGGGAGAAGGAAATATATGAAGATCTAACCAGCAGTTTATGATTTTACCAACAGACTTCAAGAACCAACAACTTCAGGACTGAATTTGTTTCTTGAAGGCTGCACAGAATATTTAGCCACCAGCTGATATAATGGAAAAATATAGGTGGCTAACAGAGAGCAAGAAAAAGTGTGCTGCGTAACTGAAAATAAATCTGCAGAGAACAGTATATAATGCTGAAATAACAGAAAATTAATAGCTACTTGTGTATCTATCTAACCCAAGAAGGTGGGTCTCTCAAAACTAATCTAAAAAAAAAGAAAATAAGGGAAAAATCTAGGAAAAACGCATGGAAAAGAGGCCAATAGATCTAAGGTCAAAAAGGGACAGGGATCTAAAGGATAAAGCTGTTGAAAAAAGGTGCAGATCACAACCAAGAGACAGAGGTAAGGTGGCTGTAAAAAGGGAGGAAATCAACAAAAAGCGGAAAGGACAGGGAGGAGGTCCTAAAGAGAGGTCCAAACAAAACGACAAGAGGTGATTTGAAAGGAAGAAAGGCTGATTGAAAGGGGTCTGAAAAGGAGGTATCAGATCTGGAAAAAGGGAGGCTGAAACTCTGAAAAAAATAGATGCCTGAAGCAGCTAAAACTCTTCCACCAAAAGTGGAGGGTACTGAAGCCCTAGGGGGCTAGGTTCCCACTTAGATGAGCAAAACAGATCAGGAACAGGTCGAAACGGGTGGAGACAGAGGCTAGAAAACCCTGACAGAAGCTTCAGAAAAACCCAGAAAAATTGCAGAAAAACAGCTGAAAAACTGGCAGGTCGCAGGTTCTGACTTGTTTTCAGTGTAGGTCGTAGAAAATGGGCAAAAAAGTGTGACCTGGAGGTCCAGGTCACAGTTTTTTGGCTGAAAATTGCGACCCCTCGCTCCGGTTGTCTCGGCGGTAGATTTTCAGAAAAGTTGTCGTCTCAGTTGCGGCTGATGTCGGTCACCTGCGCAATAGGGCCAGAAACACGCGGAAGTTAAAATTTTTAATGTTTTAGGGTTTTATGGGAGAAAAAAAACATAAAAAGAGGAAAAATAAACAGCTGAAAAGAAACCCTAGGGTCTGAAGTAGCTGGATATGCAGGAATACGAAAAACGACAGCGGTCGTAATTTAAAACCCGTGTGGAGTCGCCATTTGTTAGTATGAATCCTTTGTCGAAGTGTACGAAAAAGGACCACTTTAGCTATGCATAACTAATAGCCCTAACAACAAAAGTGGTTGCCAATATCTTCAGATCTGCGGTTAGTTATACAAGAAAAGAGCTGCAAAATACCAGATCTATGCATGGAAAGACATTAAGCAGTAAAAACAAGGGTTTGCTCCATATACCAATAGACAAGACAAGAACAATTTTTGAAAGAATTTTTGTATTAAGGGCACCTGGGAGGAAAACAAGAAGGCATATCCAATTCTCCTCAATGGGATGGGTTCTTGGAAGTCCTCAGCACTTCAGATCTAGAATCTCTCTCTCTTGTTGGTGTAGAAAACCCAGACAAAGATAGAACTCAAAGGGAGTTCACACAGCAAATAATGTAGAAAAAGGTGACTAAGTGTATAGATCCAGAGTGATCTAATAGGCAACAAAAGGTGAAGAATGGTAGGAAAAACCCTCTTATTTATAACAAAATATTGGGTCATTCTAGATCTTCGTGCATGATTAAAATAATGTTAACCAAATCTAGATCCACCTTTTATGGAATATTTTATTATATTTTTTGGAGGGAAAAAGTATTTGACTTGGGTCAAATCCCTTTATTTGTTAATAATAAATAAATAAATGATTTATTTATATTTTTAAGGAAGTGGTTGAAGGATAATTAAATAAATAATGATTTATTTAATTATTTGTGGGTGATTTGGTCATATTTAACAAGGAATATTATCTAAATAAGATTTAAATAATTATTCCTAGAAAATAATAAGATAAATAAAGGTTTATCTAATTAATTTCTTTGTTTTTGGGTTAAGCATGACTGGGAATAATAATTAAATTATGGTTTAATTAATTATTCCATGAGGAAAATCAAACAAATATAGGTTTGTTTAATATTTCCTTTTGGGGTTTCCTGTTTTGACCATAAACAACCTAATAAATGTGGTTTATTAAGTTATTTAACATAGTGAAGGCAATTTTACTTAGGGTAAAATTGGTCTTACATGGTGTACTTGGGTCCATCTAATGATAATAGGTTAGATGACCAAAAAATGGTGTAACACTGAGTGTTCCCCTGAAGAGATTCAAATTTACACTGATCTCTTTCGAGAGTTTAGAGATGTGTTTTCTTGGTCTTATGAGGAAATGCCTAGTATAGATCCATCTATTGTCTAGAATGAGATCAAGGTATACAAAAATGCTATTCCTATCAGGAAAAAGCTTCGTCCGGTCAACCCTAGGTAGGCTGCAACTATCAAAGCTGAGGTGGAGAAGTTGCTTAAGGCAGGGTTCATTTACCCAGTTCCTTTGACTGAGTGGGTTTCAAATCCAATTTCTGTGGACAAGAAAAAAGGAACAATGTGAGCTTGCATCGATTTCAGGGACCTAAATAAATCATGTCCTAAAGATAACTACCCCACACCATTTATAGATCATATTATTGATGAGTGTGCGAGGAATGATATTTTCTCCTTCATGGACGGTTTCTCTCGATATAATCAAATTACTATCCGTCCTGAAGATCAGCGTAAGACTGCATTTATTTGTCCTTGGGGTACCTTTTCTTACAATAAAATGCCTTTTGGCCTCAAAAATGCTGGAGCTACTTTTTAGCGGGCCATGTCTTACGCCTTCCATGACATCAAACATATTATCGAAGTATATTTGGATGATTTAGCTGCTCGTTCTAGCAAGAGAATTGATTATCCTTCTCACCTCCATCAAGTTTTTGAATGATGTCAGCATTATAAAATTTGGTTGAACCCGAACAAGTTTTTTTTCGCTGTCACATCCGATTAGTTGTTGGGATTTATTGTATCTATGGAAGGGATTATGGTAGATCCCTTCAAGGTTGAGGCAATACTTCAGTTGCCTCCCTCGTTGTCAATTCGTCAAATTCAAAGTCTGCAAGGAAAAGCTATTTTTCTACAGAGATTCATTGTAAATTATGCTGAGATTACGAAAGGATTTATGAGATTATTAAAGAAAGGAGTTCCATTCTTTTGATATGACTTTGCTCAACGCTCATTCGATGCTTTGAAAAAATAATTGACCGCTGCTCCTTTACTGAGTCCACCCGATTATAGCAGGGATTTCCTCTTGTATCTTATGGTAGCAGAATCTACCATTGGTATGGTTCTGGTTCAGGAGGACGACGCTCTTTCCGAGCATGTTATATACCACCTTAGTTGAGGCTTGGTAGGACCTAAACTCTGGTATTCTTCAATAGAGAAGCTTACTTTAGCAGTTGTTCATGCTGTTCAGTGGCTCAGATATTACATTATCCTTCGTAAAACTTATTTTTTGGCAGCAGTCAATCCATTTTAGTTTGTTCTCACTAGGCGAGTGATTGGGGGAAAATATAATTGATGGATTGTGATTTTGTAGGAATTTGATCTTGAGTTTATGTATGCCAAGTCCAAGAAATCATTAGTTTCTATAGAATTGATTTTTGAGTTGCCCTATGGAGAAGAGATTGTTTATGATGAATCATTTCCTGATGAACATATTTTTCTCATTTCTTCACAAGATCCTTGGTACGGGTATCTCATAGTTTATCTCCAGACTGCGAAGTTTCCCTTGAATTTTTAGAAATATGAGAGTCGAAAGTTACGTCACTTAGCCAAAATTTATTTTATTATTGGTGACACTTTATATCATCGCAGGTTGGATTCAATCCTCATATGTTGCTTAACTCTCGAAGAAGTTGAGGTTGTGCTGAATGATTGCCACATTGGAGCTTGTGGTGGTCATTTATTTGGGGATGCTACAACCCAAAAAATCTTGCGTGCAGGATACTTTTGGCCTTCAATTTTCAAAGATTGTATGGAATCGGTCAAAAGTTGTCATATGTGTCAAGTTTATACTTGAAAGATGCGCACTCATCCAGCTCCGCTCTTTCTTGTCATTACTGTTGGACCCTTTACAAAGTGGGGTATTGATTTTACTACTTGTAACCCGCCTTCAGCTAAAGGTCACAAGTACATTATCGCAGCTATAGACTACTTCACGAAGTGGGTTGAGGCTATGCCTACTTTTGGGAATCACGGTGAGATAACAACTCTTTTCCTTTTCAATAAAGTCATTTCTCATTTTGGTATTCCCAAAGATATTGTCACTGATCATGGCAGTCACTTTCAGAACAACATGATGGCTTAATTGGCTCTGAAATTAGGTTTCCGGTAGGAGAATTTGTCTCCTTATTATCCTCAGGCCAATGGGAAAGTTGAAGCCGTGAAAAAATCCTTGAAGACAATTCTTCAATGGATGATAGATAAATCCAAATGCAATTCACATATTATGTTGTATCCTGCACTTTGGGCATACCGGATGTCAGTCAAAACTACAACTAGTTTACTCCATTTCAACTGGCTCATGGGTTGGAATCTATATTTCCTATTGAGTGTGAAATTCTAGTCTCGAAGAACACCTCCTTCATCTGGAACATCTGGATGAGCAGCGTCAAGATGTAGCTATGATTAATGAGGCACATAAGAAACGGGTAAAGGTTTAGTACGATAAGGCAGTCAAACCTAGAGTTTTCTCTGAAGGTGACCTTGTCTTGGTTTATGCCCAAGATAAGGATGCAGTGGCGGCAGTTAAGTTTAAATCTAAGTGGTATGGTCCCTTTATCGTCAAAAAATTCCTGAAGAAAGGAGCTTATGCCTGAATTGATTTTGATGGAAATGAGCTGGCAGAGCCCAAAAATGGGCTCTATTTGAAAAAGTATTATGCCTAGGCTTTGGAATAGCATCTTGCTTTCTTGTATATATTTTGTTTTTGTACATATTTGGGTTTTTGATTTTTGGTGTGATTTTGATGAATTTAATTTGCTTTGGTAGGTGATATTGGATGACATGAGTCACTTTGGCTTTGCCGATGGTGCTAGTAGACATACCCAAAACTTGGCTTTCGTGGCTTGGGTACTCCATTATCCATCCGGTCAGTTGTTAGTTTCAAGAGGTGTCTACATTGGTACTGCTTTGAACAACGTAGCAGAATACACTGCAGTGATTAATCTACTCTCGGAGGCAATATCCTTGGGCGTTGAGTCGTTAGTATTTTTCTTGGATTCGCAGCTAGTTGTTTCGCAGTTGAACAACACATATCGGGTCTGAGATCCATTTTTACATCAATTTTTTTTTAGGGTACGTTTGTTACAAAGATCATTTCAATTTATAACATTCATTCATATTCCTCGAGCTGACAGTTGGATGGAAGAATTATTGGCTAATTAAGAAATTGATTGGCATATTAATCATTCAATACTTTAAACAATATATCAAATACATCATTCATTATCATACATTTGAGTCATCACATCATATAAATCGTTTTATATATATATATATATATATATATATATATATATATATATATATATATATAGTCAGAGTGTTAAAAAATATACAAAATCTGGACCATCATGTCCTACAAAATTAGGGCTTATGCCCGATCATGTCTATCATCAAAAAATATTATAGTCATCTAATCATATCTATAAATCTACTCCTGAGATCCCTGCCCAACATTTGTGTTCCTATAAAACACAATGGGAGTCACTACATGATAGAATAACCACACCCAGTCTCGTGGTACTCCTACCACCCGTCTCTGGATATCCTCCAGTAGGTCCTCTATAGCATCCATAGGGACCTGGAGAGTCAAGCTCTCCAAGTTCCTCTGTACTGGATGGAGTGTCCTACCAGGGTCTTCAGCATCTGCCTCACCTTTACGATGCTTGTGCCTTGGGTACCCCTTAGACCTGACTAGTCCCATGTCTGCATCATGATCATCATAATTTTTTAAGTCATTTAGTCCAATCAAAACTATTTTGTCATTTTCATACTTTGAAAAAATCAAAAAATCACATAATAAAAAAATCAAAAAATGCAATCTCACCGATTGCACCCCAGGCTGCACCGGGTGGCAGGACTATATCTAGATATGCACGAAAGTCCATCCCAACATAGGGATAATATTCCACTGTGATGAATTGTTCTTCCCACCATTGGAAGAACTCATCATCCCAAGTGGTCCGAGGAATTTCACTTCCCCCTAATCTCTTCATCAGATCTGCCCGTCGGGCTATTCTTGGATCTCTCGGGTTGCTGATAGTTTAGATGACCTTGGGTCAAAGCCTTGGGACCCTCTCGAAGAAGAATGTCAGCAAGATTTTACCATACCAAAAAATTTTGGTCTTTGCTTTTCGGATTGAAGTCAACTGTTTTTTCATGTTGATCAACAAGGTTTTGCACCAATCAAAGAGATGAATCAGGCATTCTACTGCTATGCTCATTTTTGTCCGTGAAGCCTAATGTAGAGAGGAAAATCCTGCTACTCTGCCAATGGTAAAGAGAAGGATATTCATGTATAAATCCTTCAGATCTCTGATAGGAATATGAGTTCCTAACTTTTGTGCATCCTCTACGCAGTAGACTTGGACATAATCCTCTACGGTAAGCCTTCCACCAGGCTTTCCATGTAAGTCTATTGGGTCTCCTCTCTGAGAGAGTCTAGTGATGAAGTATATATATTCCACTTCTATGTGTAGTGGCATCTGATCAATTATGAAAAATTCTTCTTCTGGCTCCCAATGATCAACCAAAATTTGAAGCAAACATACATTTCTTTTCATGTTGGGCAGTTTGAAAAATTTGAGAAATCCAAAATTTTGGAGAACATCTAGCGAAGTTTGATCTTCCATCACCTAATTGTCAATTGCACTATGCTCACGCTCTCTCCAGCTGATGGAAATCCTAAGAAAAATCATTAAATGGTTGATTAGATTCAAGTTTTAAATTTTCACTCTGTGCATACGTGACCTCGTTTGTACACAATTTCATATGATATGCAGGTCCGTCTGCACGAACCCGTGTATGCATAGAGGATTTCATCAAAAAATATATTTTCTATTGTCCAATTTCCAAAATTTTGCCTTAAACAGGAATGAAATTAATGAAAATATTGAGTTTAGAGATTACTTGAATTATTTGGCACGATTTGATGGCTGATTGCTCTGGATTTGAGAAGAGGAATTTTTTCCCCAAAAGCT
The DNA here is from genome assembly GCA_034641835.2 of Pinus albicaulis. Taxonomy (NCBI): domain Eukaryota; kingdom Viridiplantae; phylum Streptophyta; class Pinopsida; order Pinales; family Pinaceae; genus Pinus; species Pinus albicaulis. The sequence continues at coordinate 128,714,852 of CM076579.1, forward strand.
CCTTCTCCACTTATGCAATGTGAAACTGATCCAAATGTGAGTGAAATGGTGTATTTATGCCAAGAATTTGAATTTTTTTGCAAATTTTCATTGTGCTTATTTTTCAAATTTGACTAAGGCTGTATAACCATTTGGATTTTAAGTGTTGGGCAAGGTAATTTTTCAGGTACATGTTGCTGAATTCGAGATTTTCCTAGTTTTTCTTCGGATCCATGACCACTGACTTGTCATGGCAGGTATCAGATTTCAAACTAGCATATAGGTTAGGGAATTCACTTTTTGTTACATTTTTCATACTAACCTCCATTTTGATCACTTGCCATAGGGTCGATCCCATGAGCATAAATATATCATCAATACATGGAAGCGGAATACAATGAAAGCAAGTTTCCAAATGACAATTGGAGAGTGAATCATAGTTCCTATCAGGGAACCAACACAGTGCATCCTTGGCCTGCATCAAATTAAACAAGAACAAGTGCTCTTCCAGCCACTTGTTTGCTGCCACAATCATATTAAAAAGTATAAACATGAAGGTACAAAGTGGTGTCAATGGTGCACACCAAAAGTCATGTGGCTTCCCCCACAAACCACCAATGAGATAGCCAATCTCAATGCTACAAAAGGCTGCAAGTACATCACTCTACAATATGCAAGAAGGAAAAACTCTTCTTGATACATTATGCTGCTCAAACAAGGAAGAGAAGTACAATACAATATGTAAAATTATACCTCCTCCATCATGCACTTGAGAACTTGAGTTGAAATGGCTCAACTAAAATTTCTCCCTCACCTCCAATGAGTAGGGAAGTGGCTGTGACCTCCTCTTCATTACCATCCGAGCTATGCATCTCTCCATATGATGAAATATGTCATGCTTATTTCCCTCCCAAGTGAACTCCTCCATCAAATGGAAATATGCATCAAGGTGCATAGAAGAGAAGTCCTCATGTGCTGCATGTAGCAGCTTCTCCTTGAGACTAGAAGATCCTGCCATAGGAATAGATGACCACATCATCCACTATGTATCTATCATCTCCATCCGGGTCATCAAGAATCATGCATGCACCAATATCCTTGGAGTACTCTACCAAGAGTTGAGACCTCCAATAGGGATCAATCCTTCCAAGAGACAACATTGGTGATCTAGCATATGAAGCTTTCCTCATGTTGTTGCCTGCTACTTTGACATCCCCCATGCCAAAGTCATCCTCCAAAATCATCACCTCCTTGGAATCCAAGAATGGTGAGCCAAGAGGCAAGATGTATCTCACCAAATCTAAATCTGGTGGCCTCTCATGTGAAATGCCTCCATGTAATGAGACATCAAAATCTGAAATGGACTGCACGTATGAATGGACTGATTTGTCCCTCTCTTCTCTGCGCAGTGTAGTCTTCTTCCTTTGTGCAGAAAATTTCTAAAATAGATAAGAGTGAATTTTCATCTTCCCCTCATGTTGATCCTTCTGCTCTCCTTCTTATTCTAATGGTACAACGTTGGTATTCCTTCTCTGCTCACCCTCTTCATCAATATGAAAGAATGCCTCATCATCAACGAGAGACCTTAGATCTTGGTCATCTCTTGAAGGAGGTATCTCCATGTCATCACAAGTGGAAGAGGGCCCTTCATAAGATGGGGATCCTTCCCTTAGCAAGCCATCATACATGTTCTTATCCCCTTTAGAAATAAGGAGTGGAGTTGGTTGCATGGTTTCCTCCAATGCATGCAAGGTGTTTGATGTTTTGATACATGATGGTTCACATTAATTCTCATCAAATCTCTTCATCAATCCCTTAGTGAATTCATCATAGGCTTTCTTAGTTGCATGATAACAAGAAATATAATTTTTAAACCACCCATCATGAGCGATACCTTTGAGTTGTAGCGCTGGTACTCCAATGGCCTCAACTTCTTCATCCATTCTCCTTGCAGTGAATGTGGGCAATGTACTGCGTTGTGGATCTACATGTGTGGTTGAATGCTCAAACACTTCATGACAATAGCTAGGGCTTGCTTCATCTCCAAACCCTTTTATAATTTTTTTTCAATCTTCCCTTTCTGTCTCCTTGATATCTTCTTTGATACCCTCCAAAGTCTGGAAGAGAAGCAGGGAGATCTCCTCTTCGATCATTCTTCTTCCTCCTCTTTCCTTTGGCAAGAAAGTAGGCATATCCCAATGGTGTAGATCAGATTGTGTGACTGAGTTCTCACACACATTGTAATGAATGCTGGGGCTTTTAGGATCAGAGGGATCTGCATGACCTCCCTTCTCCATTCCCCTGATTTCTCCTTTCAATACATGAAGAGTTTCTGAAAACTCTTCTCTCTACAGTCTTCTAGAAAATGGGTTTAGGCCCTTCTCCTCTGTGTCTTCAGTGTAACCATAATTCTCCATCAGATTTTTATTTCTTCTTCTCTTCTCCGATACTGCTGTAAAGTTCCCTTTTCAGGAGTATTAAGATTCTATTCCAGAGATTGACTGATATGTCACCTTTGAAAAAAGGATGAGATCCAGAGGCTACCTGGACATCTTCAAAATCTATCTATAGATCTTGAAATATCCCTCCTTCATGGATTCAGCAATTTGGCTTGAAGCCACAAGCTGAGCCAAAGATCATGCTCTGATACCACTGTAATATTCCTTTTTCAAGAACAACTACATATTGGGAACAATATGAGTTATTACCAATGTGGAGCTATATAAATATGTCTGATACAGATTTAAAAACACTTAAAATTCATTTGAATATGCAACAAAAACCTTATACAACATTTTAGGGGCAAAAAGGGTGGGGAAAAGTGATGATTTTGGCCCTAAAATGAGTATAATTAGAGATATGTGTAAAAATAAGGGAAATGGAGGGACATTATTTCATATTAGGTCATGAGGGACCTATGCTCTAAATTTAAGCTTAAAAAAATAATTCTAGCTAAGTTAAACAGTTCCTCCTTCACAAACTAGGCTAGAAAACCCTGATTTCCCATGGCTTAAATTATGCAGAAATTTACTGAAGCTTAGGCAGCATGATTTTCTAAAGGTATTAGTTGGAATAGGTTAATAAATTCATGAAATCAGTTACAAAACACTACTCATACAGTATAAGAGAGAAAATGAAGACTTTTATGAGAAAATCCCTCTAAAAGAGGTGCTGCAACAATTGTATTCCACTGTAAAACCTTGAAGGTGTTATTTTATGAAGCATACAGTAGATTTAGGTTAAAAATCAGATATAGGACAGATCAATGTACAAAATATTATATCTATATGGGATCTATACATTATATTGTCCCTATTTTACATACCCCTTGGGGTTTCCAGCAAATCATGAAGCATATGGAGTAGATCTGAAATTTTATGTAGCAGATCTACAGATTTCTGCAGAATTTCTAAAGTAAAAATAAGTATGAACAGATCAGATCTGGAAGGTACATGGATTGGTTGGCCAATCCATGGATCACCACAGTGAGGGAATATTCCCAACACCAGAGACCTCTCTCCCAAGAGATAGCTGAATCACCCTGCAACTTCTTCCATGTAGATTGCATAGTTCAGGAAGGGTAACTGCACTGTAGGCTCTGAAATATGATATGGCCTTATGCCAAGATCTGAAATTATGCTCCAAGAGGAGAGGCACCCTTCCAGGAGGTTAAGAAACACTCTCCATGAGAAGAGACTCCCCAAAACAATCTAGATCTGAATAGATCTAGAGCTCCACTTGCTACAGCTTACAAAAGAAATCAAATCCTAAACAAGATCTACATTGCAGTTGGAAGTAGAAGCTTGGCCAATTTCCAGATAGTGGATGAGAAATGCAAAACTCTTCTAAGAGCTACTCTATGGAAAGAGGTGGGATTCCCGCTCGGGAACACCCAGTGCGAAGCAGCACTATTCTCAGGCTAAACAGCCTAGAAAATTAGTCTAAGAAGAATCATTTTTGAATATATTCAGCAACATTTTCTTGCTGCTCTCCTCTTTCTTTTATAGGATGAAAGTCTTGCAAAACCCTAAACCATCTCAAAGGTTTAGCCCCTTTCACATGTGCATCCTCCTTCTAGATCTGCACTGAGTATTTAGGAGGTACATTGCAATTAGAAAATGCTATAGATAAGGTCTTATTGACCTATTCAAATGTCACAAACCCTTTTTACACATAAGGGGTTTCATCAAAGCAACCCTGATTTAGCCTTGTTCACATTGGGCATTGATTTATTACATAGTTTTTAGGAGTTTATTGATCCTCCCTTACACTTTTATCCATGAACATGAAAATAAAAATGAAATTGAATATTCCAATTAGCTTGGGATAATTAGGAATATTACAAATAGTTAACTGAGTTTGATAAACTTAGTTAGCTCATGTATTTTGATTTGAGGGTGGTTGGTGAGGCATGCAGAGTAATTCTATTAATTATGGAGTTCGAATTGCAGTTGGTGCATTAGTTTAATGCATGTGTAATTAGTTAACTCAGTTAGGTGAGTTAGAGTCAGTTGAACTAGTTGTAAATTTTTGTTGCACTAGTGAGAGATCAAGAGAATTAAATATTATTTAATTCACAATGAGTGATCTTCCATGCAACTTTTTATTACTATTAATAGCTGCATGCATGTCATTTCCAGTGGAGACCCAGTTGAGACAAAGGTTAAAGGGATGTTAAATATAAGTTGTGTGATTATTAGGTTGCTTGGCTGCAACCAAACATCCATTGGATTTCCCATGATCCTTGCACAGTTTAGCAAGGTCAAAATTACTAAAGAATAGCGATTTCATTCATCAGGAATTGTGCAAGTAAGGTAGGTTGTTTAGGGGCTGAGAATTGGCTAAGTGTTGGTTAGTTTTGTCCAGGACACTATGAGACAGTTAGAAGAGTGCAAGAGACTCTTGTGAGAAGAGTGCATTGTAATTGTTTCATGATTCCATGGTTAATATACAATAGAAGATAGAGGGGTTTTGAGCAGCAAGATTTCCCCAGGAAATTATCTCTATTGTGGTTTGATTTGATTCTTTATTTTCTTCATGTGATTGGGGATTGTGTTTAATATCCACAATTTATTTGTAGAAGGATTCAGTATCTAGCTTTAGTACATTGTTAGATCGGATTGAATCCATTAATATAAACATGTTTGTATAATTTCTACAGTGCATTAGTTTAATGCATAAGAAATCAGCTAACTCAATTAATTGGGTTAAAGTTAGTTGAACTAGTTGTAACTATTTGTTGCACTATTGAGAGATCAAGTGAATTAAATCATATTTAATTCACATGCAGTGATCTTCCATGCAACTGATGATTTACTATTAATAGCTGTATGCATGTCAGTTTCAGTGGAGACCAAGTTGAGACAAAGGTTAAATGGATGCTTACAATCAGTTGTATCATTAGTAGGCTGCCCGCATGCAGTAAGACACGCATTTTATTTCCCATGAGCATTACGTAGTTTTGGGAGGCTGAAATTCCTAAAGAATAGGGATTGCATTCCACATTAATTGCGCAAGCAAGCCAGGCTGATTAGAGGCTGAGAATTGGCTAAGTGTTGGTCAATTTTGTCTGGGTCAGTGTGAGACAGTTGTGAGAGTGCAGGACACTCTTGTGAGAAGAGTGAATTGCTATTGTTTCATGATTCCATGGTGAATATAAAATAGAAGATAAAGGGGTTTTGAGCAGTAAGATTTCCCCGATAAAATATTTGTGTTGTGGTTTGATTTTCTTTCTTTACTTGTTGTGATTGGCAACCATGTTTATTTTCTGCAATTGATTTGTAGAAGGATTCAATATCTAGCTTTAGTACATTGCTTGATCGGATTGAATCCATTGATATACATATGTTTGTATAATTTCTACATGGTATCATAGCATAGGAAATCACTATAGTGAATAAGAAATTGAGTTTGTGACTGAACAGAATTCGAATTTGCAAAAGTATTCTTGGTGCGACAGGCAGATAAGGATCGAAATGGATTTCAATGGCTTGAGATTGAAGTATGCACTCAAGGGTGGTTCCAATTATATTATGTGGAATGAGAGGATGGAGGCAGTTCTAGAGGATAATGGGTTGAAAGAATTCATTGATAATGACATTCCCAAACCCACTACAGCAGATGTTGCAAATCTTGATGCTTGGAAAAATAAGGTTGCAAAGGCGAGGAGGATCTTACTAGATGGAGTACGAGACCACATTGTCTCAAGTCTCCATGGAAAATAAAATACATATGAAATGTGGAAGGCTGATAGATTTGTTTCAGATAAGCAGTGATCATAGAAAATTTTCACTGAAGGACAATCTCAGGAAAATCAAAATGGAGAAAGGTGACACTATTCTGAAATATTCAACCAAGTTATTCCAATGTCGAGATGAGATTTGGAGCATTGAAATTACTTTCACGGATGATGAGTTTGTGAGCCTATATATTCCAAGGCTTCCCAAGAGTTGGCATATTTATCAGGACATTGTCAATGGGAGGGAGAAGCTGCCAGATTGGGAACGAATTTAGTCGGAATTGGTGCAAGAAGAATTCAGGCAGAATACCATGGATGGATCTTCATCTAAGACAGATGATGAATAAAATTGTGCCTTGGTTGGAAAGGCAAAGAAGGGGGAAGGAAAGAAATACTATTCCAAATATAAGTCTGAGAAAGAAGGAAAGAGGTGCAATATGTCCAGAGTGAATTTTTTTCACTATCACGAGCATGGAAATTATGCCACTAATTGTCCACAAAAGAAGAAGAACAAGAAGGCTTATGGATCTACAACTAGTGAGGCTTTGGCCTCACATTTTGAGTTTGAATTCTCGCTCATTGCATGCATGTTTTCAAGTGCGATGGGATCAGTGTGGTACTTGGATAGTGGTGCATCTTTCCACATGATTGGAAACAAATAAATTTTTAGTAGTTTCGAGGAGAAGGACCTCAGATGAATATCAAAATGGGTGATGACGGGCGGTACAATGCTACCGGTATTGTTACAGTTACCTTCCAGAGACAATCATGTAAACCATTCCTATTAAAAGATGTAATTCATGTACCAGGATTGAAAAATAATTTAGTTTCAATTGCAATGTTGAAGGATAGAGGCTATGATATGGTTTTCAGTGAAGGGAAAGGTTTCCTTCAACAAAAATCCATAGGAAAAGCCAAAAAGATTGGGATTCATGTGAAGAATCTCTATAAAATTGATGTAGATGGTTGATGGGATGAGGGTGAGTTATGGCACATGAGGTTGGGCCATCTACACCACGGAGCCTTGAAGGTCATGCGGCATATTTCTACAGGTATTCCCAAGGGTACTCTTGCGCATATATACACATACAAGGGATGTACCATGGGGAAGTATGCAAAGGAAACTTTTCATGAGAAGGATAATCGAGCTTTGGAAATCCTTGAGAGAGTTCACTCTGACGTATGTGGACCATTCTCTACAACTTCGACAGCAAAGCACAGGTATTATGTGATCTATGTTGGTGATTTTTCTAGAAGTGTTGGATCTAATTCACTGGGAAGAAAGATCAGATGTTCTCAAAATTTTATGAGTTCAAAGCAACAGTGGAGAAAGACACGAGGAAGCATGTGAAGGTTCTTAAGAGCGACAATGGTGGTGAGTACTTCTCTAATGAATTCAAGAACTTATGTATCAAAGAAGGAATTCAGAGAGAGTTGATTGCATATCATAACCCACAACAAAATGGGGTCATGGAAAGAAATAATAGAACAATTGTGGGTGTGGCACGAACGATGTTGCATGATCAGGGAGACCTAGTTGAGACAAAGGTTAAAGGGAGGTTAAATATAAGTTGTGTGATTATTAGGTTGCTTAGCTGCAATAAAAAATCCATTGGATTTCCCATGATCCTTGCATAGTTTAGCAAGGCCAAAATTACTAAAGAATAGGGATTGCATTCATCAGGAATTTTGCAAGCAAGGAAGGTTGTTTAGGGGCTGCGAATTGGCTAAATGTTGGTCAGTTTTGTTTGGGACAGTGTGAGACAGTTAGCAGAGTGCAAGAGACTCTTTTGAGAAGAGTGCATTGTAATTGTTTCATGATTCCATGGTTAATATAAAAAAGAAGATAGAGGGGTTTTGAGCAGCAATATTTCCCCAGGAAATTATCTCTGTTGTGGTTTGATTTGATTCTTTCTTTGCTTCATGTGATTGGGGATTGTGTTTAATTTCTGCAATTTATTTGTAGAAGGATTCAGTATCTAGCTTTAGTACATTGTTATATCGGATTGAATCCATTGATAAACGCATGTTTGTATAATTTCTACAGTGCATTAGTTTAATGCATGAGAAATCAGTTAACTCAATTAATTGGGTTAAAGTTAGTTGAACTAGTTGTAACTGTTTGTTGCACTATTGAGAGATCAAGAGAATTAAATTAGATTTAATTCACATGCAATGATCTTCCATGCAACTGATGATTTACTATTAATAGCTGCATGCATGTCAGTTTCAGTGGAGACCAAGTTGTGACAAAGGTTAAAGGGATGCTAACTATCAGTTGTATCATTAGTAGGTTGCCCACATGCAGTAATACAACCATTTGATTTCCCATTAGCATTGCGTAGTTTTGGAAGGTAAAAATTCCTAAATAATATGGATTTCATTCCACATGAATTGTGCAAGCAAGCCAAGCTAATTAGAGGCTGAGAATTGGCTAAGTGTTGGTCAATTTTGTCTGGGTCAGTGTGAGATAGTTGTGAGAGTGCAGGACACTCTTGTGAGAAGAGTGCATTGCTATTGTTTCATGATTCCATGGTAAATATAAAATAGAAGATAGAGAGGTTTTGAGCAGTAAGATTTCCCTGATAAAATATCTGTGTTGTGGTTTGATTTTCTTCTCTATTTACTTGTTGTGATTGGCGATCATGTTTATTTTCCACAATTGATTTGTAGAAGGATTCAATATCTAGCTTTAGTACATTGCTTGATTAGATCGAATCCATTGATATAAATATGTTTGTATAGTTTCTACATGGTATAAGAGCATAGGAAATCACTATAGTGAATAAGAAATTGAGTTTGTGACTGAATAGAATTAGAATTTGGAAAAGTATTCTTGCTGCGACAGGCGGATAAGGATCGAAATGGATTTCAATGGCTTGAGATTGGAGTATGCAGTCGAGGGTGGTTCCAATTATATTACATGGAAAGACAGGATGGAGGCAGTTCTAGAGGATAATGGGTTGAAATAATTCATTGATAATGACATTCCCAAACCCACTACAACAGATGCTACAAATCTTGATGCTTGGAAAAATAAGGTTGCAAAGGCGAGGGGGATCTTACTGGATGGAGTACGAGACCACTTTGTCTCAAGTATCCATGGAAAAGAAAATACATATGCAATGTGGAAGGCTTTGATAGATTTGTTTCAGATAAGCAGTGATCATAGAAAATTCGCACTGAAGGACAATCTCAGGAAAATCAAAATGGAGAAAGGCGACACTATTCCAAAATATTTAACCAAGTTAGTCCAATGTCAAGATGAGCTTGGGAGCGTCAAAATTACTGTCATGGATGATGACTTAGTGAGCCTATCTCTTCCAAGGCTTCCCAAGAGTTGGCATATTTTTCAGGACTCTATCAATGGGAGGGAGAAGCTGCCAGATTGGGAACGAATTTAGTCGGATTTGGTGCAAGAAGAATTCAACCAGAATACCACAGATGGATCTTCATCTAAGATAGATGATGAATAAAATTGTGCCTTGGTTGGAAAGGTAAAGAAGGGGAAATGAAAGAAATACTATTCCAAATATGAGTCCGGCAAAGAAGGCAAGGAGCGCGATATGTCCAGAGTGAATTTTTTTCACTGTCACGAGCATGGAAATTATGCCACTAATTGTCCACAACAGAAGAAGAATAAGAAGGCTTCAGGATCTGTAGCTGGTGAGCCTTTGGCCTCACAATTTGAGTTGGACTTCTCGCTCATCGCATGCATGTTGTCAAGTGCGATGGGATCAGTGTGGTATTTGGATAGTGGTGCATCTTTCCACATGAAGGGAGACAAATAAATTTTCAATAGCTTGGAGGAGAAGGACCTCCAGATGAATATAAAAATGGGTGATGATGGGCGGTGCATGTTGGAAATGTTGTCATTGATGGCAAAGGAGCACAAAGGAGCAGCACCTGAACCAGCAATAAGGCAAAGGAGATGGCAAAGGAGGAACACCTGAGGAAGAAACAAGACAAAGAGAGCAGCAAAGTAGCAAGATGTAGAGAGGGTCGAGCAGTAGAGACAAGTTCATTTAAAGAAGCAAAGGCAGCAAAAGGAGAATTAAGGAGTAGCATCAGTCAAGGAGTAGATGAATTAAAAGAGAGAGCGTAAGACAAATAGCTATAGAGACAGAGTTGTTATCATGGCAATGAAGACAACAAAGAAGCAAATGAAGGAAACAAAGGAGGCAGCGCTGAAGTAGAGACAGGCACAGGAGGCAACGCTGAAGCAGAGACAGGCAAAGGAAATAGCGCTGAAGCAGAAACAGGCAAAGGAAGCAGCGAATACAATGGAGGCAGAAAAGAAGCAAATGAAGGCAGAGGAAGCAAATATAACAGAGGCAGAGCCGTTATCACAGAGACAGAAGCAGAGGCAGAACGACAGAAGCAGCAGAGGCAGAGGCAGAGCAGTTATAAAATACCGAGAATCATACCCCAAGCCGGGCGTTACGCATATAATGAAGAACCATATTCCAGGAATCGCACACTCCAACCAGCGTTATACATTTAACATAACACAAATATTCTGGGAATCGCACACTCCAATCGGTGTTATACATAACACAAATATTCTGGGAATTGCATAGAACCGTATTCCGGGAATCGCTTAACCCCAAGCGGCAAGGCACATAAATTCCGGGAATCGCCTACCCCGATGGAGGATACATATATATATATCCATCACCTTACATATATGTGTAGCGCATCATATAAACAAAGGTCAAAGCATAAATATATACAAAAGGAGCGCTTTATTATAAATTTCATATTATTAATCCCGAAAACAAAAGAACCAAAGGTCCAAGGCATATATATTATGGAGCACATAAAACAAAGTTTTATAAGGTGGGACCCCTCCCCAATCGGATCGGAAATGTGAAGAGTCCAAAGGTGGAAGCGCATTGCAATTACCGATTGGTGATTTCCGATTGAATCGCAATCTAAGCACATTGGAGCTGCAATAGTTGAGTGATATCAATTCAGGCGATTGGCGATTTCTGATTGAATCGCAATCGAAGCACATTGGAGCTACAATAGTTGAGTGATATCAATTCAGGCGATTGGCGATTTCCGATTGAATTGCAATCGGAGCACATTGGAGCTGCAATAGTTGAGTGATATAAATTCAGGCGATTGGCAATTTCTGATTGAATCGCAATCGGAGCGCATTGGAGCTGCAACAGTTGAGTGATATCAATTCAGGCGATTGGCGATTTCGGATTGAATCACAATCGAAGCACATTGGAGTTGCAATAGTTGAGTGATATCAATTCAGGCGATTGGCGATATCCGATTGAATCGGATCGGGCTGTGGAACAATTAACCGGTTTGGCATTCAAACATTGCGATTTGCGATCGCCGATTTGCATCGCATCGGAGCAGGTATTAAAAGGTATATATATATATATATATATATATATATATATATTATGGCATTGTGTTGATCGCCGATTGCGATGATTGGAATCATATCGAATCGGAATCAGAGCAGGAGCGATAAATAGCATTCGGAGAAGACTCATTGCATCGGGAAGTGTGTTAAGTGGGCCCAAAAGGAGTTCTTATATGTTTAATATGTCTTCACTATATTACGCTGAGAATTGATTTAAAAAGGAAGTGTGTATGTATGCCAAGAGTTGAAATTACTTATTTGTATATATGAAAGGGCGTTGTTATATGTATATATATAACATTGTTGCGGTGGTATTAAACTATGCCGCGTGGTCTATAGACCCATGGGCCTCAGCTTAACGGGAGGGCGATTATTAATATACGACTGTGATATATGTCTGTTCCGCTTGCGGAATGTTCCACATCAACAAGACACTCGTGGCATGAAAAGCGTTGGAATATGGCCTAGAATTACAGTCAGCAGATTCATTTATATATAAAGCGTTGATATAAAAATGAAAAATGCAGTTACACAAATACAGAAGTTACGCAACAGCCATAAACAGAAAGGCATACAGAGAAGAGAAAGGGACAAAGACACAGTCAGAGAAAAGACAAATGCGCAGCAAGCCAAGAGACAAAACGAATGAGCTGGAGTTCTCATTTAAATTTGAATGTAAATGTTTTATTTAAATTTATATTGTTGTGATGCATTGGCAAGTCTCCAGAAGAGAGAAAATATCCCACTGTCATATTAAAATAAGCACCTACAGTTACATTTTTCTGAGTGAGCTGAAAAGAGATGAGAAGGCAGAAGGCAAAGAGACATGGCTGTCCATTTCGAATTCCCAGTGGAATACAAACAACCATGAAGCTATTTTTGTATAAAACTGGGTAATATCGAAGGGGAGATTGTTGATGAAAAAGGAGTGAGAGAAGAAGAGAGTATGCAGCAGAATTAAAGAGAGTTGAAGAGAATAAGCAAGTTGCATGAAGAATTTGAATAAGGAGGAGCTGAGCAGAGATGATGCAGGTCTGATATAAGAGTTGATGAACAGCAGAGAAGAAGGTACAGAACAGAGCTGATATCCAAGGTAAATCAGCAAGTGTTTTTCTTTTGAAAGAGTAAGGAAGTTGGAGCTTCTCTATCAAGTTGTAGCTTGATAGATGTCAGTTGTAGCTGACTGAGGTAGGAGCCTCCTGTAGGTTGGTGCCTGCAGAAAATAGATGGGAGTTGGTGCTTCCACATCAAGTTGTAGCTTGATAAAATGTCAGTTGTAGCTGACTGAGGTAGGAGCCTCCTGTAGGTTGGTGCCTGCAGAAAATAGATGGGAGTTGGAGCCTCCTTGCAAGTTGTAGCTTGCAGAATTGAGGTTGGAGCCTCCTGTAGGTTGGTGCCTGCAGAAAATCAGTGGTGAGAGGGAGTTGGAGCTTGCCTTTGCATCACAACAATAATAAGATGTGGTTTTCTTCCTTTATGGGTTTCCACGTATATCAAGTGTCTATGTGCATGATGTCTATGTGTTGATATGATATATCTATTCTGCTAATACTTGCTGCTAACATATTAAGACTGCTGGTACATTATCTAATCTGCTTATTAATTGCTGCTCATAAATAAATATTGCTCACACATTATGTTGATCATGAAATGAAGGTGTTAATAAAGTAAAATAAGTTTTAAAAGAAAAGTTTTAAAAGTCCATGAATGTGTTAAACTGATTCACCCCCCCCCCCTCTCAGTTTAACTAAGAGTTCAACAATTGGTATCAAAGCTGGTTCCTTTGGTGCAAGCCTAATAGCTTGAAGGAGATCTGGTTAAGTCATGGACTATCAAAATGTACCTGTGTTAAATACAACAAACTTTCCTGAATGGAGAGATAAGGTTAAGATAGGATTATTGGCTTATGAACCTGAGGTATGGAAGCTTGTATGTGATGGTTACTGCACAGACTCCCCCACGGTGAAAGAACAACATAGGAATGCCAAGGAAAAATGTGTGATATTCAATAGTCTTCATAATAAGGATCTTGAGTTAATAATGGATTTAACCTCTGCAAAAGAAATCTGGGATAGATTGCACTTCATGCATGGAGTAGACACGAAGGACTACACTAACAAGAAGGATAAGAAAATTAAGAAAAAGAGAAATTCATGTCAAAAAGAAGATGTTCAATCAAATGAGGTAGCTGCTAGTGTGAATGGTAGTAAGATCCATGAAGAAATTGCAGCTGAAGAAAAAGCCATACTTGACACAGCTCTGACTGAAATAGAAAAATTGAAGAATGAAAACAAAGACCTTAAGAGATTGGTACAAATATGTGATGAAAAAGAATACGAAGATAGGAAAGAAATTATTGGCCTGAAGACACAGCTTGAAGAGGCAAAGAAAGTAGAAGACACTCTGCAGCAACAAATGAAAGAGAAAAATATGGAATGTGAGAGACTGGAAGAAGAAGTAGTGAGCATAAGAAAGAAATTAGAAAAGGCCCAAAGAGATTTATTAATGAATACTCCTCAAATGAAAAGCTCTGAACAATTGGACCAGATTCTAAATGCACAAAGGTCACCTCTTATAAAGACTGGGATAGGATATGAAGGTGAAACCAGTAAGTCCTAGGTTGAAGATAACAAGAATGTTATTTTTGTGAAAGTTGTAAAAGACAGTGAAGCAGCTCAGCAAATTCCCACAGAAGAAGAATCCTGCAAGAACAAGATTTGTAAGGAAACAAACAAAATCAAGTAGCAACATGAAAAAACAGAGAATGAGAGGGTGAAACAATCAGCTGCTAAAGGCTCACATGCTCCTAAAGATGAAGTGAATAAATTTGGAAGTTGTCAAAGGAGGTTCTTTCCTCCTATGAAAAATATCACATGTTTCTCTTGTCATAAACTAGGACATAATGCAGCATATTGCAAGACAAAACAAATTTAGTCCAATCAACAAAGGATGCAGCAAAAGTGAAGAACCCCTCAAGCAAGAAAATGGAAAAGACAATCTTCCATTAGGTACACAAATCATTTCCATGGCTATTGTTATGCATGCAATAATTTTGGACATAAATCTGTTGAATGTAAAATGTATTCAAGAAGGGGAACAAAGCATTATACATCAGCTCAAACGCACATTGGTCAAATAAGATGTTATGTATGCCTCAAACTTGGTCACAAAGCAAAAGATTGTAATCTGCCATATACATTAAAGAAATCTAGACATATGATGGAATCAAAACAGATCAATCAAAACTATGAATCAAAAGGAAGAGCAGTAATTATGAAGAACCCCAATAAAGTATGGAAAGAAAAGAGAAAAGGGGAGCCTATTATCTCCATAACATAATGAATCTAGCATAGTCTGAGGGGGAGCTGCTCTAGGAAATAAAGCAAATATCTAACCAGTTACAAATATGAAGCAACATCCTAGGGGGAGAGCAGTTCATATATAGACCCCATGGAAGTAATCTAAGAAGAGCTTCATGTAATGAGAACAGCTATGAGATCATGAAGAAAAATGAATTAGAGACAGAGCAGTGGAGTTGAAAAGGCCTGAAGGAGTGTAATACAGAGGTTTATTCATGAATTAGGGGTGTAATACAGTTTGCAGATGAATTATTGAGCAATTATTAAGCATAGACTTTGATTGAAGACTAAAACTCTGTGGTAAAGACTTAATATGCTTGGGGATGAGTTGGAGCAGTGCTTAAATGGCAAAAGAGGACTGGAGAGGGAGCTCGAGAGCTGCAAAGAGACAGAGAACCCCTTTAGTAACAAAATAGGAGAATATTGGTCACCGAGCTGAATATCTGGCCGGTTATGAATTGTAAGAATTGTGAATAAGTTCCATGTATAGCTTTATGTCTTCTTGGTCGGATTATATGAGGAAATTATCTCAGTGAAGCTGTGCATTTGTCGTCTAAACCCTGTGTGAGGAATACCTTGCGTATTGTGCATTTGCTGATTATTCCCTGCAATTATGTATAGTGCGAATCTCTGTATATGAGACATTGAATTAATATTATTGTGTAATGGTCGAATTAACTCTGTGTGAACACATGAGCTCTTGAGGAGTGGTTGTGTGCACTCTGCATAAGGATAGACGGAACCGAGGAAGTGGTGGAACTCTGAGTCAAAGTATAAAATAACTCTTTAATGTATAACGGGTGGAATCTGAGGTTAAAGGAAGATAATAGAACCCGAAGTAAAAGTGTCGGACCGGAACCTGGAGCGTAGGAGGAAGTGGAACCATGACCAGATGAACAGTGAACGCGGATTGCCGAGAACCACCCTGCCATTTCGCACCGCTTTTCTGGAGCAGGTGGTATTTTCTGAATTGGAGTGATTCCATACAGGAATCGACACGTGGCAAGGGACCCATTTCAAAACCGCCCTTTAAAGTGCACCTTCGCGCGTTATATATCGTACCAGGACACAGAGCGAAATGGACAGGAGCCGTCGATCTGATGGGCCGACATCTGACGGTGATCGCTCGCAGGACCCGCACGAAGTTTAAAGGAAGAGCCCAGGGGTTAACAAAGGTACAATGCATGCATTTGATTGGTCCTTGATTGTACTGTGGGCCCGGGGTGGAGTCATATAGAATGAATTTGGTCTATATTGTTTATTAAAGTTTGACGGGTTATTAATATACGGTGGAAGACTAAGGTTTCTAATTAATAAAATATTTCCAATTATCTAATAATATATGAGTAGATATATTATATATAATGACTGTATATGTGAACGGGGCCTAATACATGTACATGTAATGGACTGTCAGATTATAACTGAAGAATTGAGATATTAAAAATGACCAGACTTGTTTTTATTAAGTTTGCCAGTGTACAAGACTTTGTACCATGCTGCTCTAAACTTGTACCATTTCTCAGTGATATCTTCTTCTGACTTTGTACCATGCTGCTCTAAACTTGTGTACAAGACTTGTTGAGAGAACACTTTGAGGATTATTGGACTTGAATATACCCTTAAAGATTGTGAATGCCCCATGTGACATATCAAGCTTGCTTATACTTCAGTCTATATTATAATCTTCATCTATGATGCATATCTATTGAGGAAGGTTGTAGTTGGAGTCCGTCTTCTTCTGCAATAATCATATGCAAAACAACATCTGTTCAATTGTGATGATGCCAATATATCTTTTATTGTTGTGATTAACTTGTACTGCCTATTATTGGTGATCTGTGCTAGGCTGCTAAAAAAAATATTACCCTTAATTCAGGCGATTGTACCATTTCTCAGTGATACAAAGTTTAGAGCAGCATGGTACAAAGTCACAAGTTTGGATATCGCCAATCGCCTGAATTGATATCACTGAGAAATGTGAAATCCTTTGCCATTGATGTCAAAAGGGGAGGAAAAGCAAGAAATAGAAGAAAAATTCTTCTAAAAGAAGCTAGACAGAGGAAGATTTGGAGGAAGCATTGGATTATCAATGGATGTGTTGCCATCAATGCCAAAGGGGGAGACTGTTGGAAATGTTGTCATTGATGGCAAAGGAGCTCAAAGGAGCAGCACCTGAACTAGCAATAAGGCAAAGGAGATGGCAAAGGAGGAACACCTGAGGAAGCAACAAAGCAAAGAGAGCAGCAAAGCAGTAAGATGTAGAGAGGGTCGAGCAATAGAGACAAGTTCATTTAAACAAGCAAAGGCAGCAAAAGGAGAATTAAGGAGTAGCATTAGTCAAGGAGCAGATGAATTAAAAGAGAGAGCGTAAGACAAATAGCTACAAAGACAGAGCTGTTATCATGGCAATGAAGACAACAAAGAAGCAAATGAAGGAAACAAAGGAGGCAGTGCTGAAGCAGAGACAGGAAAAGGAGGCAGCGCTGAAGCAGAGACAGGCAAAGGAGGCAGCGCTGAAGCAGAAACAGGCAAAGGAAGCAGTGAATACAATGGAGGCAGCAAAGAAGCAAATGAAGGCAGAGGAAGCGAATATAACAAAGGCAAAGTCGTTATCACAGAGACAGAAGCAGAGGCAGAACGACAGAAGCAGCAGAGGCAGAGGCAGAGCAGTTATAAAATACCAAGAATCATACCCCAAGCTGGGTGTTACGCATATAATGCAGAACCATATTCCAGGAATCGCACACTCCAACCGGCGTTATACATTTAACATAACACAAATATTCCGGGAATTGCACACTCCAATCGGCATTATACATAACACAAATATTCTGGGAATTGCATAGAACCGTATTTCGGGAATCGCTTAACCCCAAGCGGCAAGGTACATAAATTTCGGGAATCGCCTACCCCAATGGAGGATACATATATATATATATATCCATCACCTTACATATATGTGCAACGCATCATATAAACAAAGGTCAAAGCATAAATATATACAAAAGGAGCGCTTTATTATAAGTTTCATATTATTAATCCCGAAAACAAAAGAACCAAAGGTCCAATGCATATATATTATGGAGCACATAAAACAAAGTTTTATAAGGTGGGACCCCTCCCCAATCGGATCGGAAACGTGAAGAGTCCAAAGGTGGAAGCACATTGCAATTACTGATTGGCGATTTCCGATTGAATCGCAATCGGAGCACATTGGAGCTGCAATAGTTGAGTGATATCAATTCAGGCGATTGGCGATTTCCGATTGAATCGCAATTGGAGCACATTGGAGCTGCAATAGTTGAGTGATATCAATTCAGGCGATTGGCGATTTCTGATTGAATCGCAATCGGAGCACATTGGATCTGCAATAGTTGAGTGATATCAATTCAGGCGATTGGCGATTTCCGATTGAATCGCAATCGGAGCACATTGGAGCTGCAATAGTTGAGTGATATCAATTCAGGCGATCGGTGATTTCCGATTGAATCGCAATTGGAGCACATTGGAGCTGCAATAGTTGAGTGATATCAATTCAGGCGATTGGCGATATCCGATTGAATCGGATCAGGCTATGGAACAATTAACCAGTTTGGCATTCAAACATTGTGATTTGCGATCGCCGATTTGCATCGCATCGGAGCAGGTATTAAAAGGTATCTATATATATATATATATATATATATATATATATGGCATTGTGTTGATCGCCGATTGTGATGATTGGAATCATATCGAATCGGAATCAGAGCAGGAGCGATAAATAGCATTTGGAGAAGACTCATTGCATCGGGAAGTGTGTTAAGTGGGCCCAAAATGAGTTCTTATATGTTTAATATGTCTTCACTATATTACGTTGAGAATTGATTTAAAAAGGAAGTGTGTATGTATGCCGAGAGTTGAAATTACTTATTTGTATATATGAAAGGGCGATGTTATATGTATATATATAACATTGTTGCGGTGGTATTAAACTATGCCGCGTGGTATGTAGACCCACGGGCCTCAGCTTAACGGGAGGGCAATTATTAATATACGACTGTGATATATGACCGTTCCTCTTGCGGAATGTTCCACATCAACAAGACACTCGTGGCATGAAAAACGTTGGAATATGGCCTAGAATTACAGTCAGCAGATTCATTTATATATAAAGCGCTGATATAAAAATGAAAAATGTAGTTACACAAATACAGAAGTTACGCAGCAGCCATAAACAGAAAGGCATACAGAGAAGAGAAAGGGACAAAGACACAGTCAGAGAAAAGACAAATGCACAGCAAGCCAAGAGACAAAACGAATGAGCTGGAGTTCTCATTTAAATTTAAATGTAAATGTTTTATTTAAATTTATATTGTTGTGATGCATTGGCAAGTCTCCAGAAGAGAGAAAATATCCCACTGTCATATTAAAATAAGCACCTACAGTTACATTTTTCTGAGTGAGCTGAAAAGAGATGAGAAGGCAGAAGGCAAAGAGACATGGCCATCCATTTCGAATTCCCAGTGGAATACAAACAGCCATGAAGCTGTTTTTGTATAAAACAGGGTAATATCCAAGGGGATAGGGTTGACGAAAAGGAGTGAGAGAAGAAGAGAGTGTGCAGCAGAATTAAAGAGAGTTGAAGAGAATAAGCAAGCTGCAAGAAGAATGTGAATAAGGAGGAGCTGAGCAAAGAAGAAGAAGGAGCTGAGCAGAGATGATGCAGGTCTGATATAAGAGTTGATGAACAACAGAGAAGAAGGTACAGAATAGAGCTAATATCCAAGGTAAATCAGCAAGTGTTTTTCTTTTGAAAGAGTAAGGAAGTTGGAGCTTCCCTATCAAGTTGTAGCTTGATAGATGTCACCAGCCGACCGAGGTAGGAGCCTCCCGTAGGTTATGGCCCGTGTGTCGTATGGAGCCGTGCTTCCACACTGTTGTAGTCGACAAATGTCGGCCGCGTAGGGCCGATCGTAGGTAGGGAGCCCTCCGTAGGTTGGTGCCTCGTTAAAATAGATGGATTTGGAGCTTCCTTGCAAGTTGTAGCTTGCAAAATTGAGGTTGGAGCCTCCTGTAGGTTGGTGCCTGCAGAAAATCAGTGGTGAGAGGGAGTTGGAGCTTCCCTTTGCATCACAACAATAATAAGATGTGGTTTTCTCCCTTTATGGGTTTCCACGTATATCTGGTGTCTATGTGCATGATGTCTATGTGTTGATATGATATATCTATTCTGCTAATACTTGATACTAACATATTAAGACTGCTGGTACATTATCTAATCTGCTTATTAATTTTTGCTCATAAATAACGATTTCTCACACATTACGTTGATCATGAAATGAAGGTGTTAATGAAGTAAAATAAGTTTTAAAGGAAAAGTTTTAAGAGTCCATGAATGTGTTAAACTGATTCACCCCCCCACCCTCTCTGTTTAACTAAGAGTTCAACAGTGCAATGCTTCCGGTATTGTTACAGTTACCTTCTAGAGATCGACAGGTAAACCATTCCTATTAAAATATGTAATTCATGTACCAAGATTGAAAAATAATTTAGTTTCAATTGCAATGTTGAAGGAAAGAGGCTATGATGTGGTTTTCAGTGAAGGGAAAGCTTTCCTTCAACACAAATCCATAGGAAAAGCCAAGAAGATTGGGATTCGTGTGAAGAAACTGTATAAAATTGATGTAGATGGTTGATGGTATGAGGGTGAGTTATGGCACATGAGGTTGGGCCATCTACACCACGAAGCCTTGAAGGTCATGCAACATATTTCTACAGGTCTTCCCAAGGGTACTCTTGCACAGATAGACACATGCAAGGGATATACCATGGGGAAGTATGCAAAGTCCACTTTTCACGAGAAGGATAATTGAGCTTCGGAAATCCTTGAGAGAGTTCACTCAGATGTATGTGGACCATTCTCTACAGATTCGACAACAAAGCACAGGTATTATGTGATCTCTGTTGATGTTTTTTCTAGAAGTGTTGGATCTACTTCATTGAGAAGAAAGATCAGACGTTCTCAAAATTTTATGAGTTCAAAGCACTAGTGGAGAAAGACACGGGGAAGCATGTGAAGTCTCTTAGGAGCGACAATGGTGGTGAGTACATCTCCAATGAATTCAATAACTTATGTAGCAAAGAAGGAATTCAGAGAGAGTTGATTGCGCATCATAACCCACAACAAAACGGGGTCACAGAAAGAAATAATAGAACAATTTTGGGTGTGGCACAAATGGTGTTGCATGATCATGGCCTATCGTTGCATCTATGGGTGGAGGCATGTGACACAATGGTATTTTTGCAAAACCATAGTCCTCATCGGATACTCGGCATGAGTACAACAAGGGAGGATTTTTCTGGTAAGAAACCTGATGTTTCATATTTTAAAATTTTTGGCTCATCTGTTTATTTCCATGTGACCAAAGATTCCAGGAAGAATCTCAAACCAACAATAGAGATTGGGATATTTGTGGGGTACACTGATACTCCCCACAAATATTTGGTGTATTTTCGAAACAACAGGATTACTGTTGTGAGACGGGATATAAAATTTGATGAGGAGAAAGCCATGTGATTGTCGCTTGAGAGGGAGCTGGATTTGCATGTAGATGAGTAACTCTTGGTTACAAAGAGTGAACCTCAATATGTGGAGCAGTCACATGCGGAGGATCATGAAGTGGCAGAAAGCATTCATGCAAATCCATCCACCAGAAATGCTAGAAGGTGCACCATGGAAGCTGATAGATTGAGACTTGATGCGGCAGAGCATGTAGGAGCGCCTACTTCACTACGCAGATAGAGATAGTCTCCAGATAGGTTTACTGGATACACGGATCTTATGAGCAAGTGTATTGTGATAGAACCATCTTCCTTTGAGGAAGCAGTGAAACAACCAGTTTGGGTTGATGCTATTGTTGAGGAGTATGACTCCATCGTCAAGAACAGTGCATGGGACGATGTCCCAAGACTAGTTGTCAAATCAATGGTTGGATCTAGATGGATCTACAAGGTGAAGCAGGCTGCATATGGGAGTGTGGATAAGTATAAGGCTATATTTTTGGCTCATGGATTCTCACAAGTTTAGGGGATTGACTATGAGGAGACTTTTGCACCAGTTGCGAGGTACTCATCCATTAGATCTATCCTTGCACTCTCAGCACAGATGGGGTGGCAGATACATCAGATGGATGTGAAAAATATGTTTCTCAATGGAGTTATTGAGGAAGAGGTGCACATATAGCAGTGATAAGGTTTTTAGATCTTTGACAGTGAGTCACATTTGTGCCGACTTAAGAGAGAAATGTATGGGATAAATCAAGAACCTCATGCTTGGTACACTAAAATTCACAGCAATTTCACCGTGTTGGGCTTCAACAAAAGTGAAGTGGATGTGAACCTGTACCAGATTGTGTTTGATGGTAAGATCTTGATTATTTTACTTTATGTTGATGATCTTATTTTGACAGGTGATGAGTAGCTGATAACTTCTTGCAAGGAGGATCTTGCAAGAGAGTTTGAAATGAAGGACATGGGACTCCTTTACTATTTCCTTGGTTTGGAAATATGGCAGTGGGATGGGGAACTATTTTTTTCTCAAGGAAAGTATGCCAAAGAGATTTTGAGTAAGTTTGACATGGAGACTGATCTTCCAGGAAATTGGAGGAAGGAGGATGCTACTTTAGGTGAGGTAGTGGACGCTACTATTTACAGGCAGCTAGTGGGTTCACTGATGTACTTGGTGAACACTAGACCAAACATTTTATATGCAATTAACCAGTTGATTCAAGCTATCGTTAAGCCAAACAAGCTCTTTTGGAAGGCGGGGAAGCATGTCTTGAGATATCTCAGGGGAACTATAGAGTGTGGATTATGGTACAGACAGACAAAGGGAGTGAAGCTTCAAGGATTCACGGATGCAGAATGGGCAGGCAGTCCATCGGAAAAAAGGATTACATTAGGAGAGATCTTCAACATAGGATCGGCAGCAGTTTCTTGGTACAGCAGGAAGCAGTGATTTGTGGCACTCAGTTCAGCCGAGTCAGAGCACATGGTAGCAAGTTAGTTTGCATGTGAGGCCATCTAGATGAGAAATATCCTGATTGGTTTGTTTGGTTCTCAGATGGATCCGACGGTGATACATTGTGATAACCAGAGTTGCATTAAACTCTTGGCTAATCCAGTATTCCATGATAGGTCCAAGCACATAGACATATGGTACCACCATCTCAGAGATTGTGTTCAGATGCACATTATGTTACTTTAGTACATTCCCATGGAAGATCAGGATGTATATATTCTGATAAAGGTGCTTGCCAGGGGAAAATTTGAATACCATAGAGGTCGGATCAGGGTGGCAGATAATCCCTTTCTTGTTGAGAGGGAGTGTTGAAAAGTCAATAAGAAATGGGTGTCTAATTTAATTTTCCCTTAATTAAATTGGACAATAAAATGTAATATTATCTCGTAATCACTTATAATAGTTAATTGAGTGTGATAAACTCAATTAGCTCATGAATTTCGAGTTGAGGGTGGTTGGTGAGGCATGTAGAGTGATTCTATTAGTTATGGAGTTCAAATTGCAGTTAGTGCATTAGTTTAATGCGTGAGAAATCAGTTAACTCAATTAATTGAGTTAAAGTCAGTTGAACTAGTTGTAACTGTTTGTTGCACTAGTGAGAGATCAAGTGCATTAAATCATATTTAATTCACATGTAGTGATTTTCCATGCAACTAATGATTTAATATTAATAGTTGCATGCATGTCAGTTCGAGTGGAGACCCAGTTGAGACAAAGGTTAAAGGGATGTTAACTATCAGTTGTATCATTAGTAGGCTACCCGCATGTAGTAAGACAACCATTGGATTTCCCATGAGCATTGCGCAGTTTTGTAAGGCTTAAATTCCTAAATAATATGGAGTGCATTTCATATGAATTGTGCAAGAAAAGAAGGCTAATTAGAGGTTAAGAATTTGCTAAGTGTTGGTTGATTTTGTCCGGGTCAGTGTGAGATAGTTGTGGGAGTGCAGGAGACTCTTGTGAGAAGAGTGCATTGTAATTGTTTCATGATTCCATGGCGAATATAAAATAGAATATAGAGGGGTTTTGAACAGTAAGATTTCCCCGTGAAAATATTTGTGTTGTGGTTTGATTTTCTTCTTTATTTACTTGTTGTGATTGGTGATCATGTTTATTTTTCGCAATTGATTTGTATAAGGATTTAGTATCTAGCTTTAGTACATTGCTTGATCGGATTGAATCCATTGATATACATATGTCTGTATAATTTCTACAATCAGAAGACCATTCTTCTGCTGCAACATAACCCAAGCATTCATACTTAAGTCTCTCCTTAGCTTCTATTGGATTCTTGATGCCTTCTTGGTTCACACCAACACCTCCTCCATTGTAACCCATTTTATACAAGAGCTTGGATCCAATTCTGTTACCATACTTTTCAAAATCTGCAAATGGACTTTCTTCAACACTTTTATGAAAAGAAGTAGCATGAAAATTCTTACCAATTGTTAAACACACACATGGTGTATGAGAAGATAAAACGCACAAATAGAAAGATAGGCATTCGTTGCTCATATTATTCACCATAGATGTACATTTATAATACAATGGTGTGACCCTTGGATTCATCTTCCAAGGTCACTTGGACTCTATTTGTGGTTGTACACCTTCCACACCTAGCCATAGAGGATTAGGTGTCCAACATTCCCCCTCTTAATCCGAAGGGGTATGTGTGAGTCCAAGAAGAGATTTGTAATACAAATCTGCAAAGTATGCATGGCAGCACTTAGGCTGAATCAGCTCTCTGAAATGTTGGTATAAAGAGGTGGTTTAAGGATGACCACCAACACTAGAACACAATGCTTATTGCAGTTCCCGAAACTCTTCCAAATCTGGTAAGAAGCTAATGGCTTCTATTAGAGGAAGTGTCCCTCATATTTGAAGAGGGAGACCTTCAACCTAAAAGAAGGGAGGTCTAAAACCTGTGATGGTTTAAGGCTGACCACCAACCAAAGGCATGCTCATGGGCATTCATGTCTTTGGCTACAACTCTGAATTTGGAATGAAGAATTGTGGCTTAGGTTCACTTGAACTATTATGTCTTTGGCTACAACTCTCAATATGGAATGGGAGATTATGGCTCAGACTCGCTTGATGTGGCTTTGAAGCTTGTAGATGACCACCGTTTCCCCCCCTGTCAGGTACAAGGTGAGATGATGGCGAAAACTCAAGTGCAAGATTGTTCAATATTCTAGAACAAGTTCTAACATATGTCTTAAACATATTCTTGGCTGTTGATTCCCATTGCCAAGAAGCGATCCATCCAAGATGAATATTTGTTCTTGCAGGAGGCTTGTTTTTGAAGCAACTGTGTGAAGAATGGGTGTGCTGACCACAGTTCTTGCATGGGTGAAGATCGAAACATTGATCTTTCATATGGCCAATGCGATCACAATGTTGGAATTTTATAATCTATTTTTGTTGTTGCTGTGGAAGAGGAGCAGCTGAAGGTGAACTGTCATACAAAAATCTGACACTCTAAAATTTGATGGGCTTGGAGTACTCTAGAATATGAAGGGACAACTCCTTGTCACATCCAAGACATGTTCTGTGCTTGTTGTGGACAAGCTCTTCCTAAGGTATGATGATGGGCTTGGGATGTGCAAACTGAGCTGCAACATTTGCATGTAAATCTGCTCTTGTACAAGAAACTAAATGTGAATCGACTGCAACTTTATATTCTTGCTTCTGATGGGAGTCCCTCTAAAGTTTATGAAAAGGAAAAAGTTCAGAATGATGACTCTTTTGTTGAATTTCATCTTGCTGAAGCTGAGACTCCAACTGCAAAAACTCAATATTTTCTTTTGCGTCTTGCAAACAAGTTTGAATATCTGTGAGACTAGCTTTTGTCAATCATAATTGTATTGTCGACACTATAATGTATTATATTATTCAACAAATCTAATATTACATAAAGTTTTCCCATTCTCTTAATAAATCAAACTCTCTAAATGATAGGTTGTTCTAGTTTCGATTTGCACCAAGTTTTGGCTCAAGGGAGATATCATACACCACAGAACATGCAACAACCATAATATTTGTAGGAACTTTTCAATGCACCGTCAGGGTTATCTCATTCAAAAATTTGATTAATATCACAACCTCTCCATTCTTTGTATCATGCTTCACTTAGGCATTCACATAAGTTTGGTGCCACTCTCAACTTTGTTCAAACATTTGTATTCAAATATTGCAAACAACTTTTCCTCCTCCTCCTCCTCCTTTTTTTTTTTTTTTTTTTCAACACAAAGCATATATCACTTTATATATTTTACATTACATATAACCATAAAAAATGGGCTTCAACGAATTTTAAACACGCATTCAATGCATACCATTTTAGTCTTCAAGAAGGAGATATCATTGAACCATACAGCCTTCGAAAATGGAGTTTAATGCATATGGAGTTCAATACATCGATTCCACCTTTATACAATGTATGAGAACAATGCCAGGTCCTCAAACAACCCACAATATCATGCACAGTTCACCACGACAGGGGTTTATTCCAACATATTCAACGCAGAGTACTTCAGTATTCCACTATTGATCAACACTCCAATAGCATTTGCATTCTTCCATCAAATGGGTAATAGCGTTCAACGTTTAACACAGAGGGTATACACCATTCATGGCATTCAAAAATTCATCATTCTCTTTTCTCTTTTCTTGCTCTTCTTCATTAAAAACGCTACATGACTGATATCAAACTTGGCCTAGTAGATCACTTCCCCTCCTCCTATGCTTTGCGCTCACTGTGGGGCTAGAGAAATGAGCAGTTGAGAGTTTCAGGCAGTGGGTATGTGAGAGAGCGGGATGGTGATCTGGTCGAGCAGTAGGAGAGGAAGGATTGGCAGGAGGTGGTAGGCCCGAGCAGCGGGTTGTGAGTGGAGTAGCATGAGGGACAAGGGTCTATGAGGTGGGAGGGGAGCGCTGAGGAATGGGGAGTGCAGCAAGGGATGAAGGGGAGCACGGGTAGGGGAGGTAAGGAGAAGGTCCACGTGAGAGCTGAGGAGCCGACAGAGTGGATGGAGGGAGCCCGTAGGCTGGAGGAATGGGTAGTTGTGTGAGGTAAGAGCTGAGGAGACAACAGAGGCAATGGAGGACTCCTCAACCGGACCAATCCTTCCTCCGGAGCTCTGAAATAAGAACCCAATTGGTCATTAACCCAAGATATGGCAGGATTTCATAGTGCCACAGACATGGGTCCATTTTCAGCCCTCTTTGGGTCTATTTGCAGCCCTATATGCATTTGGGTACTTCATAATCTTCAAAAAATGGAAGGGGAAGAACAGGTTCGAGGCTCTGAGCTATGGCATCTCATTCATTCATGCAACCATCAGTTGCATTCTCTCTAATCATGACATGCATAGTAACCCATGGAAGCTTAATGCAGACCCAATGCATTCTATGCGCCTCCCATCAAATGGCTTGATGCCCAAAAACAATGGCAGAGCCGAACAATAAGATGACAATTTCCAGGGATAAATAGGAAAAACCTTTACAAACTGCAAGCTAGCAAATGCCACAATACGAGTACCTTCACCTTGCAAAAGAAAATGGTTGAATTTTGACCAAGGCCAAATTAATGGAGTGTTATATCACTTAGGTTTGGCAGAATTTACAGTGATGCAGGTTTGACTGGTGCAAAATTTTGGTAGAGGTGTCGAATGGAGAAAGGGCAAACTCATTGATGGGAATTGAATGCCAAGTATGAGAGACTGCGCGCTATTCACTATTTTGAGAATGTAGAGAGCATAGAGACCAGGCAAGAGAGAATTCTGCACAATGGTAGAGAACCTCCCAAAATCACTGCACATTAAAATTTCAGCAAGGCAGGAAGGAACTTTGCTCTGATACCATGTTAAACACACACATGGTGTATGAGAAGATAAAAAACACAAATAGAAAGATAGGCATTTTTTGCTCATATTATTCACTATAGATTTACATTTATAATACAATGGTGTGACCCTTGGATTCATCTTCCAAGGTCAGTTGGACTCCATTTGTGACTGTTCGCCTTCCACACCTACCCATAGAGGATTAGGTGTCCAACACCAATGGTTCCATATTTTTCTTGAGGCACAAGTATGTTTGCAAAATCCCTTTTGATCTTGGATGTGTCCACTTGAACTCTTTGGTTATGTTCCTTCAGCTCCCCAAACTTAGGTACTGATTGAACCTCATCCTCCACATCATGTGGACAAAAGGAACAAACTTGTCCATCATCTTTTTATGAAGGAATTCCTCGACATGCATCTTGCATAAAGGTTGTAGAAAAACATGAAGTTTGTGGAGAGGATGGTGGCTTGACACCATTCTTGTCTCCTTCTTCCCTTGAAGAACATTCTTCACCTGGAGGTGGTGTAGAGATTTCACCATGCAACTTGGTGTTCCTCTCTTCAAATAGGAACTTCACTATATCTGCCATGTATAGAAAAGCCTTTCTAAGAGATTTTACATCTTCTGACATCTCGGCAGACACTCCTCATTTGAACATACTTTGTTTGAAGCCTCAATATGGAACTTTGAAGTAGAATTGGTGGTAGAAACTTTCTCTCCTTTCCAAAATCTTTCTCTTCACTTGAGACTCAAAACACTTTCACTTGCAACAAAAAAAAAAACCTTCTTGCACAAAGAAAACCATGAGCTCTAACACAAATTTGATCTGAATGGGAATATTTTTGATGCTATGCTAAGATCCTGTTCATAATATAAATATTTGTGACTAAGGTTTGTCCTCCAAATGGAAAGTAGAAGTAGGTGGTTTTATGTGTTTTTGTTAATTTATGGTCATGAATTATTTTACATGAAATCAAACATAAAATGGAAGCATGTAATCAAAAGTCTTACACCAGCCTTTGTTTAAGGAGTTCACCCCTCCTGGTCTACATCTCCTTGGATTAGGTCTAATGGTATGATCCATTCTCATTATGCTCAATTATTTGTAAAGAGAATTACAACAAATGTTGAACAAAGGAATGATTAGTTCTCCTACAAAGAAACATATTGCTGCAAGAACATCATCCCATGAGCATGCTAATCTTCAATCAAGCATGTAAACAATCAACAACAATAGGCATCTACATGAAGATCATAAACTCTAGATTCAAAGACATACAATTGCACCACAAAACACCTTGTAGTACATGAAAAAATATCTCCTTCAAAGACATAAAGAGGAAATAATAATGAGAAGCTAAATCTCTGATGCATTTGTTATTTCAGAAAGAATATGGAGAATAGACAACCCCTGCAAGGCCATATTCATCATTAAACTTCTCCATAGGTTGTTTCAACACCATGGTTGATCATGGCACCCTTAGGCTTCAACCTACAAACAATCCTATCTAGATTTCTCTATGGATCCTGAGACCTATTCCATCGAGTCCTTAATAGTAAAAAATGGTACCTTAGCCTCCTTTTTCATCCAATGTGGTCGAAAAATGAAAACGTTATGACCTCTCCTAGTTTTCCCACTATTCGCTCCACAAATTGCACAAAATCCAACCACTAACCACCAAATTTTCCCCATTTTCTGCTAACAGGCACACAATTCCATCAGAATTCAGGTGGATTTTTTGGACGCATTAAATGTCTCCTAAGGCCTTAAAAATGCAGAAAAAATTGGCCATATTGGGGTCATGTACCCTGTTAGCCCCCCTATAAATTTTTGATAGGCAAAGTAGGGGGCTAAATGGTTTTTAAGCCTTCAAGGAATGCATCTCCCCTGAAGACACATCACCCTTGAAGTCTCCTATGCCTTTGCCTTTGATAAAATTCCCTTTGCTGACTCCCTTTATAAGGTCTCATGGTTTGCAGAAATTGTGCTCCAAAAGATCTATATTTATCTCCTGTATCCCTGCAAAGTCCCCCTTTCCATCCCAAAAATCCCCTCTAAAACATCCCTACACCCTTTGGTTAGCCAATTTCCCCCTTCTTCCCTCTATCGTTTCCCATTTTCAGCCTCAAATTTCAGTAAAAAGGGCCGAAAAAACCCATGCTCTACACATTTGAGGACTAGCCCCTTTCGGCAAGGCCCCCTGCATTTTTCCCTTCACGCGACCTAGAACCACCCACCAGCCCAAAGGGCGCTTACTGCATTTGAATATCGGGCGCGTTTATGGCCATTGATCTAAACAGAACAAACGACGATCATCGCCCCTGCAGCAACTACCGTTAAATCCGTTCATCGCCGTTCGTCGCATCTTAACCGCTCATTTCCCGCAGATCCGACGGTCCGCAGTACGTTCTTCCTAGTGGTCCCCGCCGCGCGATATTTCAAAACCATCTGGTTTCTATCGCATTGCCTTTGGGTGAAGGGCGATATTTTATGATTGCCCAACGATTCCACTCAGCGTACGACGCGTGGCAGCGGCACTGTTCCAAAACTGCTTGCTCATAGCACGTTATCTTTCGGTACAGGACACGGAGCGATATTGCCGTCAGCCGTTAGATCTATCCTTGGCCATCCAACGGTCATCGCTCAACGAAGTTGCGCGGGGTTTCATCCATGGTCTCCGTACCCCTGGCCCACTTTTCATCGCCCTCCGCCGTGTTCCCAGCCGTCAATCTTCTTCGAGATCGGACGGTCCTGATTCGTCTGCATGTTCCACCGTTGACTGGCCCTGTATCGCCACGTCACCCCCACGTGTATCCATCGTATATCCGCCCATCCCATTGCATATATTCATTCAAAAGGTCGATGTTTATAAGGTTTTCATGTATAATTTACTCTGCATTCCGCCAACCTTCTCCAGAGCGTTTCTCCACCATTCCTTTGAATTTTTCCGCCATCTCCCGGCACAGTCCCATCATTTCACCAGCTGCACAACCATTTTCATTGTCTGTACTGCATCCATTACCCCCATCCATGGATTTTATAACAAGTTTTCTGTTTTGCAGGGTTTGAGGTGGTGAAAGCCGCCATGATTTGCACACGCTGTCACAGTGACAGAAAATACAGGAAAAGACCGTGTACAGAGGTAGAGATCATGAAGAAAGGCTCGAAGAGGTACCACAATGGGATTTGCATTTAAAGAGCAGGGTTTAACTCTATGAAATTGTCTCGGTGCCATTAACACACAGATTTCACTATCAAAGATATAAATGGATCAGCAAAGAACCTAAGGCATGCAAATAAAGATCTTTAAAGCTTTATGTTCAGAGATTTAGAGGCAAAGTACTAGATAGAAAATCCAACACATAGAAAACCATATCATTGGGGTTTCCACCGCAGCAGAATGTTTTTGTCCATAAGGGACAGACTGTCCATGCAGCTTTTATTCTACACCGTGTTCCTAAAGAAACTTCTGCCCTGACAATAGTCCTAGTGCTATCAGAGCATTTTTTCATAAGTATGGTAGACCATTCAGTCATTTATTCACCATTTTTTTTTACACCAAAGGTACTACATAGCTCTGTAGTCGAAGTACATCAGGACCAAACCAGAGTAAATGGAAGCCGAAGATGATCATTCGTTCACCCAAAGAAAGCCAGAAATCAATGCGTAGGAGTTAAAACAGAATGGGTTCAGGCCTTATTTCTATTCTGAGTTTTAATTCTTCATTTAGTTCTTCACCTAACTCCTCTGCTCTCTTGCAGCTATAAAATTAGGAGAAAACTATTGTAAATGTTGTTGATCAGTTATCAGAGAATTGCAAGTAGTTTCTTTTGAGACACAGTCTCTGTGTAAAGTGTTAGATAGGTTGAGGAATATGGTCTCAGACTGAGTATTCAACTATTGCAAATGTTTTACTTGACTGGTATTGTTTTTTAGTATGAAAAGCACATTTCTTTGGATCCTGATCTAAAGCAGCGGTGATGTTTTCCTATCTCTGTGTTTAATTCATTTCATTTCGTTTCTACTGGCTTGCATCAGAATATTGGCATAGGATTTACCCTTGCTAGGTACCCTATGTTTCTGCTCTCCTTGCCATTAATGTTTCTCTTCTGAATGTGTTATCTAAGAATTTATTTCAGTTGGTTTAACCAGTGGAGTGGATGTTATTTCATGCTCTCTGATGTATGAATTAAATGAATTCAGTTCTTAGATGTTTCTTGTTAAGGATTTAGTTGGAAGATTTGGGAACACTAGGGATTAGAGTTAGCCCTGTCCACTAGGATCCTTGTACGACCAGCTGGTCTTTAACTTTGTGCCCTAAAAATGTGTTGTCTCCTCCTCTCTTATCATTCCATATCATACAATCGTCTTTAAGATCCTATGTTTTAGATGACTAGCCCAATTGAAAGCCTGCCAATTGATTAGCAAGCAAATCCTTTCTTGAATCCATTGCCCAATGGTTTTGAATATTTCCTGGAATACTTCACCTCTGCCTTATCCCTCTTTTATCATCTTGGCATTACATTGAAACCTTATTTCCTGATAACCAACAACCAAACAAACAAATCAAACAAACAAACTCCGTGCTTATAACTAGCCTAACATCTTAAACCTTGAGCTTCAAAGTTATATACCTTTGACATATCATAGAGAGATTCTTCTCTGGACCCAGGAGGGCTAGATCCTGAGGTCTGAAAGTGGTTTGATGTTGTCTCATCTTTTGGTCTTGCCAATCTGGCCAAAACATGGGAACCCCAACATAATGGCGACTCCGCTGGGGAATTGAGTGCATTTCACCTTAAACATTCTTAAGCACTCAAAGACACAAGATCTCTAGTTATATTAGCATTCTATTGGCTGATGGTGGAAAACACCCTACTTTAAACATTCATATACATCCACCTGGCGACTCCGCACTCCATAACTCTCAAAGACTCCATTAGAGGAAGAACCTGAAATATGGCCAGACCTCATAGAAGGATAGAACACATGGGTTGGATTTGGTTTAAAGAATTCATTGTTTTTTTCTACCAATATGTTCTGTCTTACTTCAAGCCTAACCAAGTGTACAAAGATGAGACCCATAATGAGTATGGGAAAGATCTCAAGCCTCAGTCTTCAGGTCACAAGCAGACCTGTACTCCTGTGAAGAACCTGGTGGGACAAGAAGCTCATGTGGTATCTCCCATATTTAAAGGAGCTTCAAGCAACCATGAGCCCATTGTTACATCACCTACACCTACAAAGGTCATAGAAAGATACAAGCCTCTGGTTTTACCTCTTATCTTCCAACCCCTTCCTTCAGAACTTATAAACCAACTGCCTCTTTTTGATGGAGAAAATAAAGGGGCCACTGCTGAAGAACATGTTCAAAACCTTGAGGATTTACTTGAATTGTATGAAATAGAAGAAGATGATGTGTGCATTATAATTTTTGCCTTGTCATTACAAGGAAATGTTAAGAGTTGGTTCAAAGGCCTTCCAGTGGCAAGAATTTTCAGCTTTCATCAATTTTCTCAAGTTTTCCTTGATAGGTGGGCAGCCCCGAAGAATGTTCTCCTCATCCTAAAAGAATATCAGAATTTCAAAAGGCAGCTAGGAGAGACAATACAAGAATTCTCAGCCAGGTTTAATAAGGTATATGATGCAATACCTTCAGATATAAAACCACCTTTGGGATGGGCTTTAGTGCACTATCCAAGTTCTTTTGACCCCGATGTGGAATTCCATATAAGGGAAAGAGAGCCTTCGAGCCTGGAAGAAATGAAAAATATAGAAATCACTGTCGAGTACAAAATGAAGTGCAGGGAGGAGAGATTAAGGGTATTGAAGAGAAACCAAACAGAGTTAATAGCACAGATCTCTTTAGAGAAACAACTGAAAAAACTGATAGAGACTGCCAACACCCTGCTGAACACAAAGGAGGAAGAATATGAGTTTGAAACCAGAAATAATGATTGGGAAAGTCGTACGCCTTGTCCTCAAGAAAGACAAACCAGACCACTGCAAGATAGAAGCCACATGCAAAGCATGTATGATGAACCAAAGATTGAATCAGAAACTGAACTTGCAGACTATTTTGTAGAAAGACTTGTTGAGAGTCCTGAAGATTTGATGTGTGACAATGCTTATAATTACAATTTCTCTGATGTTGATCTGTCTAATAATAAATTTTTCCAAAGGGAAACTGAGCTTGTAGGGCTATCATCAGTAGATTCATGGGAGGAAGATCATGACCATCAACTTCGGGAAAATGATGAGCCAATGCAGGCCATCTATGATACTGATGAAGAAAGTGCTGAAAGCATGATAGCAGAAGATGATTCCTTGAATTTTCATTCTGCCATATATCAGATCATCATTAATGATCACCATGAAGGAGGAAATCAACGGCTTTCTAGTGCAGAGGATAAGGAGGGAAGGAATGAAGAAAATCTTGAGCAAGATGAATGTCCTGAACCATCTCCTGAAAGGGTTGAGATAACCCAAGAAACCCCTGCTCAAGAATATGTTAGTATTTTCATAGAGTTCGGTCCTTTTCAGCAGAACCAGCCAGGGTTAGAAGAGGACAGCCCTGCCATATATGATGAGCCCTCCAGTTCAAGCTGCAGTGAAGATGAGGGAGATCTCCTTTCCCACAGACATCTTTGTCTTGATCTAGTGGAAGAAAAGGTTTTCCTGGTCGATGCTCATATGAAAAATACTCCCAACTAGGAAGAGGAGGAGTGTGATTACAAAGGCCTCTTTGCAGGTGCAACGATTGAAACTGCCCAGGATGCAGACAGCCTACCAGTCATGGGAGACTTTGAAGGAAACAAATTTCATCATGTTTTTGTTGATCCTGTGGCAGAATACATGGAGGCCCTGATTGGCTCAGCTCCTCAAGCATCAATCCTTTGCAAGAGCCAAATACATCAGAATTGGTCACCACTGCTGGTGGCCTCAGTTTCGAAGATCCACATGCAGAGCATCCTACTGTCATCTCTGATGAGCAGTCAGTTCTTCTTCCCTTTTTTGCTATTTCTTGACTGGATGCATTGGAATTATTGTATCACCTAGAGCATTAGAGATTTCCAGTTAGAGTAGGGTAGGTAGGAAGTCTAAAATAAAGCTCAGCCAGTGAGCATGTAGTTAGTTGTTTTTAGTTTCTACAAATTCTAGCAAGCCAGATAGTCTAATACTGGCTTGACTATTTTTCAATTGCTGTTGTAGAATATAGAGAAGAAATCTGCTGGATAGTTTAATCCCAGCATATATTAGATTAGGTAGGGAAAAATATGAGACCAACAGTCTAATCTGGTCTCATAGAGTAATAAGGGTAGAAATATAATAGGTTTATTGCTTGTTTGTGAAAAATAAAAATATGTAAAGGGTCTGCTAGCTCAAATGCACCCTAGAAGAAGAAAAAATGCTAGGATTGTAGTGTGGGTAGGTAGCTTAGTTGGGAAAAGTGTTTCTGCTGATGTAATGTCTTCATATTGTGGCAACTGGTCAAAGAAAGAAAGGGATGTGCCGAGTAGCAGGAAACTAGCCTACTCCAAATATCTATTCTCTGAATTCTTGAATCCTTCAAGAAGAAGCCATCCCCATGTGGAGCCACTGTTAGCCCCCCTGTAAATTTTTGACATGAAAATTAGGGGGCTAAATGGTTTTTGAGCCTTCAAGGAATGCATCTCCCCTGAAGACACATCATCCTTGAAGTCTCCTGTGGCTTTGCCTTTGATAAAATTCCCTCTGTTGACTCCCTTTATAAGGTCTCATGGTTTGCAGAAATTGTGCTCCAAAAGATCTATATTTATCCCCTGTATCCCTGCAAAGTCCTCCTTTCCATCCCAAAAATCCCCTCTAAAACATCCCTACACCCTTTGGTTAGTCAATTTCCCCCTTCTTCCCTCTATCGTTTCCCATTTTCGGCCTCAAATTTCACTAAAAAGGGCCGAAAAAACCCATGCTCTACACATTTGAGGACTAGCCCCTTTCGGCCAAGCCCCCTGCATTTTTCCCTCCACGCGACCGCGGTGCTAGAACCACCCACTAGCCCAAAGGGTGCTTAACGCATTTGAATATCGGGTGCATTTATGGCCATTGATCTAAACAGAACGGACGACGATCTCCGCCCCTGCAGCAACTACTGTTAAATTTTTTCATCACCAATCGTCACATCTTAACCATTCATTTTCCGTAGATCCAACGGTCCGCAGTACGTCCATCCCGATGGTCTCTGCCGCGTGCTATTTCAAAACCATCCGGTTTCTATCGTACCGCCTTTGGGCGGAGGGCAGTATTTTCCGATTTCCCAGCGATTCCACTCAGCGTACAACGCGTGGCAGCGACATTGTTCCAAAACTGCTTGCTCATCGCACGTTATCTTTCGGTACAGGAAACAAAGCGATATCACCGTCAGCCGTGAGATCTGTCCTTGGCCATCCAATGGTCATCGCTCAACGAAGTTGCGCAGGGTTTAATCCATGGTCTCCATACCCCTGGCCCACTATCCATCGCCCTGCGCCGTGTTTCCAGCCCTCGATCTTCTCCGAGATCCGACAGTCCTGATTCGTCTTCATGTTCCACCGTTGACTGGACCCGTATCGCCACGTCACCCCCACGTGTATCCACCGTACATCTGCCCATCCCATTGCACATATTCATTCAAAAGGTCGATGTTTATAAGGTTTTCACATATAATTTTCTCTGCATTCCGCCAACCTTCTCCAGAGCATTTCTCCACCATTCCTCTACATTTTTCTGCCATCTCCTGGAACAGTCCCATCATTTTTCCAACTGCATGACTATTTTCATCGTCTGCACTGCATCCATTACCCCCATCCATGGATTTCATAACAATTTTTCTGTTTTGCAGGGTTTGAGGCGGTGAAAGCTGCCATGATTTGCACACGCTGTCACAGTGACAGAAAATACAGGAAAAGACCATGTACAAAGGAAGAGATCATAAAGAAAGGCCCGAAGAGGTGCCACAATGGGATTTTCATTTAAAGAGCAAGATTTAACTCTGTGAAACTGTCCTGGCGTCATTAACACACAGATTTCACAGTCAAAGATATAAATGGATCGACAGAGAACCTAAGGCACACAAATAAAGATCTTTAAAGCCTTATATTCAGAGATTTAAAGGGAAAGTACAAGATAGAAAATCCAGCACATAGAAAACCATATCAACGAGTTTTCCACCGCAACAAAATGTTTTTCTCCATAAGGGACAGAGTGCCCATGCAGCTTTTATTCTACACCGTGTTCCTAAAGAAACTTCTGCCCTGACAATAGTCCTGGTGCTATTAGAGAATTTGTTCATAAGTATGGCAGACCATTAAATCATTTATTCACCATTTTGTTTTACACCAAAGGTACTACAGAGCTCTACAGTCGAAGTACATCAGGACCAGACCAGAGTAAATGGAATCCGAAGACGATCATTCGTTCACCCAAAGAAAGCCAGAAATCAATGCGTAGGAGTTAAAATAGAATGGGCTTCAGGCCTTATTTCTGTTCTGATTTTTAATTCTTCATTTAGTTCTTCACCTAACTCCTCTGCTCTCTTGCAGCTATAAAATCAGGAGAAAACTATTATAAAGGTTGTTGATCAGTTATTAGAGAACTGCAAGTAGTTTCTTTTGAGACATAGTCTCTGTGTAAAGTGTTAGATAGGCTGAGGAATATGATCTTAGACTGAGTATGCAGCTATTGGCAATGTTGCACTTGACTGGTATTGCTGTTTAATATGACAAACACATTTCTTTGGATCCTGATCTAAAGCAGTGGTGATGTTTTCCTATCTCTGTGTTTAATTCATTTCATTTCGTTTCTACTGGCTTGCATCAGAATATTGGCATAGGATTTACCCTTGTTAGGTACCCTATGTTTCTGCTCTCCTTGAAATTAATGTTTCTCTTTTGAATGTGTTATTTAAGAATTGATTTCAGTTGGTTTAACCAGTGTAGTGGATGTTATTGCTTGCTCTTTGATGTATGAATTAAATGAATTCAGTTCTTAGATGTTTCTTGTTAAGGATCTAGTTGGAATATTTGGGAACACTCGGGATTAGAGTTAGCCCCGTCCACTAGGATCCTTGTACGACCAGCTGGTCTTTAACTTTGTGCCTTGAAACTGTGTTGTATCCTCCTCTCTTATCATTCCATATCACACAATTGTCTTTAAGATCCTATGTTTTAGATGACTAGCCCAATTGAAAGCCTGCCTATTGATTAGCAAGCAAATCCTTTCCTGACTCCATTGCCCAATGGTTTTGAATATTTCCTGGAATAATTCAACTCTGCCTTATCCCTCTTTTCTCATCCTGACATTATATTGAATCCTTCTTTCTTGATAACCAGCAACTAAACAAACAAATCAAACAAACAAACTCTGTGCTTATAACTAGCCTAACATCTTAAACCTTGAGCTTCAAAGTCATATACCTTTGACATATCATAGAGAGATCCCTCTCTGGACCCAGGAGGGCTAGATCCTGAGGTCTGAAAGTGGTTTGATGTTGTCTCATCTTTTGGTCTTGCCAATTTGGACAAAACATGGGAACCCCAAAATAATGGCGACTCTGCTGGGGAATTGAGTGCATTTCTCCTTAAACATTCTTAGGCACTCAAAGACGCAAGATCTCTGGTTAGATTATCATTATATTGCTGATGGTGAACAACACCCTACTTTAAACATTAATATACATCCACCTGGTGACTCCACACTCCATAACTCTCAAAGACTCCACTAGAGGAAGAACCTGAAATATGGCCAGATCTCATAGAAGGATAGAACACATGGGTTGGATTTGGTTTAAAGAATTCATTTTTTTTGTCTACCACTATGTTATGTCCTACTTCAAGCCTAACCAAGTGTACAAATATGAGACCCACAATGAGTATGGGAAAGATCTCAAACCTCAGTCTTCAGATCACAAGTAGACCTGTGCTCCTGTGAAGAACCTAGTGGGACAAGAAGCTCATGTGGTATCTCCCATATTTAAAGGAGCTTCAAGCAGCCATGAGCCCATTGTTACATAACCGACGCCTACAAAGGTCATAGAAAGATACAAGCCTCCAGTTTTACCTCTTATCTTCCAACCCCTTCCTTCAGAACCTATAAACCAGTTGCCTCTTTTTGATGGAGAAAATAAAGGGGCCACTACTGAAGAACATGTTCAAAACCTTGAGGATTTACTTGAATTGTATGAAATAGAAGAAGACGATGTGTGCATTAGAATGCTTTCCTTGTCATTACAAGGAAATGTTAAGAGTTGGTTAAAAGGCCTTCCAGTGGCAAGCATTTTTATCTTTCATCAATTTTCTCAAGTTTTCCTTGATAGGTGGGCAGCCCCGAAGAACGTTCTCCTCATCCT
Source organism: Pinus albicaulis (assembly GCA_034641835.2). Classification (NCBI taxonomy): domain Eukaryota; kingdom Viridiplantae; phylum Streptophyta; class Pinopsida; order Pinales; family Pinaceae; genus Pinus; species Pinus albicaulis. The sequence goes on from CM076579.1 coordinate 128,754,090, forward strand.
AAAAGAATATCAGAATTTCAAAAGGTAGCCAGGAGAGACAGTACAAGAATTCTCAGCCAGGTTTAATAAGGTATATGATGCAATACCTTCAGATATAAAACCACCTTTGGGATGGGATTTAGTGCACTATCCAAGTTCTTTTGACCCCGATGTGGAATTCCATATAAGGGAAAGAGAGCCTTCGATCCTGGAAGAAATGCAAAATATATCAATCACTGTCGAGTACAACATGAAGTGCAGGGAGGAGAGATTAAGGGCATTAAAGAGAAACAAAATAGAGTTAATAGCGTAGATCTCTTTAGAGAAACAGCTGAAAAAACTGATAGAGACTACCAACACCCTGCTGAACACAAAGGAGGAAGAATATGAGTTTGAAACCAGAAATAATGATTGGGAAAGTCCTACGCCTTGTCCTCAAGAAAGAAAAACTAGACCACTGCAAGACAGAAGCCACATGCAAAGCATGTATGATGAACCAGAGATTGAATCAGAAACTGAACTTGCAAACTATTTTGTAGAAAGACTTGCTGAGAGTCCTGAAGATTTGATGTGTGACAATGCTTATAATTATGATTTCTCTGATGTTGATCTGTCTAATGATAAATTTTTCCAACGGGAAGCTGAGCTTGCAGGGCTATCATCAGTAGATTCATGGGAGGAAGATCATGACCATCAACTTCGGGAAAATGATGAGCCAATGAAGGCCATCTATGATACTGATGAAGAAAGTGCTGAAAGCATGATAGCAGAAGATGATTCCTTGAATTTTCATTCTTCCATATATCAGATCATTAGTAATGATCACCATGAAGGAGGAAATCAACGCTTTCTAGTGCAGAGGATAAGGAGGGAAGGAATGAAGAAAATCTTGAGCAAGATGAATGTTCTGAACCATCTCCTGAAAGGGTTGAGGTAACCCAAGAAACCCCTGCTCAAGAATATGTTAGTCTTTTCACAGAGTTCGGTCCTTTTCAGCAAAACCGGCCAGGGTTAGAAGAGGACAGCCCTACCATATATGATGAGCCCTCCAGTTCAGGCTGCAGTGAAGATGAGGGAGATCTCCTTTCCCAGAGACATATTTGTCTTGATCCAGTGGAAGAAAAGGTTTTCCTGGTCGATGCTCATATGAAAAATACTCCCAACTAGGAAGAGGAGGAGTGTGATTACAAAGGCCTCTTTACAGGTGCAATGATTGAAACTGCCCAGGATGCAGACAGCCTACCAGTCATGGGAGACTTTGAAGGAAAAAAATTTCATCATGTTTTTGTTGATCCTGTGGCAGAATACATGGAGGCCCTGATTGGCTCAGCTCCTCAAGCCTCAATCCTTTGCAAGAGCCAAATACATCAGAATTGGTCACCACTGCTGGTGGCCTCAATTTCGAAGATCCACATGCAGAGCATCCTACTATAATCTCTAATGAGCAGTCGGTTATTCTTCCCTTTTTTTGCTATTTCTTGACTAGCTGCATTGGCATTATTGTATCACCTAGAGCATCAGAGATTTCCAGTTAGAGTAGGGTAGGTAGGAATTCTGAAATAAATCTCAGCCTGTGAGCATGTAGTTAGTTGTTTTTAATTTTTGCAAAGTCTAGCAAGCCAGACAGTCTAATCCTGGCTTGACTGTTTTTCAATTGCTGTTATAGAATATAGAGAAGAAATCTGTTGGACAGTTTAATCCCAGCAGATATTAGATTAGGTAGAGAAACATATGAGACCAACAGTCTAATCTGGTCTCATAGAGTAATAAGGGTAGAAATAGAATAGGTTTATTTTCTTGTTTGTGAAAAATAAAAAGATGTAAAGGGTCTGCTAGCTCAAATGCACCCTAGAAGAAGAAAAAATGCTAGGATTGTAGTGTGGGTAGGTAGCTTAGTTGGGAAAAGTGTTTCTGCTGATGTAATGTCTTCATATTGTGGCAACTGATCAAAGAAAGAAAGGAATGTGCCGAGCAGTAGGAAACTAGCCTACTCCAAAGATCTATTCTCTGAATTCTTGACTCCTTCAAGAAGAAGCCATCCCCATGTGGAGCCACTTTTAGCCCCCCTATAAATTTTTGACAGGAAAAGTAGGGGCTAAATGGTTTTTGAGCCTTCAAGGAATGCATCTCCCCTAAAGACACATCATCCTTGAAGTCTCCTGTGCCTTTTTCTTTGATAAAATTCCCTCTACTGACTCCCTTTATAAGGTCTCATGGTTTGCAAAAATTGTGCTCCAAAAGATCTATATTTATCCCCTGTATCCCTACAAAGTCCTCCTTTCCATCCCAAAAATCCCCTCTAAAACATCCCTACACCCTTTGGTTAGCCAATTTCCCCCTTCTTCCCTCTATCATTTCCCATTTTCGGCCTCAAATTTCACTAAAAAGGGCCGAAAAAACCCATGCTCTACACATTTGAGGACTAGCCCCTTTCAGCCAAGCCCCCTGCATTTTTCCCTCCATGTGACTATGGTGCTAGAACCACCCACCAGACCAAAGGGCGCTTACCGCATTTGAATATTGGGCGCGTTTATGGCCGTTGATCTAAACAGAATGGACGGTGATCACCGCCCCTGTAGCAACTACTGTTAAATTCGTTCATCATCAATCATCACATCTTAACCGTTCATTTCCCGCAAATCTGACGGTCCGTAGTACGTCCGTCTCGGTGGTCCCTGCCGCGCGCTATTTCAAAACCATCTGGTTTCTATCGCACCGCCTTTGGGCGGAGGGCAATATTTTTTCGATTGGCCAGCGATTCCACTTAGTGTGCGATGCATGGCAGCAGCACTATTCCAAAACTTCTTGCTCATCGCATGTTATCTTTCGGTACAGGACACGGAGCGATATCGCCGTCAACCATCAGATCTATCCTTGGCCATCCAACGGTCATCGCTCAACGAAGTTGCGCGGGCTTTAATCCATGGTCTCCGTACCCCTGGCCCACTGTCCATCACCCTCCGCCGTGTTTCCAGCCCTCGAACTTCTCCGAGATTAGACGGTCCTGATTCGTCTACATGTTCCACTATTGACTGGCCCTGTATCGCCACGTCACCCCCACGTGTATCCACCGTACATCCGCCCATCCCATTGCATATATTCATTCAAAAGGTCAATGTTTATAAGGTTTTCACGTATAATTTGCTCTGCATTCCGCCAACCTTCTCCAGAGCATTTCTCCACCATTCCTCTGCATTTTTCTGCCATCTCCCATAATAGTCCCATCATTTCGCCAACTGCATGACCATTTTCATCATCCGCACTGCATCCATTACCCCCATCCATGGATTTCATAACAAGTTTTCTATTTTGTAGGGTTTGAGGCGGTGAAAGCCGCCATGATTTGCACATGCTGTTACAGTGACAGAAAATACAGGAAAAGACCGTGTACAGAGGCAGAGATCATGAAGAAAGGCCCGAAGAGGTACCACAATGGGATTTGCATTTAAAGAGCAGGGTTTGACTCTGTGAAACTGTCCCGGCGCCATTAACACACATATTTCACAGTCAAAGATATAAATGGATCGGCAAAGAACCTAAGGCACGCAAATAAAGATCTTTATGGCCTTATGTTCATAGATTTAAAGGCAAAGTACCAGATAGAAAATCCAGCACATAGAAAACCATATCATCGGGGTTTCTACCGCAGCAGAATGTTTTTCTCCATAAGGGATAGAGTTCCCATGCAGCTTTTATTCTACATCGTGTTCCTAAAGAAACTTCCACCCTGACAACAGTCCTGGTGCTATCAGAGAATTTGTTCATAAGTATGGCAGACCATTCAGTAATTTATTCACCATTTTGTTTTACACCAAAGGTACTACAGAGCTCTGCAGTCGAAGTACATCACGACTAGACCAAAGTAAATGGAAGCCAAAGATGATCATTCGTTCACCCAAAGAAAGCCAGAAATCAATGCGCAGCAGTTAAAACAGAATGGGCTTCAGGCCTTATTTCTTTTATGAGTTTTAATTCTTCATTTAGTTCTTCACCTAACTCCTCTACTCTCTTGCAGCTATAAAATTAGGAGAAAACTATTGTAAAGGTTGTTGATCAGTTATCAGAGAACTGCAAGTAGTTTCTTTTGAGACATAGTCTCTGTGTAAAGTGTTAGATAGGCTGAGGAATATGATCTCAGACTGAGTATTCAACTATTGGAAATGTTGTACTTGACTGGTATTGCTGTTTAATATGAAAAACACATTTCTTTGGATCCTGATCTAAAGCAGCAGTGATGTTTTCCTATCTCTATGTTTAATTCATTTCATTTCGTTTCTACTGGCTTGCATCAGAATATTGGCATAGGATTTACCCTTGTTAGGTACCCTATGTTTCTGCTCTCCTTACCATTTATGTTTCTCTTCTGAATGTGTTATCTAAGAATTGATTTCAGTTGTTTTAACCAGTGTAGTGGATGTTATTGCCTGCTCTCTGATGTATGAATTAAATGAATTCATTTATTAGATGTTTCTTGTTAAGGATTTAGTTGGAAGATTTGGGAACACTCGGGATTAGAGTTAGCCCTGTCCACTAGGATCCTTGTACGACCAGCTAGTCTTTAACTTTGTGCCTTGAAACTGTGTTGCCTCCTCCTCTCTTATCATTCCATATCACACAATCATCTTTAAGATCCTATGTTTTAGATGACTAGCCCAATTGAAAGCCTGCCTATTGATTAGCAAGCAAATCCTTTCCTGACTCCATTTCCCAATGGTTTTGAATATTTCCTGGAATAATTCACCTCTGCCTTATCCCTCTTTTCTCATCCTAGCATTACATTGAATCCTTCTTTCCTGATAACCAACAACCAAACAAACAAATCAAACAAACAAACTCCGTGCTTACAACTAGGCTAACATCTTCAACCTTGAGCTTCAAAGTCATATACCTTTGACATATCATAGAGAGATCCCTCTCTGGACCCAGGAGGGCTAGATCTCGAGGTCTGAAAGTGGTTTGATGTTGTCTCATCTTTTGGTCTTGCCAATCTGGCCAAAACATGGGAACCCCAACACGCCCAAGAGCTATCCCTCATCGCTAGAACCTCTCCCCAAACCTCAAAAATTAACTGCAGGTGTGTTGGAGTAGTCACATGGACCATTTTAGTGGCAGTTATGGTCAGCGGACTGAGCGGCTAAATCTACGGCTTACGAAATGGTGGTCTCTGTGGTCACATGGTGGTGGCTTCTCGGCAGTTAGCTGGAGTGGAGTTGCCGGTGGAGAGGTGGCAAAAAATGTTGAGGTGGTCACATAGATGTGGTTTGGTTTCCATCACGGTTATGGTTAACATGGAGGGGGCTCAGTGCTAGCCTCCATCCTATGGTCCTGCCTCCCGGTGGTGACTAACGCTAGGCTAGACCCCATCCCTGACCTCCAAACACGCATTACATACTCCTTAACATAAAGTCACAGCCAATATGGTTAAGAGACAACCTGTAGAGGAGATGGTATAAGTGTAGGCTTGTTTGATGGAGGCCTTGTGTTTGACCAAGTGGTCATGTGTACCCAGAGAGGGAAGATGATGAAATGGGGCATGTAATGTGTAGAGGGGAGTGGAAAATACGAAACATGAAAATGGGATAGTGATACCAAAATTTAGGTTTCTCAAGTAGTTCCTATCCTGAAGCTATAAGCCAATAGGAGAGATCTTGTGGGACTAGGGTTAAGGATTAACCCCCCAAATTTAAGGGGAGGGAAAAAAACTACAGCCCAACCCTTCAATATCCTACCAAGTCTCCCAATAATTCATACCAAGTGTGCCTAAGGAAAAACAATCATACAAACCCGATTGCACAATGAAAAACATACCATTAGGATCAGATGGCCCACCTTCAAACATATGCTCTCGACAGATGGGAGATGGGGACATGGAACTCGCTAAGGGAGAGGAAATAAATTCTCACAATATCAACTACATGGGTGGCTATTAGCGCTGCTAGCTGCCAACTCAAGACAAATCTAGGACAAAAATTATCTTATGGTGTCACCCACTGGTGGTGGGTAACATGATGCATCAAGGGCCTTCTACTAATGAGTCTTGACCCATTAACATTAGCACATTATAAGGATTAAATGGTAAAACCTTATATCAGTGTGTTGAGGCTTGCATTCGTCATTGGAAGGTTCTCTCGCTGACAACAATGGGAATACATCAATGTCCCCTTATTTTCATATCTTGCAAGTGACTTGACCTTGACACATTTCATCCCTATAAAGATGTACTAAGGTGTCTTGACACTCATTGAAATAATTGATGACTCATCTCGCATTAGTTAATAACATGTGTTAATGGTCAGTAATCCATTGATATTTTTCCATGCTTAACTACACCACATTCATTTTCATGGTAGAGAATTGCACCATGAGTTCAAGATTTAGTGAAGATTTAGTGAATTAATCAACAAGAGTTGTAGCCTTATAGTTTACAAATATGGGAGGCAGATTGACCATGAAGGAAACAATAAGTTTAGTCTTCATCATTCATAAGCACCAAACAGTCAACCCTACACAATTAGCCTTCATCAATCATCAACACCATTACTGGGTAATTTAATTGCGCTTTAAATTACTTTACATTAAATTATCAATCTAGGTACATAGACGTGTGAAGTATACAACACAAATATGCTAGGATTTTAGCTTTCAATTCTAATGGAAATAAATTGCAATGAAAGAAATTTTTACTCTATGAAAGCGAATAAAAGGACATGAAATGAAATAATAAGCTAAGAAAGCATTGGAGAATTAATCTAGGAAAGCATTGAAAATTTAATCTAGAAAGCATTTGAAATCTATTTCTATGAAAGAAAACAACTCTAATCACAAATGAGAATGCTTTATATATATATATATATATATATATATTGTTGGGTGTGGAGCCTGATTATCTTGTTTACTTTGTATCACAGCATTGGACCCCTGTACCTTAAAAGGGGCGACAATGCTGCCCGTAATTAATCGCTGCCATGGGGGGTCCAGGGGGGGCGACAGTGCTTTTCGGAGCCCCCCCTTGGCGGGGGTTTTCGGGGGCATGGAGCCTGATTATCTTGTTTACTTTGTATCACAGCATTGGACCCCTGTACCTTAAAAGGGGCGACAACGCCGCCCGTAATTAATCGTTGCCGTGGGGGGTCCAGGGGGGGCGGTAGCGCTTTTCGGAGCCCCCCCCCTGGCGGGGGTTTTTGGGGGCAGCACCCCCGAAGCTAAAAACAAATGTAAAATTGCCTTGTAAAAGTATAGTAATTTCTAGTCAATCTGGGCCGTTCATAGGCAGATGATCTTACGGTAGAAGTTATGTTTAGATTAGGGTTTTTTTCCCTAGAAGGCAACCCCTCTCTTTTATGAGGGTATTATATTGCGGCTGTGTATTGTATGTGTATTCTCGGAGCGAGAAATAGAGAGGGAGACTGTGAGAGAGAACAGAGGATATTACAGTGGATCTGCTGTAGGTTTTGTCTCTTCATTTTTTGCTGGATAATAGAAAAGAAGGACTAGCTGTTCGGGGTGGATGTAGCCCAAACTGGGTGAACCACGTATATCTGTGTCTCTCTGGTTTTATGTGTTTTGTGTGCTTGTATTTTCCGCATATTTTATGTGTTGCATTGCTCCATAATATATAATTTTCTAACAACTGGTATTAGAGCCGAAGGTATATTTGGCTGATAAACTCGCAAGAAAGAAGGGTTCTTGGTTCGAGTGGGAGCAATGGCGGACGATGGTAAGTTTAGGGTCGAGAAATTTAACGGCCAAAACTTTCCGCTGTGGAAGATGCAGATGGAAGATTATCTGTATCAGAAAGATCCGTACCTACCATTGAGCGGAAAAACAAAGAAGCCGACGACCATGACAGATGCGGAATGGAACATTCTCGATAGAAAGGCACCCGGAACAGTACGGTTGTGTCTTGCGGCGTCAGTCGCCTTCAATATTTCGAAGGAAACAACAACAGAGGGTTTGATGCAGATGTTGGCGAAACTATATGAAAAACCCTCGGCCTCAAACATGGTATTTCTTATGAAACAACTATTTAATATGAAGATGTCGGAAGGTGGATCTATTGCAGACCATTTAAATGAATTTAATACAGTTACCAGTCAGTTAAGTTCTGTAGGGGTAAACTTTGATGATGAAGTTAGAGCTCTGTTATTCCTATGCTCATTACCAGAAAGCTGGAATGGTTTAGTTATGGCCATTAGTAACTTTGTCTCTAGATCTAGTACTTTAAAGTTTGATGATGTTGTGGGTGCTATCCTTAGCGAGAAAATGCGACGGAAAAGCTCTGGTGAGACATCAGGTAATGCTTTGAGTGCATAGTCTAGGGGAAGAAGAATGGAAAGAGGAAAGAGCTTGGGATATCACAGTAAATCAAGGAAAGGCAGATCCGAGTCCAAATCAAGAATAGTGTGCTGGAATTGCGGAAAGAAAGGACACTTAAAGAAAGACTGTAGATCTCAGAAGGGAAAAGAAGGAGATGCACAACAAGAAAACAATCATGAAGCAAATGTGACAGGTGAGTTACAAGATGCTTTGATTCTTTCTTTCAAAAATGTTACTAATTCTTGGGTTGTAGATTCAGGGGATTCATTCCATGCCACACCTGATAAGAAATATTTTCATGACTATGTTCAAGGAGATTTTGTACAAGTCCATTTGGGTGATGATAAACCCTGTAAAATTGTTGGATCGGGTAAGGTTCTTGTAAAACAGCAGAATGGAAACCAATGGCTACTAAAGGAAGTAAGGCATGTTCCAGATCTGAAGAAAAATCTGATTTCAATAGGGCAGTTAGGCAGTGAAGGTTGTGTGACAACTTTCACAGATAAAACTTGGAAGGTCACCAAAGGAGCGTTGGTAACAGCAAAAGGTGAAAAGGTTGGTGCATTGTATTTATGCAATGGTATTTCTAACTCTGTTAATGCTTTAACTTCCAAAGGAGTAGATGCAGCATTATGGCATCATAGGCTCGGACACATGAGTAAGAAGGGGATGAAAATTCTTCACTCAAGAAATTTTCTGCCATGTTTGAAGAATGTTGATTTGGATTTCTATGAGAATTGCATTTATGGAAAACAGAAGAGAGTTAGATTTCTCAGAGTTGGGAAAGAAAAGAAAAGCAAAAAATTGGAGCTTGTGCATATAGATGTATGGGGACCAGCTCAGGTATCATCTCTCAGTGGCTCTCATTATTATGTTACTTTTATTGATGATGCAACTAGAAAAACATGGATTTATTGTATTCAAAATAAATATGATGTATTTGATACTTTCAAGAAATGGAAAGCTTTGGTTGAGATTGAGACAGGAAAGAAGTTGAAGTGTCTCAGATCAGACAATGGAGGTGAGTATTGTAGCAAAGAGTTTGATAGGTACTGTTCAGAGCATGGAATTCGTAGAGAGAAGACAGTTCCAAGAACACCACAAGAAAATGGTGTGTCAGAAAGGATGAACAGAACAATCATGGAGCGTGCAAGGTGCATGAGATTGTATGCAGGATTGCCTTTAAAATTTTGGGCAGATGCTGTAGATACTGCTGTTTATCTAATGAAAATAGGGCCTTCAAGTTCCTTGGATGGTGGTATTCCAGAGGAAGCATGGACAGGTAAAAAGGTAAACTACTCTTTTTTAAAGCCTTTTGGTTGTGAGGCCTTTGTCCATATTAATAAAGAAAACAGAACAAAGCTTGAGGCAAAATAAAAGAAATGTACCTTTATTGGATATGGTGCTAATGATTTTGGTTATCGCTTATATGATTATGAAAATCACAAAATCATTAGGAGCAGAGATGTAATATTCAATGAAAAGTTCTTGTATAAGAATCAGTTGCTGGAAAAGAAACAGGAAAAAGAAAGCAAGGAATACACGGTTCTTGATGAGATATCTGAAAAAGTAAAGGTGCCTGAAAATAATAATAATCAACAACCATAGCAGCAGCAACCACCACAACAGCAACAGGCACCTCAAACACCTGAAAGTGGTGTTAGAAGATCTACCACGATAAGTAGACCCCCTGAACGATACTCTCCTTCATTATATTATTTATTGTTGACTGATTCTGGTGAACCTGAATGTTATGAAGAAGCAATGCAGGTTGAAAGCAGGAAGAAGTGGGAGCTAGCCATGGAAGAAGAGGTGGACTCCTTAATGCATAACCAGACTTGGGACTTAGTCAAGTTGCCTGCAGGTAAAACTATGTTGCAGAATAAATGGTTTTACAGGTTGAAGGAAGAAGATGGAGGAAAACAGAGGTACAAAGCTAGACTTGTGGTGAAGGGGTTTGCACAAAAGAAAGGTATTGATTTTGATGAAATATTTTCTCCTGTTGTTAAGATGAATTCAATCAGAACTATCTTAAGTCTTGTAGCAGCAGAATATTTACATCTTGAACAATTAGATGTAAAGACAACATTTCTCCATGGAGAATTGGAGGAAGAGATATACATGCAGCAACCAGAAGGATATGAGGTAAAAGGGAAAGAAAAATTGGTGTGCGGGTTAAAGAAGAGCTTGTATGGTTTAAAATAGGCTCCAAGGTAGTGGTATCTAAAATTTGACAAGTTCATGTCTGAACAAGGTTATACTAGATGTCACTATGATCATTGTGTTTATCTAAAAAGGAAAAATGATGGCAGCTATAATATTGTTATTGTATGTATATGACATGCTTTTTGCAGGGTCTAACATGCAGGAAATAAATGTGCTCAAAAGAAAATTGGCAAATTCATTTGCAATGAAGGATTTGGGAGCTGCAAAACAAATCCTTGGTATGAGGATAACTAGAGACAGGAAAAATCGCAAATTAGCACTGTCTTAGAATGAGTACATAGAAAAGGTGTTGAAAAGATTTAATATGCAGAATGCAAAACTAGTTAGTACACCTTTTGCTAACCATTTCAAACTTAGTAAGGAGATGTGCCCAAAGACCCAAGCAGACATGGATTATATGTCTAAAGTTCCATATGCATCAGCAGTTGGAAGCTTAATGTATGCAATGGTCTGCACAAGGCTTGATATTGCACATGCAGTGGGAGCTGTAAGCAAGTACATGAACAATCCAAGAAAAGAACATTGGATGGCAGTAAAATGGATTCTCAGATATTTGAGAGGTACCACAAATCAAGCATTATGCTTTGGTGGTTCAAACATTGCTCTACAGGGATATGTTGATGCAGATATGGCAGGTGACAGAGATAAAAGGAGGAGCACTACAGGATATGTATTTACTGTAGGTGGAACAACTGTCAGTTAGGTTTCAAAAATCCAAAGTGTTGTTGCACTTTCAACAACAGAAGCAGAGTATGTTGCTGCTACAGAGTCTAGTAAAGAAATGATTTGGTTACAAAGGTTTATGGATGAATTGGGTAAGAAGCATGATATGGGCACACTATACAATGATAGCCAAAGTGCTATTCATGTTGCAAATAATTCAGCATTTCATTCCAAGACTAAGCACATACATCTCAAGTACCATTTAATACAGTCAGTATTGGAAGATGGAGAGTTGAAGCTGGAAAAGATACACACTAGCCAGAATCCTACAGACATGCTAAACAAATTTGTAACCAGGGAGAAACTGAGAATGTGCTCAGTTTCAATTGGTCTTCAAGGATGAAGATGAAGATGAGGAATAGCCAGATCCAAAGAGGAGTCATTGTCCAGCAAATGAAGCAGCGGTGGAGTTGCTACAATCAGTCTCCAAGTGGGAGATTGTTGGGTGTGGAGCCTAATTATCTTGTTTACTTTGTATCACAACATTGGACCCCTGTACCTTAAAAGGGGCAATAATGCCGCTCGTAATTAATCGCTGCCATGGGGGGTTTTCGGGGGCAGCGCCCCCGAAGCTAAAAACAGATGTAAAATTGCCTTGTAAAAGTATAGTAATTTCTAGTCAATATGGGTCGTTCATAGGCAGATGATCTGACGGTAGAAGTTATGTTTAGATTATGGTTTTTTGCCCTAGAAGGAAACCCCTCTCTTTTATGAGGGTATTGTATTGCAGCTGTGTATTGTATGTGTATTCTCAGAGCGAGAAACAGAGAGGGAGACTGTGAGAGAGAACAGAGGATATTACAACGGATCTGCTGTAGGTTTTGTCTCTTCATTTTTTGCTGGATAATAGAAAAGAAGGACTAGCTGTTTGGGGTGGACGTAGCCCAAACTGGGTGAACCACTTATATCTGTGTCTCTCTGGTTTTATGTGTTTTGTGTGCTTGTATTTTCCGCATATTTTATGTGTTGCATTACTCCATAATATATAATTTTCTAACATATCTAGATATATATATATATATATATATATATATATATATATATATATATATATATATATATATATATATATATTTCAAGCACTTGATTGGAATATGGAAAAGAATGAAGTGACAATTATAAACTTGAAAACAAAGTATACATAACAAGTAAATAAATCAAATCCTAAGTGATCATTGTAATGTAATTTATTTCTTAATTAAAAATATTAGAGAATTGTTACAAAATTATGATGACCTCATAAACTAGATTGATTTAGGTTAAAAATGAGTGATCTCTTTCTTAATTTGACGGAAATTTCAAATTCTTTATTTTATTGTAATATTTGTTGGTCGCAACATGAAATTTTAGAAAATAGATTTGAAATATCCTCGAATGTCTCCAAATATTTGAACTGTTTTGAAGAGAATATTGCATGTCAACTAAACTGGCTAATTTTGCACAAAACCCATGTTTTAGTTTTTCTATATTTGTCTTACTTTTAAAATAATTAGAATTTGAATAGAAAAAAATTTCTACTAATCTAGATCACCATATTAAATAAAGTGTTGGAGGCACATACTTGTAGAATTAAGCAAAGTGATACTATTGATTTGCAAAATAAACTAATTTAAAACATAAGGAAACTAATATAAGATGCATATATTATAAAACTACATGAATTGTAAAATAACAAAAACACTAATATAAAACTATAAACTATATAACACAAGAACTTATTGTTGAATTTCCATGAACTTGGGTCTAGGTTAGATTCTTAGAATCACCGACGCTACCAAAACAATAATATCAACTAGAACTACTTTTCACAGCGGAAAATATAAAAGAGTAAATCACACATGCACAAATATATACAATTTTTAACAAAATTGTACAATAATGTACACCCCCAATCTTCACTATGTTAAACCAAATATGAATAATACAACAGTCTATGGTATACAAGATACAATGAAAAACTTCAATGCAACTTCTCGATGTCATATCTTGTCATGCTAGTCCTTCGCTTCTGTACTGATCACTAGTCACCCCATAGTCCTTCGAAGGACAAGACATCAAGATTCCAGGAGGTTCGCCACCTAACACTACTGCAAGTCACTTTTCTACATTGTATATGGGCTGATCCAATATGCTCTCTAGTTAGGCCTAATTCCTTAGCTACAAACGGTCAGGCTAGCATCCACCTTTTTCCATCATGCTGCCGCACTTCGGCACCAAACTTCACCCAACCTTCAACTCCTCTTTGTCACATCAAGATAACTCGTATAGGGCTACTTTGGGTAGCTAACACACTTCCCTCCACTAGATCAATGATACCCAATACAACACTATGTAATCTACTCCTAATTGAAGTCTTCCCCACACCAACATCAACACCAATACACAGCTTCCAAAAGTTGTGATGATTTTGATCCAAAATGTTCACTTCCTTGACCCAACAAACACCAAATGTTGCTCCATTAAGCATGCACCAACTCACTGTTTTAGGGAACTTATCCTATTGTACTGTTGGACTGGTTAGGGCACCCAACAACAGTCCCTAATAGTCCTCAACCATGGCTATAATTTCCCTCCTTTTGCTGCAGGTACCCTTGTAAGAGGGGAGGAGAACCTTGGCTGCAATTTTGGGCTGCTCCAACCCCTTTCAACACTTCGACCTCCTAATTTTGTGTTGCAAATTTCTACAACAAGCTCCCTCTTGACTACGACAACCCTTCAAGGGCTAGTACTCAACCCAAATGGCCCTAAAATAGTCTCTCTACCCCTTGGCCTCCAATATCAGGGTTGTGGCTCTCAAGAGATCTCCTCAGCCTCCTCAAAACAACCTCTAATCCTTGTTGTCATGTACCTTTTCTTGTTGCAGGGAAAATAAAATTCAAACCCTTTTCCTTGGTTGATTTTTGCACAAATGGATGCCTTTAAGAATTCACCTTACCCTTTATTTATACACCAATAAAGGGGCTTCCTAAAATGTCACAATGAAGGGCTGCCAACTATCATGAGCCTAAAAACACCTTAGGCTGACCTACATACACATGTGCAAACCCATGATATAACTTCAAAAATTCATATCTCCACTTCTACAACTTGGAATTTGACGATTCAAAAAGGATTAGATTATTATTTCCGCCCTCCATCGTTTCATGCCATCACATGTAGAAATGTGCTCCTAGAAATGCCAAAAACATGATTTGGTGCAAAATCCCATAATTGGGTTCCAAGCCCAAAAGTGACCCTTGTGGAAATTTTCCCTCCAAACCATGAACCGTAGGGCTTGGAATACCTCCCAATCTATACAAAAATCACCACTCCCTCTTAGTGAGGGAGGTAATTCCAAGGCTAGGAAGTAACTCGTCATCGTCATCACTGCTCACAACACTTTCCCAACTCCTAGCGCTCACAATTTCATAATCCCTTTTTTGTGAACTACACCCTTCTCAGAAGTGTCACTTTCACTACTGGAAGCATCCTGCTTCTTATTCTTCTCTTGTATCGCTTTCCATCCCCTCCATGATTCCTTCTTGGTATATGTGGAAGCACCCTTTCTCCCCACTAACCACACGCTCTTTTTGGGATGCAAAGTATCCCTATGAACGTGCAAGCTCCCTCTCGAACTTGACTCCCTCTGAGTCTCTTGAACCTATACCTTCCTCTGTGGAAAGTGTACCTTCTTCTTAGGAACTTGTACCTACTCCTATGAAGCTTGCACCTGCACCTGCACCTGCTCTTTCTTCTCTGGAACCTACACCTGCTCCACCTGCACCTTTCCATGATCCACAATATTTCCCGTCAACCTGTAGAGACCATGCTCTCTAACTTTGAGTACAATACCATCAGACTTATAGCCTCTCGGATTGAGTCTTACCTTCCCATCCTGGAACAAGACCTAAAACCCCTTCCTCTTGATCATTGAGATGGAAATAATTCTATATCTGAGTCGTGGTACAAACAATAAATCCTAGACCCGCATCATACGTCTTGTCTCCATCCTAAATGGCACAAAACCCGATCCTATGATCTCCAAATGGCTCTTGTCACCCAACACCATGTGCAAATTTGAGTCCCTTTCAGCTAGAGTCTCTAAAACCTCCTATGACCCTGTCATACGCTTTGTCGTGCCATTTTCAATGTGCCATCCATCCTAGTTGATAGTACCCTATGAGAAATGAGAAATCACAACAAATTACTTGTTCGCTTCAGGGGTCTTGATCCAGGTTCAGAGTATTTTTGAAACCAACAAAACCCTCCAACTACTGGCCCTTTTGGCAGTGATCTACTTGCACAGACCAAAGTCTCACGTGTAGTATTGGGGGGGGGGGGTGGTTACCGGAACCAGGTTTTCGCACCCTGAGGGAGCTTTTGATGTGGTAGATCTAATCAGACTTGCTGCAGATAATATAACAGGTTTTCTCTCACACAGTCAATGGTAAACAGATCTAACCCTTTCATGGATTGTCACAAAATACGTTGATATATTTCGCACATGGTAGCTAATTTTACTTCATTCAAATCTACTTATCTAACATAGAATAATACTCGCGCATAGATGCAATTAACCATTTACAAAATTAAATACACAACAACAGAACAGGTCCATATCTACAACATATAATAGATAATCTAAGATAGTAAATCACATAATATTCTGATTGCCAAAAATGTCTTCTTTATTAAGAGATTTTCAATTCAGTACAATCTATCTTTCTGTGCACCCAGCAGCAAAGTCTACAGATAGCTCAAGGCTTAGGTCTCTGTACACACAACCAACAAGAGCCTTTATACCTAGATGAAAACCCTGACTAAGAAAGATACATAAAACCAATTCAATATTTCATTAATCCATGTCTCTCTTTCCTCGTTCGACTCACACATATTTATACTATAAAAAACGTGGACATACCATGGTATCAAAAAATGGTTTGAGACTCATGGTTTGTCCCTTTAATCCTTTACAATAATTAAGGGACTTTGACCTGCCCCAAAGCCCCTTTGATCATCTGCGTGCAGCGCTTACAGCACAATTATCTCAAAAAATCACCCCAAGGGGTGGTGCTCCAACAGGCCCCCAACACAATCTCGTGACTCATCTCGAGTCACTGTAAGGCAGTCGCCCTCATATTTTCCTTCAATGCTTCCATGGAGCTCTTGAGTGGCATGATGACTGCAATGCTCTATGCGACGACACTCTATGCTTCATCCACCAACTTGGCTATTGTTGGCCCCTCAGCTACCAAGCTAGTGCTATGTTGAGTTTGTTGTAGCCTTTTGAGGGTGTTGTCGAGGTTCTGTGACATCTGCAGGGCTTCCTCAGCCCAAGGTTGCATGTGCATCGTAAGAAGCTTCTCACGGTGACACATGTCCTTCACACAAGTAGCCTCCTTTGCATTTTGTTGCTCCTTCTACAACAGTGATACTTGTTACCGAGTCTCGATGGCCACTTGGAAGGCATGGACCTCTCAATACTGAAACTTGTCCATAATCATGGTGTGTAGAGCGTGGAGTTTTTTTTCCAATTATCATCGCTAGATCGATGCCAACCTCTACATAGGCTTGCACATTAGCGCACAAGGCAGGCGGCTCTACTGTAACGACAGGCCCTAGAATTTCAATCATCTGGTCATCCATGGGATATGGCTGCACCATGAGGAGGGGCTACACTCTTGTTTTTCTAAGGTTAGATGTAGGAATGCTCGCTTGCTATAGGCTCGCTTTCATTTTCAGCTCCTGGGGACCTGACTATACACCCTTGAGAACTGATTTGTATTGTGTTTCCATATCATTCTGGAGGTCCTCAGTGGCAATCTTGACAGTGTTCTCAATCTCATTGAGGTCATATTCTATGTGGGTGAGGTCCTATGTTCTTGTCTTCTTGGAACCCTTCCGATTTTTACACGGGCACGAGGAGGCATGAGAACGTCTCTTAGTTCCTTTGGTTGTCTACATCGTAGGTGCCTTGGTACCGTCATTGTCTTTCTCCTTTTCCTCCTTCTCCAGATCAATAGTTTCCCTTGTTTTGGTAGGCTCAAGCTCTCTCTTTGTGTCCTTTCCTTCTTGTTGAGTGTCCTTGGTTGTGCATGGCTTGGTAGGAGTCTTCAACACAAACAAAGAGGCACCCATAGTGGTGTGTGACTCTAACCATGCAGGTGACCATTCTACCATTATGTGTTGTCCTTTAGACTCAGGGATCGTAATTTTCCTTGGTTCTTCCTCATTATCTTCAATTGACAAATTTCAACAGTTAATGATGTCCTTCATCTGTGTGTCCCATGCTGGAAAGGCACATTCAACCATCGGTTTTGTAGTGTCAAAGATGACTTCTTGAATATATTACAGTTCCTCATCCAGGCATTCGAACCCACTTTCAAAACTAAATGTCAGGATAAAAATTTTCGTTAGTGCAGTCCATTCAGTGGTTCATCGTCATAGCTCAGTTTTGAGGTACTAGTCCATAGGTACCTTCCCCAAAGTGTGGATGAATATATGCAACCATTCTGGCTTCAGTTCTTCGCCCCAAGCTTTAGTCCATCTAGCCAAATGTTTGCATGTATCGCCTTCTCTGGAATAATTCTCTCCCATTCTAGCATTTGGATGCTCAAATCGCAAATGCACCATGTGCGTGCATTCTCCCCAGTTAGCCAATTTTCTCTTATGTGTCTCCCACTAGCGTGTTAGGGTTGAGCGCAGTGCTATATCAAGAGCATGGAACCATTGTGCTTCTGGGAAATATTTTTCCAGTTCTTCTAAAAATATATTAACATTAGTTCAACCATCAAAATAAGTCAAATATCGTACCTCTAAGGATATGCACTGAAGAGCTTTCATCACCCGATTGCAGCGCAATGCAAAGACTTCATGATGTCAGTTCTTCTAATTCTCTAGTTCTGAATCTGAATCTGAAAAGCATGAGCTATCCTTCTCCCATTTAAGTCTTCCATCCACTATTGGGTTGATCTAATCTTCATCCTGTGTAGTCAACTTATAGATGTGATCAACATCGTCTTCTGCGTGCACTGCCTCTGTATATCTTTCTCCTTTTATAGGGTCGAAGGGGACCATAACCTTGGTTCATTTAGTTTCAAATATCATACTCATGTGCTTAACATTGATGATTCCACCGATATCAATAGCCCAATCCAAACCCAACAACGTAGGATTGGGGTCAGTATCATCAACATTTTTTTTAACTTCAAATTCTGTGAGTACCCTTACTCCTTCAATATCCATTACTACTTGTGAGAGCCTTCCTAATGGGATAACCTTTTGTTGATTTTCCATGCGCAGTTGGTTAGTGGAGCACTCCAACTTAGGTTCTCCCATTCATTGCCAAGTCTACTTTGGTAAAAAATGCACATAAGATCCTAGATCCAGAATGACCTGATCCATCTCATATGCACCAATATGAGAAATCAAGTGCATTGTTTGTCCATATCTTCTTTTATTATTATAGATCTTATTAACAACCTTTTTCTCCATCCAGGGTTTTTCTTTCTCTGCACAGATGTCTATTAACACTTGGAGGTTCTATACTTCCTTCTTATTGCACAAAAATTTAATACAAGTCTGCAGGAAGGGATTTATCTCTTCACCTCCTTCAGCCTGTAATATCCCAAAATGGGATCTACTAGCAAGGCATGACTGGAAAATGCATTTTCCAGTGATGGCTGTTACATGATTTTAAACTAGGACCTGGATCCTTTAGATCTATGTATCTAAGTCTAAAATCCAAGATATGGCTCAAAATAAATCCCTTTAGGTGGGTTAAACAGGTCTCCCACACCTAGTTGTCTCCAGAAAGCGCCCAATGAAGGGGCTGCAAAAATTCTTGAACAAGAGAAGGAATAACAACATTATTTTAAAACCATGAACACATGAAGATATTTATAGCCAAAAAATGTATGATATAGCAGCAAATGTATACAATTATTGAGGAATCACTCACTCAATCTAGGCAAGAGAGCCTCAATAGAACATGTACATGAAATATGAAGTACATTGCTACACTGAGAATGCCCTAGGGTATGACTGCGCAGTTTATAGGAGGCACCGCTACAGAAATAATATCAATACAGAGATATGACAATGTATGGCTCAAATAAATTATGGGAGCAAGGCTCTAACCCCTGAAAACAATAATACATCAATTCTTAGAAGGATTGGCTGAAATATACAAAAATGGAAAAATTTCGGAGTTGCAGGGTAGCAGCTACAACTCAGAAAATGGAACTGGATGGAGAAGCCTGAAGATGATGCATCTGATGAAAATTCCTCCTCCAATGGATCTTCCAAGTGAAAGGCTGATCCTAACACTGAAGATCTCACCCTCCAATCAACACTGCAAACCCTCACTGCAGATGCTCCATGAAAATAACGTAGTTAATGAAAGGGACTACACTGTAGGTGATGAAAAATGGTTGGCCTGATGCCAAAGATGATGGGAATCAGCTCAAAATATCCCTCACTGATCCTCCAAAGGAAAAGAGACTCCCTCCTCTAAAAAATAGTTTATGGTGTGGTGTTGTGGAACCTCCACTTCAACACCCTACAACACAGAATTATCTTGCTTCAGGAATAACGTTGTAGCTGAAGGAGGATGCTTGGCCTCAAGCCTAAATGTGGAGAAAATGAAGAGAAACTCCCTCAAGAGGCCTCTATTGAAATATAAGGAATTCCTAAATGGGAATGCCTTGTGCTAAGCAGCACTGCAACTCAGCTAAACAACTGGAGACTGCAAATAGTCTAAGCAGACAAGAAATTAATAATCATATGCATGAGAAAAAATGGTTGCCTTGCCATCCTTTTAAACACATGAGAGCTCTCTCTCCATGGGTCCCACTCTTTAGGGTTTCCTTCATCAAGGAAACTTCCCTCCTCTTTCTCTGCGTTGTCCCACAAGATGCTTTCCACCTCATACCTTTATGTTGTTTGACTTGGTCAAACTTGACCTAGCCTTCTTACAAATGTCTCCTTTCACACATGAGGGTGTGAAATCTAGTTCCACTAATGATCCCCTTTCATATTGAGAGGGATTTTATCCATTTTTTTATTATGAATGGGCCTTCTCACCCAATTATTCAACTCTTAAGTGAAAATAGCAAAAATTAATATTCCAATTTATTGTAGGAAAAATTTGGAATATTACAATCCTCCCCTCCCAAATGTTACTTGTCCTCAAGAAACTGCAAGGATAGAACTGAGAAGTTTCCCCCAAGGCATGGAGACTGAAATTTTTTGGGAAAACATCTTCCCCAAATGGATCCTCCATCCCCAAGCAATCATCCAGACAAAATGAGTCACCTCCCAACATGGCAACTCCTAAAAATATCCTTCCACCTCAAGCTCTGGAAATGAAGGTGGGATGAAAATCTAAATATGGTAAGCATCATAGCCTACCCCATGTTTTCCTCCTCTCCACCCATGATGAGTGTATAGTATGTTCTGATATTGGGCTGCAAAAGTATTTCCCTCAAGTGGAAAAATGAAGAACAATACTCCAAGGAATTCTCCTCCAACATTGAAGAATAAGTTGGCCCAAAATATTTCATCCATGATGAATAGTACATGATCATCATAGAACATCCTAATGAGAATTTTTCTGAAGGTTTTACATGATGTTACATGATACAAACAATATCTCAAAAGGACACAGGGCAGTCTCATCCACTGCAACTTCAGAAAATAGTATGGAAAGTAACATACAAAATTTATCACATCTACTAATGAATAGTAAATGGCTGAATAGGTTAACAATACATGATCAAATACTTGCCCATGGTTATACAATGGATGGCTATAAAACTCATGGCCCACCCAAAAAGGAAACAAATGTGTGGATGTGGTGGCCATATCTCCTCCCATGCTCCCACATGTAGTGCAGAAAATGTGGGACTTTTCTCCCCTCAAGGACACATCCAACTCATGTGTCAATCCCTCAATCATGCTTTCAACAAGAATAAGAAAAACATCAGCAAATTAAGGCATGATCAATACTAGAGTGAAGGAAATACCGATGGCTTCATGTGGTTCTTGAAGATACCAACAGTCTCCTAAACACGTACAACGCAGTTTTGCAAACTGCTACTTCAGGAAAGTACAAGGAAAAATGTTTCTTGTTACAAGGTTAATCATGTATGTCATCATATGGAAAGTAGGAGGATATAACATTTGAACATACATGTAATGAGAAAACATTTTCCCAAGGCCGCATAAAATATGGCTGCCTCCATCATATAGTTTGGCCCAACTTAGATCATGGAGCAATGTGAAAAGCTTGCCCTCTTGTGGAGCAATGCACTGCATAGTAATGGTAAGAGTATGCAAATCAATGAATGTAAAAAAAAAATTCTTACAATATGCTAGAAGTAATATGGTACATGGATCCATGGGTGAGTCCTCCATAGTGTTTTGGCATGCTATGAAGATAAGTGAACCATGTGCTGCAAGAAGATAATCCTTCTCATGCTTGGAAACCCAAGTCAAGAAGAATATGCCATAGTGATAGATGTCTCTATCCACTACTCTGTCATCATCACCTCCTCCTTGTTCACCAAGTTCATCCAATGTGAAGTGATCCTAGGGACACTCCATCCATAAGTCCCTACTCCAAAGTGACAGCGCTGTGAGCTCATGCAAATAGGCTTCTGTCAATACAACACTCCTTTCTTTGACATGCTCCTTGTCAAAGACTCCTCTAGTAATGCTGCTTCAAGTATGGAATACCTCCCAAGATGAAAGTGCTTCCAAATCATCCAAGGCCAAGGAGTAGCCCCTTTTCACCATGAGAGTGCCCTCTCCTACTCCTGCAACATCACCCAACATGTGAGAGCAACTTTTCCCATGCTCTCTCGAGAACAACTCAAGCAACCAAAGTGCTTGATGCCTCCTTATGCTCCCATCATACAACTCATGCAATGAAGTCATAATGAATGATATGAGTATCACATCAACACCATGCATCCATCCTCGATGTTTCTCAATGATGCAAGCATCCTGCCATCTCTCCTCCATCCTCCTACTCTTAAGAAGAGTGTATGCCAAGTGATGGATAAACTCTTTCAAGAGTAACCAGCGTATCCAAGCCTCCTGCTACACGGTATCATAAATGTGAAAGTAGCTCACCAGCTTCTTGCTCTCCATCCACATTCACTCAACCAATTGTGAATGTCTCCTCCCATCCTCTACCTTGGTACTCTCCCCATGAGAGATACCATCCTCCCAAATCAGATTCCTATCTTTGCACTTCATGGGATTTTGAAATGCAATCTTCTCAAGGATCAATTTGACCCCATAAGGATCTAAATAGGTGGTAGGAAAAAACCTCCCATCATGATGTGTATGGCTCAAGGAATGTCCAACACAAGCATGAGAGATGTTATCCATCCTTAGATGTCCTCCATCATCTATCTGCTCCTGTGAGAAAGGAAGAAAATCCTTGCACTCCATGATGTGTGGGAGTGCACCTCTACTGAAATATCTCCATGAGATCTCCCTCTCAAAAATAGTCCTCCAAAACCAATGAGGTCTTGGATTTGTTGAAAATAGAAGTTTCTTTTTGAGCTGAGAGGAGCTCATTGAGAAAGGGTCATCTAGAAAGGAGAAAGAGTTTCTCACTTCAATATGTCTACTATCTTCCTTCAACTCTTCAAACCCCAACCTCCAATGTGATATGCAATCCAACAATGGCTCATGAGGATGATGGTTTATTTGCTCCTTGAATGTTTCAATGTTGCACAATGTAGTGCAAGCTTGTGGCTCCATGTTAGCAAGGTTTTTCGACCCTTGGTCATGTAAAGACAAATTTCCACAACATTCAAAAGAATTTGCTGCAACAATAGATAGTGGAAATTTTTCCATACCTTGATGAGAATTGGGAACTTCTTGTAGGGCTACAAGAGTTCCTTCCTCCAAAGTGTTGGTTGCCCTAACTGTTGATGCATGTGGCTACTCCTC
This sequence comes from Pinus albicaulis, assembly GCA_034641835.2. Classification (NCBI taxonomy): domain Eukaryota; kingdom Viridiplantae; phylum Streptophyta; class Pinopsida; order Pinales; family Pinaceae; genus Pinus; species Pinus albicaulis. Next base: position 128,777,280 of record CM076579.1, read on the forward strand.
CATGAGTGTGACAGCATTGGTACAAGTCTCCTCCCATGGTGGTGTGGGCCTTCTCTCCTCTAATATTTCTTCATCAAAGGTTATAATCAACCCTTGAGTGAACTCTACAAAGGTATTCACCCTTGCATGGCTCAAGTGGCTATACCGCCAAACATTGGCTTCACCCTCCAAGTGCAACGCTGAGATCTCAACAGCCTCTTCCTCCCCTATAGGATGTAGCAGGAAAAATTCTTTCAACTTCCTCACCCAAGTTCTTGCTGTAGACAACCCATCAAAGGTAGACAACAGAAATCTATTGCCCTTGATTTATCTTCTGCTACAAGGTCTCTTCTCTTCCTTCAACTGGATGAAATGTGGGAAAACTAGAGTCTCCTAGAAGGCTCTAGGTTGAGATTTGTAATCAACAAGGTACTTACTTAGAATCAGATGATCCAAGTATCTTCCATGCTCATTGTCTTCTTCTTGATGAGAATAGGAAGTGCATGGTCCTTCCTCTTCTATTTCTTCAATCTTCTCAACCTCCTTGGAGAGGTTCTCCTTATTTCTGAACACTGATGAGAGCAATCTCATATTTTTCAAAATTCTGATCTTCTTGGGCTGAGACTCACAGGCTGAGCCAAGAAAGTTGCTTTGATACCACTGTAATATCCCAAAATGGGATCTACTAGCAAGGCATGACTGGAAAGCACATTTTCCAGTAATGGCTACTACAGGATTTGAAACTAGGACCTGGATCCCTTATATCAATGTATCTAAGTCTGAAATCTAAGAGATTGCCCAAAATAAATCCCTCTAGGTGGGTTAAACAAGTCTCCCACACCTAGTTGTCTCCAGAAAGCGACCGATGAAGGGGCTGCAACAATTCTTGATCAAGAGAAGGAATAACAGCATTATTTTACAACCATGAACACATGAATATCTGTATAGCCAACAAATGTATGATATAGAAGAAAATGTACACAATGCTTGAGGAATCACTCTCTCAATCTAGGCAAGAGATCCTCAACAGAACATGTACATGAAATATGAAGTATATTGCTACACTGAGAATGCCCTAGGCTATGACTACGCAGTTTATAGGAGGCACTGCTACAGAAATAATATCAATACAGAGATATGACAATGTATGGCTCAAATAAAGTAGGCTAGCAAGGCTCTAACCCCTGAAAACAATAATACATCAATCCTTAGAAGGATTGGCTGAAATATACAAAAATGGAAAAATGTCAGAGTTGCAGGGTAGCAGTTGCAACTCAGAAAATGGAATTGGATGGAGAAGCCTGAAGATGTTGCATCTTATGATAATTTCTCCTCCAATGGATCTTCCAAGTGAAAGGCTGATCCTAACACTGAATATCTTACCCTCCAATCAACACTGCAAACCTTCACTGCAGATGCTCCATGAAAATAATGCAGTCAATGAGATGGATTGCAGTGTAGGTGATGAAAAATGGTTGGCCTGATGCCAAATATTATGGGAATCAGCTCAAAATCTCCCTCACTTATCCTCCAAAGTAAAAGAGACTCCCTCGTCTGAAAAATAGTTGATGGAGTGGTGTTGTAGAACCTCCACTGCAACACCCTACAACACAGAATTATCCTGCTTCAGGAATAACACTGTAGCTGAAGGAGGATGCTTGGCCTCAAGCCTGAATGTGGAGAAAATGAAGAGAAAATACCTCAAGAGGCCTCTCTTGAAAGAGAAGGAATTCCTAAATAGGAATGCCTTGTTCTAAGCAGCACTGCAACTCAACTAAACAGCTGGAGACTGCAAATAGTTTAAGCAAACAAGAAATCAATAATCATATGCATGAGAAACAATGGTTGCCTTGCCCTCATTTTAAACACGTGAGAGCTCTCTCTCCATGGTTCGCACTCTTTAGGGTTTCCTTCATCAAGGAAAATTCCCTCCTGTTTCTCTGCGCTGTCCCACAAGATGCTTTCCACCTCATACCTTTGCGTTGTTTAACTTGGTCAAACTTGACCTAGCCTTCTTGCAAATGTCTCCTTTCACACATGAGGGTGTGAAATCTAGTTCCACTGATGATCCCCATTCATACTAAGAGGGATTTTATCCATGTTTTTATTATGAACTCATAAGTGAAAATAGAAAAAATTAATATTCCAATTTATTGTAGGAAAAATTTGGAATATTACACAGCCACATCCATAAGTTTGCTTGATGCTTTAGACGTTGAAGTGCCAAATTTTGTGAAACCCTTTGTTACACAGTAATTTGTCACCGTCCCTGCAATCCCTGTCTAGCACATTGGAGGGCTCATTTTATGACCTGTGAGAAGTGACATAACTTGAAAATACTTTCATGGCATTCCCCTAAACATGTACTTTCATCCCCTTGAAGACATCTCCTGCTGAAAAACCCTAAAAACACCCCTTTTTGCATTGGCGCGGGCAGCCAGTTCATCACCTGCGCTAATGGGAAAAATCCTGCAAAGAGGTCGCACCAATTGGTGCTCTGTCCCAGAGTCGCACTCGCACCAACCAATTTAAGGAGTGTTTAAAAAAAAAAAAATGGCGGAAGTTTCATCCTAACAAATTGGACTGCTATCTATCTTGAGCTGGGAGGTTTGGCTATGGATTTCCATAGAGAGGAAGTGGTTTGCCACCTCTCATGGAATCTTCCTTGATGATAGGGCCAATCCCATGATTATAGGGATCCCAACTCCCCTTCCTCCATCTATAAAAGCTTTCCCATCTCCATGGCAAGCTAGTCTTCAAGTTCCCAAATTTCCAAGAGCCTTATGCTGCAAGAGCTTTGATTATTCCCTTAAGGCCAAACTCAAGCAAGGAGACTATTGTCAAGATCCAAAGAGAGAGGTTTGTCCCATCCTTGACAGGATTTTCGAGACGTGTTCTGCTGGAAACCCTCCAAAGGAGAATTTAGCGTCAGAACTATGGTTGTATTCTTCCTTTGATTGATTAATAATAAACGACTATTGGTTATGGTTCCACTCTTGTTGTTATTTATGATGACGAGTTATGTCCTTTCTGACTGACATATAGTTACATCTACTAGATTTTACGCTTGCGTTTGTTTTGTTTCTTGCATGTGCAGGTGTCCACCACGGAGATCGTGGGGATCGTGATCTGCCAGGGCTAAGGAACGGGAGTGCTACCTCTTCTACAAGCAACAACATTGGATTCCAAGTAAGCCTTCATCGCTAGTTGGTTTATTTGTAATTAGGAACCTGCACCATAGCATGAATGATTGTTGCTAGACCCAGTCTGGGCTAGTAGGGATCGCCTCTATCTAGAGAGGGGATTTACCTCCACAACAAATTGGCGACTCCACTGGGGATTCATTGGCTTGTTTTCGTTCGTTTTATAAGCTATAGACGGAGCCTGAAGTTGGACAGATAGCCTTCGAAATGATTTTTCTCTGCAATTGCGAAGTAGATCAAAGCCGCTTCAGTCAATCTTCGGTTTAGTTTGTAAACTGAACCCTTGGAGCATTGTCTTGCCTTTTCAGTTGATTTCTTGATCCTCCTTGCTTGATCAACTCTTTTGGGCTGGTTCTTTTGTGAATTTGGGTCTTTGATAGCTTGATCATTCACTGGTCTGCTTGTTGGATTGCTTCTTTTTTATTTTTGACTGGGAAACTCGACTGGCGCGCTTTTCAGCTTGAAAGTCGCGCCCATTGGCGCATGTTTCTTGTGTATTACCCACGTCAATTCATCTCTGGTGCTAGTTTCAGCCTCACAGTCACGCCAATCCTGTGAGCTACTAGGGTTTGCTCAGTTCTGAGCTTCCTGAGCCTGATCTGTGTGTTTGGTCTTTATTTTTCCACTGTTCGAGTGTTTTGGAGCCTGGATTGACTGACTGTTACCTTCGTCCTTTGGTTGTTTGCCCATTTCCATCGATTTTTCATTTTAGCCCTAGGTCATCTAGGTGTTGTTGTGTGTCGAGCCTTCCTTAAGAGTTTTTGGTCTCTTTCGGTTCAGTCAACCTTTTGATTGCTTCTTTGCATTTATTTGGTGGTTTTCTATTGTCTCATTGCATTGTTTGAGTGATTTTTTCCTTCTTCATTCGAATTTCGCTTCGTCTTATCTTGGGCCTAGATTACATGGCTCATCTTGAGTCTTTGGGATTCTTTCGCTTTGAGGGACTTTTGGTTGATTTGAGGTTTGATTGTACGTTTGCATTGAGTGGAATTTGCTTGGTTTTTCTCTCTTGTCGTCGTTTCTCGAATTGCCTTTGCATTAGTTTTCATTTTTTAGTGCATTTTGCTCTGAAATATTGAAAATAAAAAAATCTCTTTTGCTTTGAATTAGTTAATGTGAATTAGATCTTTTCGGTGTTATTAGTGATTAGTGACTTTGAACGAAAACCTTTTATTTTCCATTAGCTGCATTAGAGGTATCATTGGTTGTTTTCTGTTCATTTCATTTTTGTGTGAAAATCTCTCAACTCTCTCATAAGTAGCTTTCATCGAATGAAATGATATACTGTGGCATATAGATTGCATGTAGGAGATTTTGAGACATTACATTCGCTAGGGCCTGAAAATTGAAACATAATTGAAGATAAACCATAAAATTTACTCAATTTACCTAAGGAAGCATTGAAACATTAACGAAACATTTAGAGTTCTAGGTTAGAGATGTGTTCTAGCGTCGTTAAACCTAGTAGCTTTCGTTCGCCTCTTGGCTTTAGACAGCGCTAGTATGGACTTTTGCTCCCCGTACCGTCGCGTATATAAAGGGAGACCCCACTAGGTTTCAATCCTTTATCCATAGGAAGCTGAGTCTGCCGCCCTATACCCGTGATACACCGGACACAACATTCGGGGAGATTGCCTGCACGTACGTTAAGTCCTTGGTTGATTTCTCTTTCATTTTGAAACCAAGGTGTATATTACAGTTCACGGTTATTTGGTACACCCTTTGCCTAGTATTCCTGAGTAGTCATTTGATCTTTTATGACTCTTTAAATTTGAAAGGATCACCAAGCGCTTGTCCTTTCACGCTTGCGTCAAAACTGAAAGAGATAGAGTCACCTTTTCAACCGTTTCTGGACTCTTAAAACATGAAACGGTGAAGTTTCTAAGTTTCAATGTGGTAAAATAAATCACCCGCGATCACATGCCCTTTTAGAGTTTTCTTGTTGGTCGTTTGATTGTGTGCCTTGGTTCATAGCCCGTGTGCGGTTTTGAGTTGTTGATGGCAACTTTTCTGGAGTTTACCAACCAAGGAATCCCCTTCGAAGGGACTCCTGGTCCTTTTCGTCCTTTTGGAAATGTTGGTGCTCCTTATATGGCAACATTGTCCCTTCCTGGGTTAACTGTTGGGTTGCCTGTTTGGTTGTTCTCAACCTCTGTAGTCCCGAATGTCTCAGCTACTGTTCAATCAATTCCTCCACCTGAATAACATCATGTTGATTATAAGGTGGACCTCTCCCCTTCTTTCCCCGTTTCTGTGTCCTCCTCTTCTACTTCGCCTGGTGAAAGTCTGGATTCTAGTAACTAGGTGGCTAAGAAGGAGAAGAAGAAGACAAAGAAGAAGAAGTCTGATAAAGGAGAGGCTAGCTCTGTGGCTATTTCGCCTAAGGAGCCTTCTGTTGATAAACCTCCCAACCCTCCGCGGAAAGTCAAGTTACCTTGCATGTTGTGCACGGGAGACCATCTTCTTCAAGATTGCCCTGGAATTCCCAAGGTGCTCGAAGTATGGTCCAACGGTCGTATGCCATTGCCTTTGGCTTCCAGGAGTCAGGTTGGGGGCATGTCTTCAGCTGCTAGTGGTAAGGCTCCTAAGAAGCAGGGTAAGATTACCAATCCTTGTAAGTTGTGTGAAGGGCACCATGCCATTCACCTTTGTTCGTATATGGATGAAGCCAAGAAAGTTTTGGACAACTCGGTTGTTTCTGCACCGTGCCTTCCAGCTGGTTACAAACAACTTTCTTTGAGTCCTCCGCTAGTTGATCCTATGATTGGTCAAGAGTCATCCTTGGTCGATCCCGCTCCCTCAGAAATTCAAATTCAAGAATCCATCCCCGACCAATCATTGGTTGTGGGATCGGTTGAGCTAGTCCCTTCTATGGTGCACCAGGTCTTTTCCATTGAGAGTGGATCTCATCCCCCCCAGGTTCTTCTTGTTTCTTCAAATTCCTCGGATTTGGAGAAAGATTCTCCTATCCCCGTATCTCAAGGAGTTGCTCCTCCGCCTCCTGTGATGGAGGTCTCGGGGGATACTCCTCCCACCTTCGAGATGGAGGTCATGGAGGATGCTTCTTCTTCTTCCGTAACATCAGGGGAAGACCATCTTGGTTCGATGGTAGCCCCTCCAAGTAGTTTGGTCGCTTCCTTTGATTGGAATCGATTTACAGGATACCGCCTTCCATCTTATGTGCCTTTTGAGATCACAGTACATGCTTTTGGTCTGGTCGTACCCAGCACCATTATAGATGAGGGCGTGTCTGTTAGTGTTCTATCCTCAACTACTTGGCAAGCTTTCGGTTCACCGCTGCTTGCGCCTGTTACACAGAATCTGTTGGCTTTTAACAGAATAATGAGTCAACCACTAGGGATCCTTCCAAGGTTACCTATTACTTTGGGAGGTAAAACCATTCATATGGATGTGATGGTTGTTCCAGGCCCCTTGGATTTCAATCTGCTCTTGGGGCGTGATTACACCTATGCCATGGGAGTGCTTGTCTCTTCCCTTTTTCGTGTGGTCTTTTTTCCACATGAAGAATGGATCGTGACCATTGATCAGCTTTCGTTCTTTGGTCCCGATGTGGCAACTGGCCCACCATCATCCCTTCCTGTTTTTTATCCACCCGTTGTATCTACCCCACCGCAGGTCAACTATGTGGCTACCTACCCCATGCCTGTACTCAGTGATGATGCTGTTGTGCATAGTGTGCTGGGGGCATTGGGTCCTGACTTCCAAGATGTTTTCCTTCCATCGAGCGTGGAACTCTTGGAAGCGATGAATTCTTGTTCATTATGATGAGGTCGGTCGAAGCATAGTTCATTTTCTTGTGTCAAGCTCCTTAAAAAATGAAACAAGGTCATCGGAGCATGGTTCTTTTCCTGTGTCAAGCTCCTTAAAAAATGAAACTAGGTTCTCGGAGCACAGTTCATTTTCTTGTGTCAAGCTCCTTAAAAAATGAAACCAAGTTCCCGGAGCAAAGTTCCTTGTCTTGTGTCAAGCTCCTTAAAAAATGACACAAGGTTTTTGGAGCAGAGTTCCTTGTCTTGTGCCAAGCTCCTTAAACCATGAAACAAGGTGTCCTGAGGATAGTTCTTTTAATGTGTCAGCCTCGTTAAAATAATGAAACACGTTCCCATTCAATTCGAGTCTTTGATAAGTTCTCATAAACTCCTAGACGAGTCTTTCTCTTGATCTCGTAATTTGAATCTTCACTCCATCTGCCTTTCATATGGACTGAAGCTTAGGGGGCATGTACCTCGAATTGAGTCACCATGCTAGGGGCATGCTTATTTTTTCAAGCATAGTTTGTTTCCGTTTCAAGCTTGTGTAAAAATGAAACCGGTTTCAAGCATAGTTTATCTTTGTTTCAAGCTTGTGTAAAAATGAAACCAACTTCAAGAAGAGTTTCCTGATTTCAAGCTTGTGTAAAAATGAAACCATTCCCATTTTACCTCTTGTGATTGCCATTTTATCAGCCTGCTTTTGCCAGATGAGCCTTGGTTTTCTCACTCCATCGTCATTGTCTGTTTGGCCGATCATATGCCTTCACTTGGTTGTTTTACCCATTCTTGAGGAACCGCTGCGATGAGTGGTCTTGTTAGCCAGCCTCTTAACCTTATGATGTTCTGAGCAGTTCCACCATTATCGGAACCAGTTGCTACCCTTTATACCACTCGTTCCTTCAGTAGGAGTCATCTTTCAGCTCTTTTTTGACTCTCTAAACATGAAAATATTGCCGAGGCCCTTGTTGTTTCAATCTCGTTAAAGTGGCCATGAAATGACATCTACCCAGTATACGTTTACCCCTTTTTCAGGCTGGGATAGATTATTTACGAAAAAGGAATACCCTAGCCTATCGCGACTAGGAGGTTTTCTCAGACATAGTTTTCTACCTTTTCGGATCTGAGGAACTATTTACGAAAAGGGACACTTGGAGTTTACTTTTCTATTGTCTTTTCAAACTCTCTAAACATGAAAAGACGCCAAGTTCTTCTTTTGTTAGACTCGTTAAACCCTGATGACATCGGATTCAGTCATTATGACGCTACTCGAGTCACTCCTTCCTAGGGCTTGTTAAATGTACTAGGATGGGCTTATACAACAAGCATATGGTATCTTCTTCAAGCTTGTGTAAAAATAAAGAGGTACTCGCCAGAAATGGTGGGGAAAAATGGAACCAACATCATTGTCGTGTCAACAGTATGTCACTCTTGAACATGGCACTTGTCTGCATTCGTGTCGGGTTGGGGACATCTCATCTCGTTTTTCACTTTCCTCCGTGGGTTTGGGTAATCCCTTTTGACCTCTCATCTGCTCGTTTCCTCATCACTATGACCTCTGATCTTTTGATGTCAAATACTGCCAAGTCCACTGTCGTGTCGTTCATATGTTCAAGAGAATTTGACCTCTGCAAAATATCAACCTCCCTCTAATTCTCATCTGATCATGATTCACAAAAACATTATGTTCCTCTATCTCGTGTCGATGATGTGGGAAACACTATGGCCCACCTTCGATCAAGGTAACTTCCTGTCGACTTCAGCTCATTATCCGAGAAGCTTATCTAGAGACTCCTTTTGGTGCCTTGGAGCCTGCATGCCTCAATGGCAGGTTCTTCGTATTCGACACGAGGTTTTCATCATTGGCCTCCGATCGCGTGATTCTACGGGTGTTCGACACCAGCTCATTGATTCACATGCCGTAGATTGTACCTGTAGTACCTTGAGGACCATTGTCATTATTTGTGGTACCTCTCACGTCTGTTAACAGCTTTCATCATTGGCTGGTAATCAGATGATGTTCTTGCATGTTCGACTTCAACTCACATATTCACATGCTTGGACTTGTACTTTGTTCAGGTCGAGATGGAGCGCAAGACACTGGATTCTGTCTGTTGTAATCTAGGATGCGATTTTGTGGATTATTATGATTGATTACATGACTCACTTAATGGATGGTTGCGACCATACCTGAGTCTATTCATCGATCCTCACTGGATGGCTGCGTCCATGCCTTGGATCTGGATTATTGTATACTCTGTTATGGATGGCTTTGCCCATACCACATATATATCATGTATCTGAGATATTAGTTGTACTTCTCCACGTAGGTTTTCCGACGGTGGAGTTTTCAGTTGGACACGTTCTCGTAAAGCATTTCACCCCTCTCTCTCTCTCGGGCGTCATGCTTTAGGGGGCATCTGTTACACAGTAATTTTTCACCGTCCCTACAATCCCCGTCTTGCACATTGGAGGGCTCATTTTGTGACCTGTGAGCAGTGACATAACTTGAAAATACTTTCATGGCATTCCCCTGAACATGTACTTTCATCCCCCTGAAGACATCTCCTACTGAAAAACCCTAAAAACACCCCTTTTTGCATTAGCGCGGGCAGCCAGTTCATCACCCACGCCAATGGGGAAAATCTTGCAAAGAGGTTGCGCCAATTGGCACTTTGTCCCAGAGTCGCACTCGCGCTAGCCAATTTAAGGAGTTTTTTTTTTTAAATAAATGGCGGAAGTTTCGTCCTAACAAATTCCTGGACTGCTATCTATCTTGAGTTGGGAGGTTTGGCTACGTATTTCCATAGAGAGGAAGTGGTTTTCCACCTCTCATGGAAGCTTCCTTGATGATAGGGCCAATTCCATGATTATAGGGATCCCAACTCCCCTTCCTCCATCTATAAAAGCTTGCCCATCTCCATGGCAAGCTAGTCTTCAAGTTCCAAAATTTCCAAGAGCCTTATGCTGCAAGAGCCTTGATTATTCCCTTAAGGCCAAACTCAAGCAAGGAGACTATTGTCAAGATCCGAAAAGAGAGGTTTGTCCCATCCTTGATAGGATTTTTGAGACGTGTTCTGCTGGCGACCCTCTGAAGGAGAATTCAGCGTCAGAACTATGATTGTATTCTTCCTTTGATTGATTAATAATAAACGAATATTGGTTATGGTTCCACTCTTGTTGTTATTTATGATGACGAGTTATGTCCTTTCTGACTGACATATAGTTGCATCTACTGGATTTTACGCTTGCGTTTGTTTTTTTTCTCGCATGTGCAGGTGTCCACCATGGAGATCGTGGGGATCGTGATATGCCAGGGCTAAGGAACGGGAGTGCTACCTCTTCTACAAGCAAAAAATTTGGATTACAGGTAAGCCTTCATCGCTAGTTGGTTTACTTGTAATTAGGAACCTGCACCATAGCGTGAATGATTTTTGCTAGACCCGGTTTAGGCTAGTAGGGATCGCCTCTGTCCGCAGAGGGGATTTACCTCCACAACACCCTTCTTCGCTTCTACAAAGGTTTCCTTTTCTCTCTGTAAGTTGAATCTGTCCTTTTTTCTTCAGGTGCTTTTTGGATCTAGAGATTAGAATCAGGCTTTGTCCCTTTGTCTTCACCAATGACTACACCACTCCTAGTGATGATGTTTAGAATTGGTTCTTCTTTGCATAGCTCAGATATTACCATAATTAATGGAATTTGACCTGCCCCAAAGCCCCTTTGATCATCCGCATGCATCGCATACAACAAAAATTTAAAAAATTATCTCAAAAAAGTACCCAAGGGGTCATGCTCCAACAATCCTCCTCTTCCAATCTCCTTGAGAGATCATCTCTCTCAGGTGAATTAGTAACCCTCACGACCTGCTTTCCTTTCCTCTTCTCATCATCTCCCTTATTCATCATAAATCTCAACAAAAAATTACCCATCTTGCCACATATGAAACACTTTAATTTACTCAAGTCCTTCTTCGTCTTACCCTTGATCCACACTGCAAGTGCCACGTCCTCATCTTCCTTCTTCGATGGATGAAGATACTCATCTCACAACTCTTCCTGAATGAAGTCATCCCACAGTCTATTCTAGTTTAGAAATTTCTCCCCTCCAATGATTCCTTTGATGAAGGGCTTCCATTCCTTACCATATCTTCATCTAAAAGTTTGACACTGATGACTGCAAGATCATCTCTGACCTGAGACAAACTTGTCATATAAGAATTCACTCCTTCACCCTTTATGATATTGGTGAACTTCAACTTGTCATCCAATATCAATACATGTTTCTTGTTCTTATTCTGGAATAAAGTCTGAAGAGCCATCCACATCTCATGTGCATTTTTATTCTAAAAAAAATGAGGTATTAAGGAATACTTTACACCATTAGGATGATCAATATCACCTTCATATCCAAATATTACCATGTATCTAGCTCTTTAGGGTTGGTTGGCTTCTGAATCTCTTTCACGGCAAAATCCCAGATCTTGTTGACTGTTAGGTCCCTATATTACTAGTATAGTCCCTTATTGTTGTTAGTGTAACCCCCTTATTGTTGTTGTTGTATCCCTGTAACCCCCATATTGTTATTATTGTGCCCTTACATTATTATTTTTAGGTCGGCTAGCATTACATTTTGGCCCCACTAGGATTACATTGTGGACCCATGGAGTCCTATATATAGAAAGGAGGTTTTTTCATTTTTATCATCCAAGAATTGTTCATTCATGTAATGTATTGGAGGTTTACCCCTCAAAGTGGCTTATTTCTGAGGCGTTGATATCTCTTTTCTTCTATTTTTGGAGCTAGTTTCAGAACATTTGGTATCAGAGCTTTGGATTCTAGGGTTTCGCTACACCAAACAGGTCATCGGGGAATTTTCACTATAACTAGTTTTATACGAAGTGTTAGAAGTTGAAATTTTTAGAGCGCGAAGCCAAAATCCTTAGAAACATCTTCACAAAATTTCAGAGCTTGGTTCACACTATTTTCAAAGATATGATCTGTGGAAGTTAGGTCTTTTTCAGGCTCCAGAATTTCATCTCAAAGAGGTGATTGTGGGAAAATCTTCATAACTCTCTCTGTGAGCATCGGATGGGAATTATGTAAAGAGTGGCTAGAAGTACATGGACTTTGGTTTCATTTCTATCAATTTCATAGCCTAAGGAACAGATAGTGACACGTGGAAAGTCGTACAAGTTCACTCTACTAAACTAGTCCATAATTAGGTCATTGTGGGAGATTGGACATAACTTTGCCTTGAAGAATCCCAATCAGGTCAGACCTGTGGAATTTGAAAGAGGATTTAGAGGGCTACCTCAGGAAAAAATTCCAGATATTGAAGATCGAAATCATAGAGATAATTCAATTTCAATATCAAGCTCCTCAAAAGTAAGAAAAAGGTGTGTATTTTTTTCCGAATTGCATAAATCTTGTTTGAAGAATCAATTTGAATTGATTCCAAGGGCATATTGTAGAATAGACATAAATATTTGGTTATAAAATTCCCCCTAAAATGAATTCAACACCCATTAAGCCTTCATAAGGCTCTACTATGGTTCATGAAGATGAAGAAATGCAACATGACATAACAAAATTACAAGAGAAAATGCACCAAATTTCGCTCTTGCAAAGAGCAACAAAAAATGAAATGGATGTTTTGAAGAAAAGTATGGAAGCTAATATGGATGGTTTGAAGAAAGGTGTGGAAGCTACAATGGAAGGTTTGAAGGAAGACATGGAAGGTTTTAAGGAAGGTTTGTCAAAGTTGATACAAGAAATGATTCCTAATGGAGAAAAGATAGTAGAAGAAACTCATGATGAGGACATAACAAATGTTAATCGTGATTTCATAAACTCTAATGTTGGATTGAAGAACCACCATATTCCAAAGATGGATATGAGGAAATTTGATGGCAAGGATCCCATAACATGGATACTACAGATGGAGCAATATTTTGATCTTAATAATGTGCAAAACACACAAGGTACGCATTACAACTTTACATTTAGAAAAAAATACATTTGTATGGTATCAATGGCTTTGATCCCGTAAAAAAATTGTCACTTGATCAATTTTTATGGAGGAAATGATAGCACATTATAAATATACAAAGAGCAGCACCTTCTTTAGCCAATTGATAAATCTCAAACAAAAGGGTTTAGTGGTGGAGCACATTGAGGACTTCCAAAAATTGAATATAAGGGTAACTGATATTCCAGAGGAACACAAGATTGATGTCTTCATAGGGACTTTAAAGGATAACATCCAACATGAAGTTCGCGTTTAGGAACCTGATTCATTGGAGAAGGTATTCAGGTTGGAAAGAAAAATTGAATGTAAAATTATGGCGACAAGGAAGCCTACCACTCATATTTATAAAGATGGAAGTGTTGCTACTTCTAGACATCCACAACCTACAAGGTTGACACCACAACAATTGGAAGAAAAAAGAGAAAAAGGGGTTTGCTACAGTTGTGATACAAAATACACTAAATGTCATAAGTGTGCTGAGAAGAAATTATTTTACATAGATTGTGAAGAGGAGGAAGAAAATGAACTAGAAACTTTAAAAGAATAGGATATACACCAGGAAGCAACCCTAGAAGAATAAGGAATGAGTCTGACCATATCATGTAATGCATTGACAGAAATTACCACTCCTCGAACTCTCAAGATAGAAGGGCATATCAAGAAGAAAAATGTAATAGTGTTGATTGATTCGGGTAGTACCCATAATTTTATTCATTGTAAGGTAGCCAAGGAATTGAATTGTTTCCTATACCCAGCACCAGAATGTCAAGTGATGGTTGCAAATGGAGGAACTATAAATTTCTCTTGAAAATTCCATAATATCAAGCTAGCCATGGGGGAATATGTATTGAATAGTCCATTACTTTCCATCCCAATGGGAGGTGGTGATGTTGTACTAGGAGTACAATGGTTATTTTAGTAACCTATAAATATAGGATTCATAATTTTGACTTGACTGATGGTAATCTTGTAAATATGTAGGTAGAAGAAGATGGGAAACATCAATGTAAATATATTTCACCAGGCTAAAAATAACTAATTTCCCCTTCCCATATCAATTTGATATTCTAGACTATCAGTCAAAGAGGCTCAAGGCATTTCCTTGACTTCTATTGCGACTGGACCCAAGTCTCAAAGACTGATTAGTTGAAAATGTTAAGTTTCTATATTAATCCTAGAAATTTTCATCATTTACCCCTTCATGCACTCATCACCATTTAACTTCATAAGTGGGAACTCTTTTCTTACTTAAATATTACATAAAGGTCCATTTGATTAACTACCTCCATTTTACAAGACATAAAACCCTCAAAAACATGATATTCTAAGTAAAAGTGATTAAGTTATGATAATGAAGCTTTTCTTTAATTTTCACTTTCCTTAGTTTTATTTATGAATTTTGAGTATTCATTGTCCCTTTTCATATTAACACTTAACATATTTTATTAACTCCCTATCAATTATCCTAGTCCTATTAATATAGCTCCCTTTTATTTAATATCCCCAAAACCCTCTTATTATATACTTTTTATGTCAAAAATATTAAACACACGTTGAAAAACATCCCGAAATTACCCCTTTGACATGAAACTTATCCATAATAAAATATTCCCTCTCCCCTATAGTTTTATACCTTTGATAAATCTAAAACTATATAATATAAATGATATTGAAAATGCGCAATTTATTTACACATTGTGTATATAAAACAGTGAAGAAAAAGAGTTTATTCGCCTTTCCCATCATAAGCTTTACCCATGGTTAAAGCTTTAACCTTATCCCATTTTCCTGATACATATCATTTTATCACAGTCTAAACCCTGGTTTTATAGACCTTAAATAACCCGCCCATTCTGTGTATAAACCCCTTTTATACATAAATTTCATTAAAAAAAATGAAGCATATTCACATTCGTTCCCAACCCTGCGATCATCCTAATCCCTTTAAATCCTATGGTCTAAACTAAACCCGATAAATCATTTCCCCGCCCCCACCAATTCCATCGCATTAGCCTGTAACCGTTGATTATCCCTATTAGATCGATGACTAATATTTAACTCTGGTCCCACCTTTCCATATCTCCATAGCTTCCCAAGAAATCTCGACCATTCGCACCGGGTGATCAAACCAGAAGGCACGTATTCAATATCGCATTATAAAAGTGATCAGGCGAAGTTGGCAAAAAATTTTGCGACAAAAGTTGTTTCTCCAAACCACCATCTGCTACGTGTCTTATTTTTATTGGATTTCATTGCAAAAGCGAAAAACTATTTACTTCCTAGGAGCAATGCGATAACCACTAATGGTTTCACCTTCAAACGCAAAAACCACTCCCGCCATTAATTCCGACCTATAATTAATGTCATATGTATTGATAAAACTTAAGGTTTCAACCTTATTTTTTATTGTTTGCATGCATTTACGCTTTCTCCCTTTCAGAAAAAACTCACAAACACCATTTCAGAGTTGTTTTCGAACCAGTTCATAATTCTAAAAGCCATTTCCTCTCTTAATTTCGCCTTTGAAGACTCTTAGTGCCTCCTACCAAACAGATGCAACCAGTTCGAAGACTGGTACAACCTGGAAACCTTCTTCGACCACAACCATGCCTGTTCAAGGTATTCCTCATAATCCAACCTACAAAATTTCAAATTTAAAAGGACAAAATTGAAACCCATTGAATATATAAGCCAAAAATACTCCTTTGAAACTACTCAAACCTTGAAGAAACAGGGGAAACCCTGTCAAATTTTCCTAGAATTTGTCACTTCTGCCTTAAGATTTTTGACCATCAAAAAAATATTTCCATGGTTAAAATATCTTTTAATTACTAAAAAATCCATCAAAATCCCTTTCCAACCTTCTGCACATTGCAAATTTTCATTTTCCTCATAAAACCCTCGCCCAGTTTCTGAATTCTTCGCCAAAAGCAGCTTAATTGACCTCCTGTTTTCAAAAAGAGCTGAGCAAACAGTCTAATCTTGCTCAGTTTTATTCAAAATGACAAAAAAGCAGGTCACCCCTAGGACAGGAGGTCCCAAACCTCAGAAGCCTGCCTCTAGAAAGCTTCCAAACCCCAAACCTTCCAAAATTCATAAACCTACTCCTGTCCTAACTGCAGATTCTACTGAGGTAGTCAGACCATTGCAGCCACCTGTCACCTCTGAAGAGAACAATCCCCTGATTGACTTAGACTATATAGTTGCTGATGCTACTTTAGAATTTGATCTACTTGAAGTACATAGCTGGTGTCAAGAAAAATTTGAGAAGAAAGTGGCCAATGATATACCTGTATGGGACTCCAACTTGCCCAAATATGTGGTTCCCATCACCCATCAAGCTCAAGATTTCATTAGGTTGTGTCAGTTGCACTATATTCCTGACCAGAGATGCATGGTAAACAAAGATAGTGAGGTCCTATTTTACATAACTGCTGAATCCATCAATGATATGCTCCAACTAAGCCATGATCCACAAGCAATATCATTGTCAATTGAAGATTTTACTCAGATGTATTTAGACCTGGATTACCCTAGGAAGTTTGAGATCCTTCAAAACTTCATGCCTAATCATATCAACCTTCCTAAGGTAAATCCACCTTATGATAATTTTGATTTCCTTGAGGGCTCTAGACAAATCATTTCCATGCTACCATTCATTCAAGGCTATGCTAATGATGAATTTACAGATGCCTCCATTCTAGGTTTCCTCTCTACTTTGTCTCATGGAAAAAATCCAGAATTGGTCTTTAACTTTTCCAAATTCATTGCTAATAATATGCATTATCAGTTAATAAAATTACATGATGAAGGAGTATTTAGATATACATCATATTGTTACATCTCTTCCTATTTTCTTAGGCAGATAATTTTCCAATTTCATTACAGAAGATGGATGTGGAGGGCAAACCTCTTTCAGTGATATTCTAGACTTCTCTTCTTAGGGAAAACAACAGTGAGAACAACTACAGTGACTTCAATGATTTGTTTATTAAACCTTCCATGAGTTTTTTGAACAAAGCATAGCCACCAAGGATCAATGAATAAATCAAAAGAATTTTACAGTTGTTTGAAAACTGGAAAATTGGAGACTAGTATTTGTACAAGAATCACACAGAAATCAGAGTATATGGTGCACTTTTGACCCCTTACAAATTACCAAATTTTTTAACTACCAGGATTTTTGCTTTGGAGTACTTAAGGAAGATTTTGAATGCAGATGCAGTGAACTTCATAGCCTCCAAAAAGAAAGCACAATTCAAGTTAAAAAGTCAAATTGGCTCCTTCATAGTCAACAGCCGAGATGCTTTGAAAGAGGTAATCAAAAAATTATCAACATTCAAGTTCCAAGAAATCTTTTACTGGAACTATGACCCTTAAGGTATTTTAAGTAACCTCAGGGTCAATTGTAAGTTAACTCCATTCCTCCATGAGTCAAAGCCTCTAATTGAAAAATATGCTAATCAAATGGAATGGGTTGCAAACACTTTGATTGATGATATTCAGGAAATGCAAACAGAATGCCTCCAGGAAGAGCAGATGGACAATACACAGGTGGTTATAGTTGGCCAACAGACTAAAATATCTAATAAAAGGCCTAGAAAAGATGAAGGCTATTTAGCGAAAACAATTATTGAAAATAAATTCAAAATAGTCTACAGCAAGAAAGCCAGAATGACTACTATAGAAGAAGGAGTCATAGATGTAGATGATAATAATGGTCAGAAAACTGATGATGAGGCCACAATGATTGTTTATCAAACACTCAGAGAAATTTAGAATGAGCAGGTACTATCACAGGAAAAAGGAAAAGAAATGTTTCAAACATAGATGGATACAGAAGCTCCCTCTTCCTCTAAATCAGCAGAAGAAACTGATTCTGATATCGAGAAAATGTTCAAGCAAATAATAGAAAAGAATGAGGTTTATTCTAAAATTTTGAAGGAAAAACCAGGAGATAAAGACAGACTTGTGACAGCATTTGATTGCTCAACAAATAAAATGATCATGTCTTTTCTCCAGCCAGTAGTAACAGATCCAAAGTCAGCCACAGATTTCAGGAAAATAGAGTTTGAAGTAAATGTTGATACCATAAATGAACTAGACCAGATAAAGTTTCACATAAGTGCTTCAAAGATGCTGTATTCAAAGGTAGTGAGCAAAACCATGAGTGCTACCATGCTTCAAAAGACTGTATCTAATTTGCAAAATCAAATTAAATTAGATAAACCATCTCTACATGCTAAGGATTTGAGGATCAAGTCCTTAGAAGATTTGGTGATAGAAACTGGAGCAGATCCCTCCAATACTGAAGTTGCTATGAAATTGATAAGGCAGAAGAATTAGGATATTTCTGCCTTGAGAAAGCAACTCAAATTGCCATAGAGTGAGCACCCTCAGGCAAAAGAAATTCTTTAGGAAAAGACAAAAAAGGATGAAACTATGCAACTGGTTTTGAAGATGACAGCTCAGTTTAAAGAGATGGAAAATCAAATTGAATCTCTAATGAAATAAAATGAAACATTGAAGAAAGCTCATGAAGTTTCCATTCCCACAGTTATTCCAACTGTAAGTACAACTGTTCCCTCTACATTGGCAAAACATTTGGCACCGAAAGGAGTATTGGCAACTACAGTGTCAATTACTTCTAAAGATATCTCTGCCACTTCATCATCTACATCACAGGTAAATAAAACAGGTGAAACAGCTGCCATAGTCAAGGTTATGGAAGACATGTCCTTAAAAGATAAAGAGATAATCAACTTGAAAGGCACCATCCAATACCTTGAAACATCTAACAGAGATGCATTAATTACATCCAAAGGACATGAGCAAAGAGCCAACAGATTGCAGGAACAGGTAAAGATTCTACACCAATAGGTTAATCTGACTAAACATGTATCTTATATCAAGAATTATCTTTGGAACAACATCATTCAAGGCATAAATTTACAATGGCCTTCAATCCAAATTATTTATGATCAAAAGGAGTTACTCAAAGCAGCACAAATAGAAATTCAAAAGACAAAAGAAGAGCTGGCTAACAAACCTTCTCTAGCTTTGAAGCTTATTACATTGCAGAATAGCAAACACAGAGAGGAGCTTGAAGAACTAAAAATTCAGGATAGCACTGAAAGCATACTACAAATCAAGAAAGTCCTGAATAAGAGAAACATGATGAATAATTTGAAGGACAAATTTAAAGACATGAATTTAGCAATCACAAGATTTTGGGCCAAATACACAATACTAACACAAGTAGGCCTTCCAGACATTCATGCTTTGAATGAAAATTTAATGGCACAGAAGGATTATGACAAAAAAATCAAGGCTTATGCCAAAGAGCAGGTCAGCAAACCTTTACCACAAGAGTCTCCAACTGGTAAAGTTATTTTTGAATATTATGAGAACTTGTTCTTTCTACAAAATGAGATCAAAAATATTTTCATTGTTAAGCCCAATTTTGCTAAGTATACAGAGGCATATGAAAGTTATAGGAAATTGAAGAGTATGAGAATTCCCAGTGCAGAACAATGGCAGGAATTCACTGACTTAATATAAAGATTTGCAGTCAAAGTGTATCAGGGTAAAAAACTAGAGTCAAAGATTATCAGTCAAAATGCCTTTTTACTACAGATTATTCCTTATTTTACAACAATAAAGTAGTAAAAGAAATAGCGTAAAGAGTATCAGTGATAAAGCACAAGTTAGAGGATGTGAAATGGAAAGAGTTTCTTTAAAGTTATCTTTAAAAGATCCTTTTCCAAAATGCCAACAAGCATTTCTAGCAGCTACAACCCAGCAACAAGTTAAGATAATTAGTCCTATTTTTTATTGATAAGAGGACAGCTTGCCAGTTCGTTTTGTAGCTGTCCCTCTTTCTAAGTAATAAACTTTATTTTTTCCTAGAGACTTTCCTACATGTCTCTCAGATATTTTGTAATATTTTTTGTATAAATACTTCTCTTTTTGAAGTATTAAGTGTGGAATAAAATTTGTCAAAACTAATATAGAAATTTTGCTAGATATATTGAAGTTTGTGTGAGTCGATTTGTAAAGCAGCAGACTGGAATTAAGACTAAAAGACATCATAACTCAGGATTCTTGTGTTGACCAGATAAGTCAAGTATTTTATTATTTTCATTGTTTATCTTTCAAAGTTCCATACATACATTTTAATGTTTTCTGTCTTTAATGATTAACTAGGAAAGCTTAAACAGGATTAGTGTTAAAAAGCTCCTTTTTTTTTACTAGTTATTCATTGTTATGTTTTCTACTGATAACCAGACTTGTTAGCCACCTATAATATTTTGCTATACCAAAAGGTGGCTAAGATTGTTTGAGCCTTCAAGGAACAAATTTCATTACTAAAAATTGTTGGCTCTTGAAGACTCTTGAAGGCCTCCTGCCTTTCCTCTGTCCAAATCTTCATTGCTGTTCCCATTTTACACTTAGAAATCCTACTGATTTCCAAGCCAGTATACTGCTGCAAAGTCATCATTTTCCCCTTCTCCAAATCAAAACTAACCTTCATTTGCTTCCCTATTTTTCCATAAAATTCCTCTATTTTTTCATTATTTCTCTTCTTCCACTCATGAAAATCACTTTCCCATAGTTTAAAACCCATTTTTTAACTATGCCGAAACCCTCAAATCCTTTGAAAAACATTAAAAATCACAAAAAACACATGTTTGTGCATAAGGGTTTAAGCCCTTTGGGCCAGGTCTCAACCACTTCCCCCACATACCCGCACCCTAGAACCCAATGCTAAACCCCTCACAGCGCTTATCGCATCGCAAACACAAGAGCGCCAGTCTTTATGCCATTATAAAAGCGCCCTGGCGCAATATTCCAATGAGAAGATTAAGCGCCTTGGCCCGATCCGCAATTTGCGATACCCGCGATCGCATCATTATTTTTCATGTATATACCATGGGCCCGCCTTCCGTACTTTAAACCTTATAAATAATCCATCCCCATTCCTTTTTTCCTTTGTAAAAGGAAAAAACTCATTTTTTCAAAGTTTTGGTCTAAAAACCGAAATCACGTGTTAATATAAATGGGTTGATTGAAAAGCCCGGGGCCAAAAACCCGATATGCGATAGGCCCCTTCCCTTTTAAAACCTCTGGTCATAAATTTTTCCCCTGCGCCCAATAGCCCCGCAATTGGGTGCCTAACCCTATTCTTCTACGTTTTTCGCCCAAAACATAAAAGACCTTTGTTTTTATAAAACTTTGGGTTTTATTTTATTTTCTTTTAAAAATTCTCCACTGGTCTAAAATTCGAGCGATCTCCACCATTGATCTGAGTTGCAAATCCAACGGTGTGAAACCTATCAAACCCGGTGGACCCCGCCATGTCTTGCACAGTTTCTAAATACTGCGTGGTATCTATCGCACCGCCTTTGGGCGGAGGGTAGTTTTCTCCCGATCAGCAGTGATTCCATACACTTGCTGCCACGTGTCCTAGGCACTGTTCCGAAAACTGCCATCCATCACGCATAACCGCAGTCCATCACGCATTATTTTTTGGACGTGGATGCCCAGCGATATTGCCATGGACCGTCTGATCTGGGGCGGGCCATCCAATGGCTATCGCTCACCGAAGATGCACAATAGCTAACTCTGATGCACATGTGATAACTCAAGGCTACGACGTGGCATTCAGTCAATCTCCACCGTCGATATGATTTGCAGATCGATGGTCCACATTCCATTTGCCCTATACCCCACTTTGACTTTCAACTTCTACTCCCGACCGTCGATCTCTGCACAATCGACGGCTCAGAGTTAATCTTTCTTCTGCTCGATTCCATGATCTCTCTCGATCAATCTTGACCATTGGATGATGCCATCCAATGGCCCCGCTTCCTCCACACGCCTTCCAATGCAGTTGACCTAATATGCAAGATTTTATAACATTTTGTTTCTATTTTGCAGGGTTTAATGATCTTTTCGCTATGTTCGAAGAAAATTCAAAAGAGAGGGTGGCGACCTTCTTTCTTTCGATTTATCAGAGGAAATCACTTGCAGGGTGTAAATTTCACGTCTCGTCAATGATCCGTGAGGCATTGATGCTATATCGTCCCTGTGTAACCCTTCACTCTAGTAGAACACCATGAATCGGGCACAATTAAAGAGTATCAGTGTCGAAGACCCCAATATATTATAACAGAGGAATAAAGACATTTTTACGGGGATTACGGCTAAGACAGTTATCAAAATCCTAATCCCCGATTTAAAACACAGTTAAAGAAGAAAGCATAAAGGATTATCAGACAGGAAACCTCCACCGCCACATATGAGGTTAATCAATTTCTCCCAGCTACCATAGAGCCACCTGTTGCCTCAAACCATTCAAACAAAGGCCGAAGTTATTGAGGAATATCAGATTTTGCCTCAGCGCAGCCAGGGAGTTACTTATGCAAGGAA
Organism: Pinus albicaulis; assembly: GCA_034641835.2. Taxonomy (NCBI): domain Eukaryota; kingdom Viridiplantae; phylum Streptophyta; class Pinopsida; order Pinales; family Pinaceae; genus Pinus; species Pinus albicaulis. The sequence continues at coordinate 128,799,691 of CM076579.1, forward strand.
ATCAATGCAAAAATATCTGCAGAGTTACTCCATACATTACACAAAGCCTTAAAGTCAATAGAAGCTCCCACTGAGCTTTGATATTTATTGTAAAACAGTTAATACAGTAGTCCACCTCTTAACTTCTCCATCGAGCCCCTCAAAGGCTGAGAAGTCTTGAATCTGTATTAATTGACCTAAGAGATCTTTTGTTAGGTCTCACCTCCTCATTCTTCTATAAATACTTCTGTAGAAGATGAGAAACCGTTGGTTGCAGAACTTGGAAATATATTTGAGCAAAAAATTCTGATTGTAAATAGTGTTCACTGGCCCTTGGAGCTCTGTTTGTGATAGAATAGATAGGCTGAATAGTGAAGATGATTTTTGAACTGAAACATTGGACTTGAAGACTGTAATTGGTTTGACATCAATATAAAAGTTGTTTCTTGGGATCCTAGTCTATATCACTGGTGAAGTTCTTCTTTCTTTGTTATTGTTTTCCTTCTATGTATGTCATATTGTTTCACTATTCTCTGATAAAGGACAAAATTTATAGAGTTAGGACCTACTGTATATCAGTAACCTTCTCTAACTGAAAATCTTTGTCTTAATGTTTTCCTCAAATTTGTTTATTTAAGAATGATTTAATACAGTTACCCAGTTATGAATGTTGGAGTTCCCTCGTCCTACTGTTTGCCTTAAAAAAATTGTTCTTGAAAGTTATTTTCCTTATTGTTCTTATTAAAGATGACTATGGAAGATATGGTGTGCCCTGGTCCTAGTTTTTTCTCCAAAAGCAGATTCTGAAAGTTTCCCTTGGTGTTGACTGAAAGCAAACTAGGTTTAAAAGTACTTTATCTAATCTTAATTTTATACTTTGTTTCTATTATATGTTTTCATACTTTCTGAAGGTAATTATGTGGATTACTGGATTGTTTGTCAATTAAGCTGCTTTAATACAAACTTGCCCAAGAGGTCAATGGTTATCCCTGCACTTGGTTGGTTTTAAACAGTTACTTAAGAGGCTTTTCTTGTTTAGACTGACTATAAATCCTCTGAGAAATTATTATCAGTTTCCACCCCTCCAACACTTTATTGTTTCCATTCCATCATTTTAATCTCAATAATCTTGTGGTATAGATGACTTTCCCCTTGGATCACTCTTGATGTTGTTGCTCAATTAAAGCCCAGATATGACTCCATAGCCCAATGGACTAAAAACCAGCGTTATATCTATCTTCTAGCCAAAGCTATTCTATTTGCTTGCAACTTCTCACCTTTGAAACTTTTTGCAATTAGAACTTTCCCCTCAAGTAAAAATCATGCTCAACCATCCAAAAAACAAACAAACCCTTGGCCTTCATAACTAGCATAATATCATAACCCCAAACTTCAAAGACAAATCCATCTTTGTACATATTGGAGAGATCCCTCTCTGGATTCAGGAGGGCTAGATCCTAGAATCCCAAAGTTGGTTGAAACAATGTTGTTTCTGCAGTTTTATTCTCACCAATCTGCTAAAATTACAGATTCCTAACAGGACTTAAGAATTCTTAAATGCTCTTAGTCCCTGTTTGACCCCTTTCTTTCATCTTCATTTTTGTAACTTAAGGATTCTTAATTTCCCTTTTGTTCAGATTTCACCCATTTCATCAAAAAGCCTACTCAAAACCCTTTGAAGGTCATCTACCCTGCCCTTAGTACATTTGATCTTTTGACCTTATTTCCTAGTTCTGCTTGCCAAGAAGTTGACTCCATAGCCCAATGGTCTAGTAGATCCCTCTGTGGTTTACCTTGAAGTACCTTTTATTCCCACCAAACTTTCAAAACAAACCAATTGACCAATCATACATAACCTAAAATATTATAACAAAAAATCAAGCTAAATCTTGAGGAGAGATCCCTCTCCACAATTTAGGAAGGCTAGATCCTAGATTTCAAAAGAGGTTCTTGGTTACCCTTGGTTTTCTTTAACTATAAACCAAAATCCCACGACCTAAGAATTACTAGGGTGATAACATACTGGCGACTCCACTGGGGAACAAACCACTCTCCAGTTTTAAGTTTAATCTTAGAGGAATATTTTTAAAACATATATTTTCCACTTTAAGGTTAAGTTTAAAGGTTGTGGGTATTTATACAATAATCATTCTGGCTCCAAAGAAAATTATTATACTATATCCAACCCTGATCCCAACCCTACAGATATAGTAGAAAATCTGGACCAGATAGGAAAAAAGAAAAAACAAACTGTTAGTTCATAAACTGAAGTACCCCTAAGAAGGGTTGATTCTTTACCCAAAGAATTAGTAAGCTTATCATATATTGAATTTGATTTACAGTTTGAAAAATAATTATTTAGAACCAAGTCTGAAATTGATTTAAAGGAAACTGTTTTAGATCTTGTTTTTACTTCTTTTGTGAATGAGAAACATAAATTATTTCAGCACCTATAAAAGCAGACAAAACTAAAATTCAAAGTCCAATAGAAAGGGTAAGTGTGACACGAATTAAAGACATTGATGAAGCTATCAATTTAGCCAATTTTTTGTCTCAATTTAAACCTCCAGTTTCTCAATTATCTACCACCATTTTTCCAGCATCATATTCTACTAATTATGCTGCCACTTCATTTACAAACTCAACTGTTAGTTTACCCCCAGAGCCTGTTAGTCCTGAGTTTCCTGTGCAACCTAGGATCATATATTCATCCTATCCTCAATCCACCACCAGTTCATCCACAAAACCATTCATCCCTGAGCTGCCCTTGCAGCCTAAAGTAATATTTCCATCATTTACTAAGTCCACTACATCCACTACCACTATACCCACTAGCTTTATAAGCACTAGCCATACCACTTATTTTTCATCTCCTTTTCCAAGCTCTTCAAGTACAGCCTTCAACACATCTATTGTTATAACGAGCATTATCCCTGCTACTACTACTATACCTCCTAGTTTAGCAAAAATTCAAGCCATGGCAGCCAGATATGCTTCCCTAGTCTTACCTCAAAACCTCCATGACATGCCCCAAATTTACCAAAAGGACATCCCATTATTTGATAATTGTTCACAAATTACTGCACAACAACATATCACCATAATGAATGATTTTTGGAAATTTATGAGATAGATGAGTCTGATGTCTGAATGAGGTTGTTTTCACAAATCTTAATTGGGAAAGTAAAAACATGGTTTAGAAATTTAGGTGCTGGTACTATAGTAGACTTAGCTGCATTTCATAGAGCTTTCCTAAATAAATAGGAAAAAAGAAAAATCCCTTACAAATATTATCTGAGTTTGATGTTGTTAAAAGAGCTCCCAATGAGTCTGTCCAAGATTTTTGCACTAGATACAACAGTATTTACAATTCTATTCGTGGAGACCTTAGACCCACTCTATATTCCATGCTACTCAAATTCCCTGATTGTTTTGATGTAGACATGGCCTATCAACTTAGAGAAAGGGATGCAGATACCCTAGAACAAATGCAACTGAATGTTGCTGGTGTAGAAATCAATATCCTTGCCAAAAAATCCAGACTTAGAAATGAGAGGAGGGTCACCATCAAAGAAGAAGCTTCAAGCTTAGATGGCGAATTTGATTTTATTAACAAAACATTAGAAAAATAAGTTGAGAGATTAGACCACGTTGAAAGGAAACCACAATGGGACAATCAATCCCAAATCGGGAATCCCAACTTCAGGAAAAACAACAATCCTGGGAAAGGTAAAGAACCCTCCCCAGATCAGAACATTAGACCCCCATTCCAAGAGAAATTTGCAGAGAGTTCTCAAAACAATGTTGAGTATTAGGAAGAAATCAACATAGTTATGGGGATAGATGAAAGAAATACAATTTTCCTCACTCAGGAGGACCAGGAACTCTTTGAGCTACAACAGTTCAAAGTGGAATTTGGTGAATCCTTCGACTATAAGCAAGGTTATGACTTTGTAATCAATGAAATTCACAACCAATATAACCTTAGGAGCAAGAAAACAAATGGGCCTACTAAAAAAACAATGCTCCAACTCAACAAAGTAAAAAAAGAAAGAATATAGAGGCTCCTAAAACGAAACTTTTGCAAATTCTTCCCAGAGAAAATAAAAAAAATTCGAACCCACCCAGTCCTAAAAAACAACCTAGTCCAAAGATTGTAGATACCACTGATGAGGTGGCTCAATCCTCCAAGGATGTCCAAAAGGATAAAACCACAAAGGCCACCAATTCAGCAACAGCTACTGATCCAAAAAAGAATCCAGCTGACTCAAAATCATCAAATCCTAAATCTTTTGCTGAGAATTCCAAATTTGACAAAGCATCTGCTAACACTCAAACTATTCCTGAAAAAATAATCAAATATAACAGAAATCAAGAAACTCAAACTGAAGATAAAAGAAAATATCAAGCTAAAGGTAAAACTGCTGAAACCCAAGAAAAATCATCCCAAACAACAGTTCCAAAAGATGAAATAATTCAAGCTATCAAGTCTTATTCAACATTTAACATTCAATCTAAAATATCTAAGTTAAAGATAGTTGTTCCTTTAGTTGAATTGGCTAAAATTGACTTGTATAGATATATTATCACTGAAACATTGAATGCAAATTAAAATGAGGATACAATTAATATGAGTGATGATAGACCTAAATTAATATTTGGTCCAAATGTAGATGGTAAGCATTCAGATGGGTCATTACCTCCATTTTACTTAAGTCTTGCTCTACATGATCAGATATTACACAATGCAATGCTAGATATTGGAGCTTCCCATAATCTAATGCCTAGAGCAATAATGGAAACCTTGAATCTAGATATAACCCGACCATATAAAGATCTATTCTCATTTGATTCATCTAAAGTCCAATGCATAGGATTGATTAAAGATTTGTGTGTAAACTTTTTCCAATATCCTGGTAAAAGCATTATCATGGATGTTGTGGTAGCTGATATCCCGCCAAAGTATGGCATGCTTCTTTCTCGCTCATGGGGAGCAAAGTTGCAGGGATCTCTACAACTTGACATGAGTTATGCCACTATCTCTGTATTTGGACAGCCCAAAAAGCTTTATAGAGAAACCTTAATGAAGTTTATGATCAACAGTGCTGAAGACCTACCAATTACCCAATCTATTCAACTCCTATTGATCTTGATTCCTTTATTCTCTGTAACTCTAATCATAATAACATCCAAACTGAAGTCATTGATATAAAGCCTAAAATTATGGATGACTACATTGGCCATGAAGCTTTATGGAATTTGGATTTTGATGGATCAGTGAATAAATGAGGAGTTGGAGCTGGTGTATGGATTACTGACATTGAAACAAGCCATTCCCAAGGACATGCCTTTAGATTGAATTTCAAATGTACTAATAACATGGTTGAATATAAGGCTTTAATCTTAGGTCGTCAAATCATTAGAAAATTTGGAGGACAAATAATATTGGTCATGGGAGATTAAGAGTTAGTTATCAATCAAATAAATGCAGAATACTCTGTTCACAATCCTAGATTGGCCAGATACAGGGACACAACACATGATTTGGTTGAGGATTTGTTAGAAAGCAAGTTTGCTATCATCCCTAGAAAACAGAATCTACAAGCCCATTTTTTAGTAACCATTGCCAGCACTTGAAAATTTTCATTTTCACCAATACAAAAATACACTGCTGAAATCAAACACAAACCTATTGTCCCAGATAATGTAAAATACTGGCAAATTTTCTCAGAAGATGAACAAATCTATCACTTTTTGAACAATGAGCAAGAGTTTCAAAATTTCCAAATTGATAATGATTGTAATATAGATTCAAATTTTTGTCAAATAGATGATTTAGATGTACATAATTTTGATAGACCTACTATATTTTCTCAGAATGACATAGATGACTTGGAAAAAGTAGATATAGAGGAAATGGTGGAAGATGAACCAGATTTGATAGATTTAAAACATAACATTTTACACAGAGGTTTAACTCCCTTGCAAGACTTGTTTGATTCCAATGATGTGCCCAAAAGGCCAAAAATGGAACCAGTCAGATTTGATCTAGAGGAGTGTAACATAGGAACAAATGAAAAACAAAAAATGATCAAAATATCAAAGTCCTTATCATTAGAAGAAAAGGAAAAATACATAGAAATTTTGAAAGAATATCAGGATGTTTTTGCATGGGGATACGAAGATCTGAAAACTTACAACAAAGACATAATTCAACATAAGATTCCTTTGAAAGAAAAACAAAAACCTTTTCAAAAAAAACTAAGAAGGATTAATCCAATTTTGTTACCTTTAATTGAGAAAGAGGTTAAAAGAATGTTTGATGCACAAATAATTGCACCAGTCAGGTATTCTGATTGGGTATCTAATTTAGTGCCCACCAGAAATAAAACAGGAGAAATTTGACTGTGTATAGACTTTATAAATCTCAATAAAGATTCCTTGAAAGACAATTACCCCTTGCCTAAAAAGGATCATATTTTGCAGAGGGTGGCAGGTTCTTCAAGAATTTCTTTACTAGATGGTTTCTATGGTTATAATCAAATTCTAGTTCATAAAGATGATCAAACTAAAACTTCATTTACCACTCCTCGGGGTACTTTCATGTACGTGAAAATGCCTTTTGGATTGAAAAATGCAGGAGCTACTTTTCAGAGGGCCATGGATATTTCCTTTGCTAAGGAGATCCATGAATTTTTAGTTATCTATCTTGATGATATTACTGTCTTTTCAAAAACAAATGATGAACACTTAGATCACTTGAGACAAGTTTTTATCAAGTGTAGAAAATATGGTATATCCCTTAATCCCAAAAAGACTCTTTTCGAACTAGAAGAAGGAAAATTGTTAGGTCACATAATCTCCAAGGAAGGCATTAGAATAGACCCTACAAGAATTGAAGCTATTTTGAAAATTCAACCACCAAGAAACATAAAATAACTTCAAGCATTCTTGGGTAAAATCAAATTTTTAAGAATATTTATCTCTAATCTGGCTAAAATCATAAAAGAACTCAACAATATGCTTAAAAAGGACTCTGCAATAAAGTGGACAGTAAAGGCCAAACAATCTTTTGAATCCATAAAACAGGCCTTGACAAAAGCACCAGTCCTCATCAACCCAAATTATACAAAATATTTCATAATATTTTCCTTTGCATCTGAACATACCATAGCTGCAGTTCTTCTACAAAAAAGCAATCAAGGTTTTGAATAGCCAATTGCATTTTTTAGTAAGGCCCTCAGAGATGCACCACTGAAGTACAATATAATGGAAAAGCAGGCTTTAGCCCTGGTTAAAGCCATAAAGGACTTCAGAGTTTACATACTCCATTCCCACATCATTGCATATGTCCCTAATGATGTAATCAAATATATTCTGACACAAGATGGACCTGATAGTAGAAGAGGAAAGTGGATTACCACTATCCTTGAATACGATCTGGAAATCAAACCAACTAAACTCATTAAAGGATAGGGTTTAGCCAGATTGATGGTTGAATCTAATTGTAATGCTTTAGATATAAATTTCATTGCACAAATAGATGACCAGGAGGAGATGGCGACTCCATTGATCAGTGAGGCATATCTAGACTCACCATGGTACTCTGATATTATCTTTATACTAACACATTTACAAGCTCCTCCTGAGTTAACTAAAACCAAAGAAAGATTCATCAAACAGAAAGAAATGAGGTTTTGCATCTTAAACAATGCACTTTACTGGAAAGAAAATAGTGGGATTTTACTAAATTGTTTATTAAAATCTGAGGCTGACAAAATTCTTGAGGAATTTCATGCAGGTGACTGTGGAGGCCACCTATACTAGAAGAGTACAATAGACAAAATACTAAGAGCTGGTTTTTATTGGCCAACTTTATTTTCTGATGTCAAAAAAATTGTTACCTCCTGTCACAAATGCCAAATTTTTGAAGGGAAAAAGAAACTATTTCCTTTACCTCTTAAGCCTATATCAACTGAAAAGCCATTTCAATACTGGGGGTTAGACTTCATTAGTGAAATCCATCCTTTATCCTAAGGCCAACATAAATGGATTTTAACTGCTACATATTACTTTACCAAGTGGATAGAAGCCATTCCTACTAGGTAAGCCACTGATTCAGTTATAATATCATTTATAGAAAGTAATATTTTTTCAAGATTGGGATGCCCACTTTAGATTATTACTAACAATGCAGTTGCATTCAAATCCAAGAAAATGATTTATTTCTGTCATAAATACCATATTACCTTAGGTCATTCCACTGCTTATTATCCCCAAGGTAATGGTTTAGCAGAATCATCAAACAAAAGCTTAATCAATATCGTCAAAAAATTACTCCAAGAAAATAAAAAGGCATGGAAGAAAAAACTAGTCTATGCCTTATGGGCTGATAGACTTACCACAAAAAAGTCTATTGGAACTTCACCTTATCAGATTGTTTATGGAATAGATACAGTTTTCCCCTCTTCCTTGGGTGTTCTAGTCATGAAGATTATCCAAGAATCACAGGTGGAAACAAATGATATTCAACGAAGAATCAATGAAACCATACATCTTCAACAAACTAGGGAAGAAGTTTATGAAAAATCACAAGTTTTACATGATAAAATCAAAAATATTTTTGACAAAAGGGTTAAAGAAGATGATTTTTTCATAGGAGATCAAGTTTTGAGATGGGATTCAAGGAGAGAGGATAAAGGCAAACATGGAAAGTTTGAATTTATATGGCAAGGACCCTATGTGATATATGGTCATAGGGGTAAAAATTCCTTTTTCATCAGGAATTTGGATGGAACTGAACTTCAAGAAGGACCAGTGAATGGTAGGATGCTGAAAAACTACCATTCTTCAGAGTCACTCAACAGCTAGATTGATTTATTTTATCATTTTAAATATTCATTGTAAGTGTGTAGATTGGATTGGATATTTTATCTACAAAGTTGAAGCCCAAAGAGAAGTCCCTAAGCTTTGTAGTACAAAATTTCATAAGTATGAATTTTTGCAGAAACCAGAAGACAATTACAGGATCACCAAGGTCAAAGATGAAGGCTAATGATCTCAGAGTTCTTGACATTCCACCAGGACATGCCGTCCCCAAGTGAAGCCTATGTTAGTAACCTATAAATATAGGATTCATAATTTTGACTTGACTGATGGTAATCTTGTAAATATGTACAAAATTTTCTTTCTGCAAGTTATTTTCCCATATTTTGTAAAAAATAAAAAATCAAAAAGAGGGTAAAAAGTCCAAAAAGAAAAAAGATGAATAAAACATGAAAGTGTGCAAGTCTAAATTCCACTACTATTACTTTTTGCAGTTGATTATGGCAGAGTGTCAATAAATGCCATAATATGTGATGAGTTGAACAATTTAATCTTGACTAGTCATTTTTCAATTTCAAATGTTGTAGATAGAGAATGAACAATTGTCATACGGTTTAATTATGACAATTCATTAGTTAGGTAGAGAATAAAAGAATCCAACAGTTTAATCTAGTTTCTGGGTTGAAATAAGTGTAGAATTAGATAGTTTACTTCTTTCAAAAAGAATAAAATGTTGTAGGGTTGCTAGATCAAATGCACCTAATTAAAATAGAAGGAAAAAATGTTTGAAGATAATGACTGGGTAGGTAGAAGAAGGTGGGAAACATCAATGTAAATATATTTCAATGGGATACAAATAAATAATTTCCCCTCCCCATAGCAATTTGATATTCTAGACTGTCAGTCAAAGAGGCTCAAGGCATTTCCTTGACTTCTGTTGGGACCGGACCTAAAGCTCAAAGACTGATTAGTTGAAAATGTTAAGTTTCTATATTAATCCCAAAAAATTTCATCATTTACCCCTTCATGCACTCATCACCATTTAACTTCATAAGTGGGAACTCTTTTCTTACTTAAATATTACATAAAGGTCCATTTTATTAACTTCCTCAATTTTACAAGACATAAAACCCTCAAAAACATGATATTCTAAGTAAAAGTGATTAAGTTATGATAATGAAGCTTTGCTTTAATTTTCACTTTCCTTAGTTTTATTTATGAATTTTGAGTATTCATTGTCCCTTTTCATATTAACACTTAACATATTTTATGAACTCCGTATCAATTATCCTAGTCCTATTAATATAGCTCCCTTTTATTTAATATTCCCAAAACCCTTTTATTATATACTTTTTATGTCAAAGATATTAAACACATGTTGAAAAACATCCCGAAATTACCCCTTTGACATGAAACTTATCCATAATAAAATATTCCCTCTCCCCTATAGTTATAGACCTTTGATAAATATAAAAATATATAATATAAATTATATTGAAATGCACAATTTATTTACACATTGTGTATATAAAACAGTGAAGAAAAAGAGTTTATTCGCCTTTCCCCTCATAAGCTTTACCCATGGTTAGAGCTTTAAACTTATCCCATTTTCCTGATACATATCATTTTATCACAGTCTAAACCCTGGTTTGATAGACCTTTAATAACCCGCCCATTCTATGTATAAACCCCTTTTATACATAAATTTCATTAAAAAAAAACGAAGCATCTTCGCATTCGTTCCCGACCCTTCGATCATCCTAATCCATTTAAATCCTACGGTCTAAACTAAACCCGATAAATCATTCCCCTGCCCCCACCATTTCCATCGCATTAGCCTCTAACCGTTGATTATGCCTATTAGATTGATAACTAGTATTCAACTCGGGTCCCAGCTTTCCATATCCCCACAACTTACCAAGAAATCTCGATCGTTCGCACCGGGAAATCAAATCCTACGACGTGTATTCAATATCGCATTATAAAAGTGATTGGGCGAAGTTGGCAAAAGCTTTTGCGATAAAAGTTGTTTCTCCAAACCACCATCTGCTACGTGTCTTATTTTTATTGGATCACATTGCAAAAGAGAAAAACCATTTACCGCCTAGGAGCAATGCGATAACCACTAATTGTTTCGCCTTCAAATGAAAAAACCACTCCCACCATTAATTCCGACTTGTAATTAATGTCATGTGTATTGATAAAACTTAAGGTTTCAACCTTAGTTTTTATTGTTTGCATGCATTTACGCTTTCTCCCTTTCAGAAAACACTCACACACACCATTTCAGAGCTGTTTTCGAACCAGTTCATCATTCTAAAATCCATTTCCTCTCTTAATTTTTCCTCTGAAGACTCTCAGTGCCCCCTACCAAACAGCAGCAGCTAGTTCAAAGACTGGTACAACCTGGAAATCTTCCTTGACTTCAACCATACCTGTTCAAGGTATTTCTCGTAATCCAAACTTCAAAATTTCAAATTTCAAAGAACAAAATTGAAACCCATTGAATATATAAGCCAAAAATACTCCTTTGAAAGTACTCAAACATTGAAGAAATAGGGGAAACCTTGTCAAAATATTCCTAGAATTTGTCACTTCCGCCTTAAGAGTTTTCACCATCAAAAAACTATTTCCACGGTTAAAATATCTTTGAATTACTGAAAAATCCATCAAAATCCCTTTCCAACCTTCTTCAAATTGCAAATCTGCATTTTCCACATAAAACCCTCGCCCAGTTTCTGAATTCTTCCGCAAAAACAGCTTAATTGACCTCCTGTTTTCAAAAAGAGCCGAGAAAAACAAGCCTAATATTGCTCATTTGAATTCAAAATGATAAAAAGTGTTGGGAAAACATCGAGAGAAGAATCCGCACCATCGCATATTCAAAACTTTTTACTTTTTCACTCTCTAAAACCCATATGCTACTTTCCTTCAGTAAACTCGCGTATACACGCGGATAGCCTTCATAAAACTCGCGTATTAGCAGAGATATAAATATGCAGATCTTTATTAACTTAGTTCTTTGCAATATTCATTCATCTGATGTTAAGCTAACAGTAAACATGTGTAGTAACAACAGAATAAACCATCACACAAAGCATCACACATGAACACCAGGATTTTAGGTGGAAACCCAAGTCCTGAGAAAACCACCGCCGCAGCTGCTCAGCCTTCATTCAATATTTATTATAGAGAAAACATCTTACAACATAAGGCCGCCGGTGCGCATCCTACCAAAGACGTTGTGCACCCACCGCGCTCGCTATCACCTCTCCGGGAAGGGAGCTCCAACCCCCGACTCGTTTACCGGGGCCTCTCCCCGGAAGGGAGCTACAACCCCCCGCTTTCGTTTTTACCAGCCTCACCTGCGTGAGCTACGACCGTTTTCCGTTTACCAAATGCCTCACCCGGGAAGGGAGCTACGACCCCCCGACCGAAGGCTACAACCTCGCACATCTATGGACCACATTTCATCAATTTTTCACACCGGATCCAAACAACTTCAAAGAGCACAACTTGCGGTGCCTCGTTTCACTCTGCGATTTCTACCCACCCACTCCATTCATTTAAGCTCAATCATACATCAAACTGAAACTTATCAATTCAAACAACCTAGAACTGTAGAATACATCATTCACAGATAGCAGTAACACAACAGAACGGATCAGGCATTTCATACCCCTTGCTTCAGCAAACCCTAGTTTGCATACGCGCTTTCCTTTCACGGATACCACGTATATACACGCCTTCTTCCATACAAACCCGCGTATACTTCAGTACAAATTATAGAGCTGATTTCATTGCGCATACACGCTTTCTATTCAGCGAAGCTGCGTATATATGCGCTTCCTCTGTGGAAAACTAGCGTATAGATCTTCAACCATTATAGAGCAGCATACTTCTTCGGATCAGATATTCAGTTCAGATTTATCCTTTTACTTCAAACAGATGTTCACCTCATCTCAAATCTAAGCCTTCCATAAACAGATCTAGCAGATACAAATACATTCCAGATCTATATTCCCTTCTTCATCATTTTCTTCATTGGTGCATCATGCATTCAGATCTATCATCAAACCTTTACCCTTTCCATACATATATACTTCATAGAGAAGTATTCATTCAAGTTCATACATCTTGCTCCCACACTCATGATTTGCACAATGAATTTCTTCTCCTTATATAGGTTTACCCTTTTTCAATACCATGAGCCCATTTTTCAATACCATGAGCCCAAAAGTACATTACTTCCGATGGTATTCCTGGACGGGGTCATTTAGATTAATCATTACCCAATACAATGGGTCAATACCATGGTGGTTACCCCTGGTTTTGCACTTTATGAGCGCTTTTGCCCATACGCGACTTGGAACGTTGTTTCCCGCGTGCATACGCGACTTCCCTTAGACAGATCCGCATATTCCTTGAGACATACTATTTTCATCATAGATCTAGCATATATTGAATTTCTTTCTTCATTCTCTCCTGTACTCACTGTAGATACATCAGATTTACTTCATCAAGAACATATTCTATCAAGCATAACTTCATCAAGTAAGTTGCCATCATCTTCATTAAGTGGGTTTCCATTCAAGGACAACACTCAGCATCATATTGTTTAACAAACATCATTTCATATCAGATTTACATCATTTACCAAGTCCATCAGGTCAAGAATAACTTCATCAGGTGGGTTGCCATCAAGGATGACACATGCCAAAAATCTCATGTCTTCATCTTCATTCAGTGGTTTGCCATCAAGGATAACACTCTGCATCATATTGCCAACAATCTCCCCCTTTGGACTTGATGGCAACCATGATGGTGTTTGGTTACCACAACAGATAGGTATAATAAGAATATAATGACACCATGTCACTCTCCCCATTTTTGACATCATTCATTCTCTTCATTCAAACACCATGTCACTCTCCCCCTTTGACATCAAGGGCAAAGGGCGAATCAAAACCAACACACTCTCCCCATTTTCTCCTCATGTGGAAGAAGCGTTCTGCAGATCTGATGTATACTGAAGTGACCAGGCTTCCCCTGAGTTCATAATTTTCAATGAAGTACATGACTCTATGAACTTCCTATCACCAAAGACTCATACTTACATCAAATATCCAACCAAGATTTACATATGAGACTCAAGTACCCAACCAAGTGGGTTTACAAAATTTGACTCAGCTACCCACCCAAGTGAGTTTACAAAATTTGAATCAACTACCCAACCAAGTATTGACAAAATTTGTCAAGTCCTTACATGACTGAAAATTACACTTCTACATCATGGGCTCAAATAAGACCTTTTCATCAAAATACAAATATGACCATTTATGACCAAGACCAAAAACCTCAAGAGAGATCATATTTCGTAACCACCATAATGCCACCAATGCATTATACTCAGCAAGACTAAATGGCTCCCCGAAAATGTGCATCCGAACATCCTTTTCATATGACTAAGGCTCCCCCTAGTTTGTGCATCCTGAACACGTTCAACCACTCATCAAGGCATCAAAGATTGAAAACAGCATTATATGAGCCGGAACATCACTCGCAGATACTAGAGATACCAAACACCGTGTACCGTGCCGAAGAGAGCCGACCCCAAACGTAAATTTGTCAGCAATCAGACATACACGGTTTTATGTGAATGAACTCGCGTATATACGCGATTGTGTTTCATGAAATCCGCGTATCCACTACCATATTCGATATTTTAACCAGATCTGATCCTCTTGTGAGAAAAATACAGTGTTCAGCTTCTTTCTAGGATATTTGAATGCTTCCCTGGAATACAGATAGATAGAATAGAGTAGTTGTGTCTTCAAGCATCATCCAATGGTTGTAGCATAAGTACATTAGTAACCAAGCCTTCAGAATCTTTGCAGCATTAATACATTCTTTCCAAGAGACATTATCATACCAGAACAACATCTTCAAATATGTGTCAATCATCCATGTAGTCCAATATCACCATGATCTTTAAGATTTAACATGAAGTAACATATGTAGGGAAAATATCTCAACCATATTAACAAACTCTGCATGATCTATTCTTATTTCTGAATCAAATGACTTCCAACTCATCCATGTGTGAGCACCAAAGATACTTTTTAGCAGACAGGGCTCAAAAACTCATCATAATAAATCATATACCATGTCATCATCATTTGAGCATGAGTATCACAATAACCAAAGAATAAGCAGTCATAGTGCCAACAATGCAATCATTAGTATTCAACTTGCTGCTCCCCCTAAACTAGTGCTCCTCCTTAACTTGTGCAATCTGAAAAACCTTCATCAGCCAGTCATCAGCAACAACCTCTGTATGATCTGTCCTTATCTTTGAATTATAAGACTTTCATTTCAGCAACGAATACTCTTCATCAAAAAGCAAAAAGGACTCATCCATAATCTTCAACATAAGCAACCATGTATCATATCATCATTATTTAGACCTGAGAAACTAAGCTGATACAGAGTCAATAATACAGTTATTAACAGTCAGACTGATGCTCCCCCTAAACCTCTGCTCCAGATCTTCAGCTATCATATAAATTCTCTTATCATCAATGCATATGCGACTGTGTCTGCTGGAACTCGCGTGTATACGCGACTTTTGTTCACCGAACCCGCGTATGGAAAGTGAAGCATAGAAATTTTTCACATTCCTTGATTTCCCCCTGAACTTGTACTTCCTGTACCTATCTTCTTCATATCAGATGCTCTGTCAGAAATACATATAACCAGAATAATCAAATCAACCATGAGAGTCATCATACATTGCTCTCCCTGTGATGATACATTACTAAATCTCATAATGTATCCCACATCATTCCTGCAGTCAATCAGAGAAGTAAGATTAAGAAGCAGTTGACTGCAGTAGGGTCAATATTCCCTATGTTTCTGATCGGTCCTCCATCTTTTTCCAGATTTGTTTGAACTTTCTATTTGTGTGCTGGAAGTTATCCAATTTCTCATATCTGTTCAACCTGCATTCCTTTTCTACATGTCCATACTTGTTACAAGAATAACATCTCATGTGTCCGGAGAAATAAGCATAAGAATCATAATGAGTATTTCTAATCTTCCTCCTTTTACAATCAGCTGCTTTATGTCCATACTTGTTACACGGAAAACAATACTTCTCAAGAAACCAGAAAGTACCTTTCATGTAGGAGTCAGTTTGTTTGAGGTCGAAATGATCTCGCTCTCGCAATTTGCTGCAACATGCCCATAATTATGACATTTAAAGCATTCAACATTATTGATCGATTTCCTTTGAGATTTCATCATTTTTGGTTGACCTTTTGTCTCTTTCAACACTTCGTGTTTTGGTATCGACATCCTCCGAATTTTTAGCACTTCCCGGGCTGCTAGATTCTCTCATCAGCTTTATGGAAACCAAGACCAAGTTTGATAGCAGGAGACCTTTGATTACTCGTAATATTGTCCAAGATATTAGTACTATCTTGAAACCTCAAAAAGTTTAACCTTTTCTTCTAATTTACCTTTGAGAATGTTTACCTCAACCTCCAAGGCTTGACATTGCTTTGTCATGCTTTCTTCTTTCCTTCTTCCATCTTCTACTTGATCCTTCGCATTTAGAATCTCTTTCTTTCAACCAATTTTTCGTTTTCTTCACATGTTTGTTGCCGCTCTTCATTCTTCTTATTTGATTTTTCCAGATTTTCTTTGACAGAGATGATTTCTGCTTTAAGGCCTTCCTTTTCAAATGGTTGTAGAGGTTCCTCATTCTTCTTACTTGATGCTTCTAAATCTGCTCGTAGAGAGATGATTGCAGCTTCAAGTCCTTCATTCTTCTTGCATGATTCTTCGAGATTTGCATTTAGATCGTTGATTTCTGCTTCTAGTCCTTTAATTTGATTGGATGCATAAGTATGAAACCTTTGATACTTGTCCACCTGTCCATTCAGCATGTCTATTTGTTTTTCCATTTGAGAGATCATCTCTTTGTAGATAGTTTCTTGCTTATTAGATGAACTTTGTAGTTCTTCAACTTTAACCTTGAGAGCTTCCTCTAGATCCACAACTTTACTTCCACTATCTTCACTATTGTTTGCACAAAGAAGATTATTACAAGGACCCCAATCACTACCTGATTCATCTTCTTCAATTTCTCGCTATACATGATTTCTGAGGTATTTCCTTTCCTTGAGTAACCTTCTTCTTTTGCTTCTTTGCCATGAGCACTTGTACAACTTGGTCAGAATCTTCTTCATCTTCATTAGACACTTCATCATCATCTTTATTTGCATAATAACTCTTCCTCTTTTCAAATTGTTTCCCTTTACCATGTTTTTCTCTATAAGGACATTTAGCAGCATAGTGACCAACTCTTCCACAATCACAACATTTAAGGGAAGCTTACCTTTGAATCTTCCAGTACCTAGCTGGAGTTTTCTCACAAAATTCGCTTCTTCTTCTTCGAATATATAGTTGGATTCTTTGACAACTTCCTTTTCTTTCCTTTTGCAGAAACCTTAAAAGCAGCTTCTCTGATTTGAGAAGGACCTCCTTGTCTCATTTCAAAAGCTGTCAGAATACCATGTAATTGAACAACAGTAAGAGTTTGCAGATCTTGCCTTTCTTCAATAGCTGAAACTTTAGAGTCAAATTTTGAAGTCAAGGATCTTAAGACTTTTTCCACCAAAGTAGTATCGCTTATGGTTCACCCAAATTTCTCATTCGATTTACAATATCATCCAAGAGATTTAAGAAGAAATGGGCAATAATCTCATCACTATGCATCTTCAAATTTTCATATTCAATTCTAAGAGTTTGGAGTTTTGCGCTTTTACCTTTGTGTCTCCTTCATAGCTTAGAATGATTTTGTCCCATATTTCTTTTGCTGAATGTAGCTGCATCACTTTAGCAAATTCTGGTTCAGACATGCCTCCTAATAAGACATTTACTGCTTTGGCATTGATTTCATACTTCTTCCTTTCAGCCGCATCAGTAGGAATACTTGCTGGATATTGATAGCCTTCTTCCATGATTGCCCATACTTCTGCACCAAGACTTTGCAGATATGCTTTTGTTCATACCTTCCATAATATCAAATTTCTTCCATTGAATAGAGGTGGCTTTAGAGACATTACTCCTTCACAACTTCCCATTGCGACGGATCTCCTTCGAGCGATCAAGCTTCTGCAGAAGGACCCGCTCTGATACCAATTGTTGGGAAAAATACTGAGAGGGGGGGGTGAATCAGTATTTACTGCATATTCAAAAAAATTTACTTTTTCATGCTCTAAAACCCATACGCTACTTTGTTGAAGCCAACTAGCGTATACACGCGGATATCCTTCATAAAACTCACGTATTAGCAGAGATCTAAATATGCAGATATTTATTAACTTAGTTCATTGCACCATTCATTCATCTGATGTTAAGTTAACAGTAAACATGTGTAGTAACAACAGAATAAACCATCACACAAAGCATCACACATGAACACCGGGATTTTTAGGTGGAAACCCAAGTTGGGAGAAAACCACCGCTGCAGTTGCTCAGCCTTCAATATTTTATTATAGAGAAAACATCTTACAACATATGTGCTGGTGCAGACTCCTACCAGCACGCAGGCACCCACCTGCGCTCGTTTACCAGCCTCTCCTGGAAGGGAGCTCCAACCCCCTGACTCGTTTACCAGCCTCTTCTGGAAGGGAGCTACGACCCCCTGCTCTCGTTTACCAGCCTCACCTGGAAGGGAGCTACGACCCCCTGATCTCGTTTACCAGCCTCACCTGGAAGGGAGCTACAACCCCCTGACTGAAGGCTACAACCCTCAGCACCTATATGGACCACGTTTCATCAATTTTCACACTGGATCCAAAGCTTCCTTTAGAACATCACTTGCAGGCCACGTTTCATCAAATTTTCAGACTGGACCCACTCCATTCATTTAAGCTCAATCATACATCAAACTGAAACTTATCAATTCAGACAACCCAGAACTGTAGAATACATCATTCACAGACAACAGTAACACAACAGAACAGATCAGACATTTCATACCCCTTTCTTCAGCAAACCCTAGTTTGCATACGCGCTTTCCTTTCACTGATACCGCGTATATACGCGCCTTCTTCCATACAAACCTGTGTATACTTCAGTACAAATTATAGAGCTGATTTCACTATGCATACGCGCTTTCTATTCAGCGAAGCCGCGTATATACGCGCTTCCTCTTCGACGAACTAGCGTATAGATCTTCAACCATTATAGAGCAGCATACTTCTTCAGATCAGATATTCAGTTCAGATTTATCCTTTTACTTCAGACAGATGTTCGCCTCATCTCAGATCTAATCCTTCCATAAACAGATCTAGCAGATACAAATACATTCCAGATCTAGATTCCCTTCTTCATCATTTTCTTCATTGGTGCATCATGCATTCAAATCTATCATCAAACCTTTACCCTTTCCATATAGATATACTTCATAGAGAAGTATTCATTCAAGTTCAGACATCTTGCTCCCACTCTCATGATTTGCACAATGAATTTCTTCTCCTTATATAGGTTTATCCTTTTTCAATACCATGAGCCAGAACAATACCATGAGCCACCAAATACCATGAGCCCAAAACTACATTACTTAGATGGTATTCCTGGACGGAGTCATTTAGACGGAGAATCATTACCCAATACAATGGGTTAATACCATGGTGGTTTGGTTTGCACTTTATGAGCGCTTTTTGCCCTTTACGGTTTGGAACATTGTTTCCGTGACACATTCGAACTTACCTTAGACAGATCCACGTATGCCTTGAGACATACTCTTTTCATCATAGATCTAGCATATATTGAATTCCTTTCTTCATTCTCTTCTGTACTCACTGAAGATACATCAGATTTACTTCATCAAGAACATATTCTATCAAGCATAACTTCATCAAGTAATTTTCAATCATTTTCATCAAGTGGATTGCCATTCAAGGACAACACTCAGCATCATATTGTTTAACAAACATCATTTCACATCAGATTTACATTATTTACCAAGTCCATCAAGTCAAGAATAACTTCATCAGGTGGGTTGCCATCAAGGACAACACATGCCAACAATCTCATGTCTTCATCTTCATTCAGTGGGTTGCCATCAAGGACAACACTCTGCATCCTAATGCCAACAAAAAAAAGGTCACCCCTAGGACTGGAGGTCCCAAACCTCAAAAGCCTACCTCCAGCAAGATTTCAAACCCTAAACCTTCCAAAATTGATAAACCTACTCCTGTCCTAACTGCAGATTCCACTGAAGTAGTCAGACCATTGCAGCCACCTGTCACCTCTGAAGAGAACAATCCCTTGATTGACTTAGACTATAGAATTGTTGATGCTACCTTAGAATTTGACCTACTTGAAGTACATAGCTGGTGTCAGGAAAAATTTGAGAAGAAAGTGGCCAATGATATACCTGTATGGGACTCCAACTTGCCTAAATATGTGGTTCCCATCACCCATCCAGCTCAAGATTTCATTAGGTTGTGTCAGTTGCACTATATTCCTGACCAGAGATGCATGGTAAACAAAGATAGTGAGGTCCTGTTTTACATAACTGCTGAAGCCATCAATGATATGCTCCAACTAAGCCATGATCCACGAGCAATATCATTGTCCATTGAAGATTTGACTCAAATGTATTTAGACCTGGATTTCCCTGGGAAGTTTATGATCCTTCAAAACTTCATGCCTAATCATGTTAACCTTCCTAAGGTAAATCCACCTTATGATACTTTTGATTTCCCTGAGGGCTCTAGACAAATCATTTCCATGCTTTCATTCATTCTAGGCTATGCTAATGATGAGTTTACAGATGCCTCCATTCTAGGTTTCCTCTCTACCTTGTCTCCAGGACAACATCCATAACTAGTTTTCAACTTTGCCAAATTCATTGCTGATAATATGCATTATCAGTTGATTAAATTACCCGAGGAAGGAGTATTCAGATATTCATCCTATCTGTAACATCTCTTCCTATTTTTTTAGGCAGAAAATTTCCCAATTGCACTACAAAAGATGGATGTGGAAGGTAAACCTCTTTGAGTGATCTTCTGGACTTCTCTACTCAGGAAAAACAGCAGTGAATACAGCTACAAGTTCTTCAATGATTTGTTTATTAAACCTGCCATGAGTTTGTTGAACAAAGCAGAGCCACCAAGGATCAATGAAGAAATCAAAAGAATTTTACAGTTGTCTGAAAACTGTAAAATTGGAGACTGGTATTTGTACAAGAATCACACAGAAATCAGCGTAGATGGTGCACTTTTGACCCCTTACAAATTACCAAAGTTTTTAACTACCAGGATTTTTGCTTTTGAGTAATTAAGGCAGATTTTGAATGAAGATGTAGTGAATTTCATAGCCTCCAAAAAGAAAGCACAATTCAAGTTGAAAAGTCAAATTGGCTCCTTCATAGTCAACAACAGAGATGCTTTGAAAGAGGTAATCAACAAATTATCAACATTCAAGTTCCAAGAAAGATTTTACTGGAACTATGACCCTCAAGGTATTTTAAGTAACCTCAGGGTCAAGTGTAAGTTAACTCCATTCCTCCATGAGTCAAATCCTCTAATTGAAAAATATGCTAATCAAATGGAATGGGTTGCAAACACTTTGATTGATGACATTCAGTAAATGAAAATAGATAGCCTGCAGGAAGAGCAAATGGATAGTACATAGGTGGTTACAGTTGGCCAATAGACTAAAATATCTAATAAAATGCCTAGAAAAGAAGAAGGCTATTTAACAGAAATAATTATTGAAAATAAATTCAAAACAGTCTATAGCAAGAAGGCCAGAATGACTACTATAGAAGAAGGAGTTATACATGTAGATGATAATAATGGTCAGCAAACTGATGATGAGGCCACAATGATTGTCAATGAAACACTCAGAGAAATTTAGAATGAGCAAGTACTATCACATGGAAAAGGTAAAGAAATAATTGAAACATAGATGAATACAAAAGCTCCCTCTTCCTCTAAATCAGTAGAAGAAACTGATTCTGATATCCAAAAAAGGTTCAAGCAAATTAGAGAAAAGAATGAGGTTTATTCTAAACTTCTGAAGGAAAAACCAGGAGATAAAGACAGACTTGTGACAACCTTTGATTACTTAACAAATAAAATGATCATGTCTTTTCTCCAACCAGTAGTAATAGATCCAAATTCAGCCATAGATTACAAGAAAACAGAGTTTGAAGTAAATGTTGATACCATACATGAA
Organism: Pinus albicaulis; assembly: GCA_034641835.2. Classification (NCBI taxonomy): domain Eukaryota; kingdom Viridiplantae; phylum Streptophyta; class Pinopsida; order Pinales; family Pinaceae; genus Pinus; species Pinus albicaulis. The sequence goes on from CM076579.1 coordinate 128,821,759, forward strand.
CTAGAACAGATAGAGTTTCACAGAAGTGCTTCAGAGATGTTGTATTCAAAGGTAGTGAGAAAAACCATGAGTGCTACCATGCTTCAAAAGACTGTATCTAATTTGCAAACTCAAATGAAATTAGATAAAGCATCTCTACATGCTAAGGATTTGAGGATCAAGTCCTTAGAATATTTAGTGATAGAAACTGGAGCGGATCCCTCCAATACTGAAGTTGCTAAGAAATTGATAAGGCAGAAGAATGAGGATATTGCTACCTTGAGAAAGCAACTCAAATTGCCACAGAGTGAGCACCCTCAGGTAAAAGAAATTCTTCAGGAAAAGACAGAAAAGGATGAAACTATGCAACTAGTTTTGAAGATGAAAACTCAGATTAAAGAGATGGAAAATCAAATTAAATCTCTAATGAAAGAAAATGAAACATTGAAGAAAGCTCATGAAGTTTCCATTCCCACAGTTATTCCAAATGTAAGTACAGTTGTTCCCTCTACATTGGCAGAAAATTTGGCACCGAAAGGAGTATTGGCAACTGCAGTGTCAATTACTTCTAGAGATATCTCTACCACTTCATCATCTACATCACAAGTAAATAAAACAGGTGAAACAACTGCCATAGTCAACGCTATGGAAGACATGTCCTTAAAAGATAAAGAGATAATCAACTTGAAAGGCACCATTCGAAATCTTGAAACATCAAATAGAGATGGATTAATTACATCCAAAGGACATGAGCAAAGAGCCAACAGATTGCAAGAAAAGGTAAAGATTCTACAACAACAGGTTAATCTCACTGAACAGGTATCTTATATCAAGAATTATCTTTGGAACAACATCATTCAAGGCATAAATTTACAATGGCTTTCAATCCAAATTATTTATGAACAAAAGGAGTTACTCAAAGCAACACAAATATAAATTCAAAAGACAAAAGAAGAACTGGCTGACAAACCTACTCTAGCTTTGAAGCTTATTACATTTTTTAATAGAAAACACAAAGAGGAGCTTGAAGAACTAAAAATTCAAGATAGAACTGAAATCATACTACAAATCAAGAAAGTCCTGAATAAGAGAAATATGATGAATAATTTGGAGGACAAATGTAAAGACATGAATTTAGAAATCACAATATTTTGGGCCAAATACACAATACTAACACAAGCAGGCCTTCCAGACATTCATGCTTTGAATGAAAAGTTAATGGCACAGAAGGATTACGAAAACAAAATTAGGGCTTATGACAAAGAGCGGGTTAGCAACTTTACCACAAGGGTCTCCAACTGGTAAATTTATTTTTGAATATTTTGAGAACTTTTTCTTTCTACAAAATGAGATCAAACATATTTTCATTGTTAAGCCCAATTTTGCTAAGTATACAGAGGCAGATGAAAGTTACAGGAAATTGAAGAGTACGAGAATTCCCAGTGTAGAACAATGGAAGGAATTCACTGACTTAATATAAAGATTTGCAGTCAAAGTGTATTAGGGTAAAAATCCAGAGTCAAATAGTATCAGTCAAAATGCCTTTTTACTGCAGATTATTCCTTATTTTACAACAGTAAAGCAGTAAAATAAATAACATAAAGAGTATCAGTGATAAAGCACAAGTTAAAGGATGTGAAATGGAAAGAGTGTCTTTCAAGTTATCTTTAAAAGATATTTTTCTAAAATGCCAGCAAGCATTTCTAGCAGCTACAACCCAACAACAAGTTAAGATAATTAGTCCTATTTTTTATTGATAAGAGGACAACTTTCCAATTCGTTTTGCAGTTGTCCCTCTTTCTATGTAATAAACTTTATTTTTGCCTAGATATATTCCTACATGTCTCTCAGATATTTTGTAATATTTTTTGTATAAATACTTCTCTTTTTGAAGTATTAAGTGTCGAATAAAATTTGTCAAGACTACTATAGACATTTTGCTGGATATATTGAAGTTTGTGTGAGTTGATTTGTAAAGCAGTAGACTGGAATTAAGAATAAAAGACATCATAACTTAGGATTCTTGTGCTGACCAAATAAGTCAAGTATTTTCCTATTTTCACTGTTTATCTTTCAAAGTTCCATACATACATTTTAATGTTTTCTATCTTTAATGATTAACTAGGAAAGCTTAAACAGGATTAGTGTTAAAAAGCTCCCTATTTTTTACTAATTATTCATTGTTATGTTTTCTGCTGATAACTGGACTTAAGAATTCTTAAATGCTCTTAGTCCCTATTTTACCCCTTTCTTTCATCTTCATTTCTATAACTTAAGGATTCTTAATTGCCCTTTTGTTTAGATTTCACCCATTTCATCAAAAATCCTATTCAAAACCCTTTGAATGTCATCTACCCTGCCCTTAGTACATTTGATATTTTGACCTTATTTCCTAGTTCTGCTTGCCAAGAAGTGGACTCCATAGCCCAATGGTCTAGTAGATCCCTCTATGTTTTACCTTGAAGTACCTTTTATTCCCACCAAACTTTCAAAAAAAACCAATTGACCAATCATACCTAGCCTAAAATCTTATAACAAAAAATCAAGCTAAATCTTGAGGAGAGATCCCTCTCCGAAATTTAGGAAGGCTAGATCCTAGATTTCGAAAGAGGTTCTTGGTTACCCCTGGTTTTCTTTAACTATAAACCAAAATCCCACGACCTAAGAATTACTAGGGTGATAACACGTTACAATCTTTGGGGATGGTAGCTTTTAATTTTCAAGAACTTTTCCGGAAATTTTTTCAGAAGGAAAGGAATTGAATTATCTGGTATTGCAGGGAAGCCAGGAAAGATAATAAGCTCTAATGTCATGACAAAGATTTTTAAGAAAGAACAACAAGGTGTAATTGCACAATTATGCTCACTAGAATTTCCAACATCAAAATCATCTATTTCTCCATATCTCCAAAAAGTCCTGGACAATCATTCCAAGGTGTTTGATACTCCCAAAGGACTCCCACCCATTCGTAATCATGATCATGCTATTCATTTGATTCTAGGAAGTGTTCCTCCAAACATAAGGCCTTACAGATATCCTTATGTCCAAAAGAGAAAAATTGAACATATGATTGCAAAAATGTTAGAGGTTGGTATAATTCAACCTAGTCAAAGTTCTTTCTCTGCCCCAGTAGTATTGGTGCACAAGAAAGATGGATCATAGCGCATGTGTCTGGATTATAGGGAGCTCAATAAGGTCAGTATTAAATATAAATTTCCCATTCCTGTGATTGATGAATTATCAGAGGAATTACATAGAGCAATTTATTTTACCAAGTTGGAACTTCGTTCAGGATATCATCAAATTAGAATGAAGATTGAAGATATCCTGAAAACAACATTTCGAACTCAAGAGGGTCATTATGAATTTTTGGTCATGCCTTTTGTCCTTACCAATGCACCTTCTACATTTCAAGGGTTGATGAATTCCATTTTCAAACCCTTCCTTAGAAAATTTGTGCTAGTATTTTTTGATGATATACTAATCTACAACAGGTCTTGGAAAGATCATGTTCAACATGTTGACAAGGTTCTCAAACTATTGGAGGAGAAACAATTATATGCAAAAACATCCAAATGTTTCTTTGGAGTACAAGAGGTGGAATATCTGGGTCATATTGTATCTCACGAGGGTGTTAAGGTAGACCCTAACAAAATTAAAGTCATTAAGGAATGGAAAGTCCCCACAACCATAAACAGTTGCGAGGATTTCTCAGGTTAACAGGGTATTATCGCAAGTTTGTTAAGAATTATGGGAGAATAGCAGCACCTCTAACAACATTATTGAAGAAAGATGCATTTTCATGGACTCCTGAAGCAACTAAGGCCTTTGAACATCTTAAAAAGGAAATGTGCCTAGCACTGGTCTTAGCTACGCCAGACTTCACAAAAACCTTTATTGTGGAATGTGATGCCTCAGGAAATGGAATTGGTGCAGTTTTAATGCAGGAAGGAAGACCCATTGCTTTTGAAAGTCGTCCAATCAAAGGGAAGTATTTACAAAAACCTATTTATGAGAAGGAAATGTTAGCAATACTGCATGCACTAAAGAAATGGCGAACTTACCTAATGGGAAGACACTTCAAGGTAAAAACTGATCATGATAGTCTTAAACACTTTTTGGAACAAAGACTATCTTCAAAAGAGCAACAAAAATGGGTCACAAAGATGTTGGGTTATGAATTTGAAATCATCTACAAAAAAGGGAAGCTAAATGTTGTTGCAGATTCACTCTCAAGAAAGGATGAAGAGGTGGAAGCATTGTTTTGTGCCATTTCTATTATCCAAACAGATTGGATAATCGAAGAAAGGGATGAATGGAAGAAGGAAGAAGAAGTGTGGACACTCATTCAAAAGTTGCAGCAAGATCCTAGTACATCTGATACATTTAGTTGGAAAAATGATTCCTTATGGTACAAAGATCACTTATATATTTGCAAGAATTCCCAGCTAAAGCACAAGATTCTTTGGAATTGCACACTTCTCCTTTAGGAAGACACTCGGGATTTTTAAAAAATTACCATAGGGTGAAGAAAGAATATTTTTGGGATGGCCTTAAATCTGATATTCAAAATTTTGTGGCGGAATGTTTGGTTTGCCAACAAAATAAAGTTGAGACAATTAAGACCTCGAGTCTTCTACAACCTTTATCCATTCCAAGTCAACGTTGGGAGGAGATTTCAATGGATTTTATCACAGATTTATCTAAGTCCGAAGGAAGGAGTGTCATCATGGTGGTAGTTGTTAGACTTACCAAGTATGCACACTTTTGTGCATTATCTCATACATTTAAAGCAAGTACAGTTGCTACGGAATTTATGGGAACACTTCAAAAGCTAAGAATTCATATATCATATTTGACCTGAGACAACCTTGTCAGATAAGAATTCACTCCTTCACCCTTTATGATATTGGTGAACTTCAACTTGTCATCCAATATCAGTACATTTTTCTCGTTCTCATTCTGGAATAAATTCTAAAGAGCCATCCACATCTCATGTGCATTTTTATTCTCAAAAAAATGAGGTATTAAGGAATCCTTGACACCATTAGGATGATCAATATCACCTTCATATCCAAATATTACCATATATCTAGCTCTTTAGGGTTGGTTGGCTTCTTAATATCTTTCACGGTAAAATCCCAGATCGTGTTGACCTACAAGACCAACTTCATCCTTTCCTTCCAAGGAGTATAGTTGGAAAACCCCTCCAAACCTATCCTCATACTGGATAACTACCTGCAACTTCGACATTATAGTGAGACCTTCACTTACAATGTGACCAACTACCTCTCACATTGTACTTTGTTGTGCACAACTTTGATTCACTGACTACCAAAGTAAGTAAGACACCCTCTGATACCATGTTTAATTTCCACGATATTGGGTCTAGGTTAGAGTATTAGAATCACTGAGGCTACCAAACCAAGAATATCAACCAGAACTACTTTGTCCAATGGAAAATATAAAGCAGTAAATCACACATGCACAAATATACACAGTTAAAAATAAAAATGTACAATAATGTACAACCCCAATATTTGGTATATTAAAGCAAATCTGAATAATACAATAGTCTATGGTATACAAGATACAATTAAAAAATTTGTTGCAACTTCTTGATGTCGTATCTTATCCTATCGGTCCTTCACTTCCATATTGATCAATAGTCGCCACTTAGTCCTTCAAAGGACAACACATCAAGACTCCAGGAGGGCTGCCACCTAACACTGTTGCAAGTCACTTCTGTAGAGTGTACATGGGCTGATCCAATCTGCTCTCTGGGTAGGCCTAATTCCTGATCTCCAAAATACCAAGCTAGCAACCACCTTTTTCCATCAAGGTTATGCACTTCAGCACCAAACTTCACCCAACCTTAAAATCCTCTTTATCACATTAAGATAGCTCGTCTAGGAATACTTTGGGTAGCCAATAGACTTCCCTCCGCCAGATCAATGGTACCAAATACTACACCGAAGGATTTTATCCTAATTGAAGTCTTCCTGAAACCCACGTTAACTCCAATACATGGCTTCCATAGGCTACAATGGTTCTGATCCAAACTAGTCACTTCCTTGACCCAAAAAACACTAAACTTTGCTACAATATGCATGCACTAGCTCACTGTTTTAGGGAACTTAGGTTGTTGTACTGTTGGACTAGTTAGGGCACTGAACAATAGTACCTATCATTCCTCAACCATGGCCCCTCCCTCTAATTCAACTCCCATTATAAGAGGCGAGGAGAACCTTGGCTACAATTTTGGTCTCCTCCAACCACTTTCAACTCTTAAAACTCCTATGTTTATGTTGCAGCTTTCTACAACAAGCTCCCTTTTGACTGTAGCAGCCCTTCAAGGGCTAGTACTCCACCCAAACGGCCCTAAAAAAATCTCTTTTCCCCTCAGCCTCTAAGATCAAGGCTGCAGCCCTCAAGACATCTTCTCAACCTCCTTAAAATAGCATCCAATACTTATTGTTTTTTACCTTTTCTTGTTGCGGCTAGGAAGAGAAATATGAACCCTTTTCCTGGAGTGACTGTTGTGAAAATATATGCCTTTAAGCCTTCACCTCACCCTTTATTTTTACACCAATAAAGGGTCTTCCTAAAACTTCACAATGAAGGGCTTCCGACTGTCATGAGCCTAAAAACACCTTAGGTCAACCTACATACACATATGCAAACCCATCATATAACTTCAAAAATTTATATCTCCATTTATACATCTTGGAATTCGATGGTTCTAGAATATTTGGATTCTCCTTTCCACCCTCTATTTTCTCATGCCATCACATGTATAAATGTGCTCCCAAAAATTCCCAAAACACAATTTGGTGCAGAACCACATACTTGGATTCCAAGCCCACAAGTGACCCTTGCGGTGATTTTCCCTCCAAACCCTAAACCCTAAGGCCTAAAGTACCTCTGAATCTATACAAAAATCAACAATTATGAAATTTGTTTTATTCCATCATAGTTTGGAATTATTATCCTGAGATTTTCCCCTTTGAATGGAGAAGGAACTCATATTTATAAAAAAACTAAGATAACTAATTAATAAATTTAGATCTGCAAATATCTCATAGATCCATAAATATCTGATGTGGTTACAACCATGTGTTAACATCTAGAAAGTAACATCTCTTTAAATTCTGTCGCAAATCTCTCAAATATTTGATAGGAGACACTTATGAAAACTTCCATGATTCTTCTCCATGAAATTTTCTTGATCAATGATCTCAAATATTCAAGAGTTTAACCCCCTAATGTCGTTTACAAGCTCCTACTGAAAGGGATCTCCTACCCCCTCATTGAAGGACACAACCCTTAGAACCTTTTGGACCATGTTTTAGAATGTTTCACATTGGATCCACCTATAGATCAACCACAACAAATCATGCAATCGACCTTTCATCATATTTTCACACTAGACCACAACAACAAAAATACCAAACTGAATCACAAAATATGAATATAATCATTTATTCACTATTGAATACCAATCACTAATAAACTGAATCACTAAAGTAACTGAGTCAATCAATACTTAACCAATCCCAAGTTACCAATGAACCAATAATTGATCAAATCAAGACCAATCAACCAAGAAATCTAATATCCAACCATTCACTAAATAATCACATTTTTAGATACAAGGCAATCATCATAGAAGCAATGTGAAATCATTGCAAACCATGATTAAATTTACTTTAGTATATATACTTGACTACTCTGAAGAAACCCCATGTATATACACACTTCCTTTGCATAAAACCTATGTATAGATCTCAAGCCATTTAATATTGAATACAAACCAACTGAATCACTGAACCATTCAATCAATGAGTACTAATTTCGAATCACTGCGACATCCAATCATAGATATACCAATAATGAATTACTAAATACCGAATCACAGGTATGCATTATCATCACTAATCAACATACCGGGCCACATCCAAATCAATCAAATACACACTGTCAAATAAAGACCATTTTGATCAAGACATCATTGATGAACAATAATAAATAAAAACAAAATTCATTAACTATGATCACCAAGCAACAATTCAAACCCTGGAATATATACGTGACTTCAATTAACTAGATCTATGTATATATGTGCTTATCATGGATAAAAATCATGTATATATTTCAAAATATTGAATACCAAAACCCAAATCAGGTAGCACTCTAAAATAATAATTTTAGAATATATACACAACTATTGTGACACAAATCTAAATGTACGTGACTATCCATAATAAAAACTACATTCAGATCTATAAATTTCCGAGTCAAAAATTTGAAGCAAACCCCAGATCTAATTTGTGCATATATTGTCAAAGGCCACATATCAACAAATATATATTCATGATCATAGTTATACCATAATCACATATTTTTCATTTATAGTCATTTAAACATTCTGCAACAAGAAAACCAATCAAGCATATATTCAATACAACTTCAAATATTTCATATATGAGCCTTCTCCTTGCTCCCTGGTGCATACTTGGTCCGAATCTGATCACCCAAGAATAAACCATTACATTTCACACCTAACTCCTTGATCTTATCCTTATCCTTATATATATTTTTCTTTGAAAATACCATAGGAAAATCCCTTGGTAATGTTGTTAGTATTTGTTGACGGGATCAAATAGATGTTGCTGACACAATACCATGGGAAATTACCATGGTAATGGACCATGGTATCCATTTTTCCATTGTTCAGATTATGTACATGACTTTTTTTCACATAACCTGTGTATGTATGAAGATCTTCTTCACGGGAGTTTCAAATACTTTTTCAAACTTCACATTTTCATCTTCTCTCAAGTGAAACTTGTAACAATGATGGCACCAAACTTCCTCATTTCTACAATACATTTACCAAAATTCTTGTCATCTACATTTATCATAATATAATCAAATTGACATGGAGAAATTATACATCAAGTAGGTTGCCATCAAGGAAAAAATATTAGCCATAATTTCAAAAATCTCCCCCTTTGATTTGATGGTGTTATCACTCCATAATTTTTGAGGTTTCAGAGTAAATTACAGAGGTAACCAGATAACCACATTGGAAACTGGGAATCTAGCCCTCCCATTTTTAGAGAGGGATCTCTCTTTATGATTTAACTTTGTTTGATTTAATATATTAGGCTAGCTAACTAGTTCATTGTTTGTTTGATTAATGCCAGAATTTACCATTGGGCTATGGAGTCAATTACTTAAATATGGGTTTGTTTCAGTATTTAAAGATAGATTTCACAGGGCAAGGTAGCCAACGCAATTGGATCATGTAGGCTAAATGAGATGGAAAATAAGAAGAAGTAGAGAATTCACTAAGTAAAGAGAAATTGAGAATTCATTACTTAACTTTGGTTTAAAACATTGAAATTATTCAAAAGACATAAATAGAGTATATTCAAACAATATCTAAGTCTTTATTTTCTTTTGAATAAAATAGAATAGAAAAAAAGTTATGAATTACTTTAGAAACACACAAACACAAGTGAACATCACTTCACCAACAATTTGACACAAGATTCCTATGAAATAGATTTCTTTATTCCTGAAATGTCCACTCGAAGTTGATTGAACAAATTTACAATAGCCTTCCTTGATACAAAAACCAACCTCTACTACTTCAAACTAAGAATTATTTATAAGCTTTGTACAAAATATCATGATCTAAAAGATCCAGATAAACTTTAGAATTATCTAACAACTAATTACATCAATTAATACACAAATATAGGAATGCTAAAACTGTTCTGACTACTGGCACTAAATTCAAGGAAAATTTTTGATGACTTGGCCCTAAAATTTTCTTCCTTGTTGTCTATATGTTGGAGATGAAAACCTTTTACTCAATGGTGTCACACAATTTATCCCATCTTTCATCACTGGGTATATAAATATTTATTAACTTTACATAGACTTCATTTACTTCAATATATTTTTCAAAAGTTGGCTTGTTGATGAAAATGTGTTTAATTTCATGTTTGATAGTTAAATCAAACTTGAAAGCTTCTAAGAAAGCTTTCCATGTGATATGCCCTTTGATGCCTGTAAATTTGGATTTTTCTATCACAATAGTGTAAAGCTTCTTACAATAATCTTCCAAGCTGATTAATCTGTCATTAAGTGCTACTAACCTTGGAAATCCTCTCTGGCTTAGCAAATTGAAATTGATATCAAATCTATGGACATCAGTTTCCAAAGTCTGACACTTAGTTTCCAATTGGGTCATCAAATTCCTCTTTTTCAATACCTTTTTAATCTCTAAGATAGTATTTGTCCTATCTGCAATCTAGATTTGTTCTAATTCTGATCTGATATTCAAATTCAATACTTTAATAATGGATGAGGCCTCCCTTGGTTTTTTTCCCAGTGTTGTTCTGACTTGTTCTATTATTGTCTGGCACCTATCGATTAAATCTTCTTGCTAAAAAATTATCTTAATGGATGGCCAAATTTTAGTTATGGCTTGATTGATTTCTAGCCAAATATTATCCTTGGCTTGTGCCAAATTCTAAGCCATCAATGACTCATTTTGTAGTTTTTCAACTTTCTTGGCAAGTTGGTGATATTTTTTCATCTCAGCTACATAGAGAGTGTCATTTTGTAGCTTCTTTCATTCCAAATTATTTAGCTTATCATGTTGTTTCTCATTCCCCTTTCTCTAAAGAGACAGGTCATGTATAACTTTGCTCAAATCACTTGATGTTGATGTTGAATATCTGGTTTTCCCTACAAATTCAATTGGTATGGTTTTCACTGGAGCTAGGGCTAATTGTGCAGCTTGTTCTTTTTCCTTTAGTAATTTTTCTATTTGATCCTCCATATCCTTAATATGTACATTTTTCTCAATAATTAGTTTGAGCATGTCTTCTTTGGGCTGCTCATTTTATTCTATTTCTTTTTCTTGTGGATCCTTTGTAGATGGTAACTTAAGTTTTTTCCTTAGTACTGCTATCTTTTCATTCTTTCTCTTCGGAATTTCTTCCACTGCTTTGACGTCACTAGGATCATATCCCAGTTTGATCAGCAAGTATTCCAATGATTTAATGTTTTTGTCTTGTGCGAATGAGGATATTTTCTCCAGCTTTAACTATGTCTGGACATTACTGAGTAATACCCTTAGTTTTCAAGCTGCCATAACAGTGTTGGTCGTGGTGAAGAAAATCATTTCTCTAGAATATCTATGCATATCCAATGAGGATATTTTATCCAGCTTTAACTGTGTATGGACATTACTTTACTAAGTGATGTCCTTAGTTTTGAAGTTTCCATGGAAATGTTGGTCATGGTGGATAAAATCATTTCTCTAGACTATCTGTGCATATCCATTTGATCTATAGGATGTATCTACTTTACATCAAATGAGAAAATAGTTTTTTTTGTAATTTGAAGGGGTTTTTGGAAATGGCACTTGAGCCTGCAAGAATGCCATCTTCATTCTTCCTTTCCCACTGTCAAATGTTGTTAATAATCTATGTTGGGAAGTAGAGGTCTGCTTCCATAATTGTGCATATGCGTTCACCTTGACTGCTTCATTTTTATGTTTAATTTCCAAAAACCTATTGAAGATGTCGGGCTCATCTTGGTTGTCACCCAATTCTGTTGACTGCATTATTTCTGAAGGATCCTACGAGGTTGAGGAGGATGGATTATTAGGGAAAATATTCTTTGACCCTGTCGTAACCTGTGAACCAACCATGAAAATGGTGTCTTGTACTTCTCCATTCTGAATTATGAGTTCTTTAGGGTTTGTCTTCTTCCCTTTATGTTAAATGATGAATTATTTGGCACTAATTTCTATAATTTCTAAAGATTTTTCTTCCCTTGGTCTTTTGTTCTACTTATCTTGAGGCACTGGAGCTTGGGAGGTGATTTTTGATAGAATTTTATTCTCTACTTCCTATAATGTAGTCTCCTACCATTGGTATTGATTCATACGTTTCTCGATCTCTGGTTTAGGAGTATGATTGTAAGGTGTGGTTTTGTGCTCCACCCTTAAATTAGAGACTATGTTGAATGGGTCATATGACTAGGTGAAACTTGGTTGGAATTTCATTTGTTTGAGGACTAAATCTGACTCATTCCCTACTGCTCTGGTATTGCATATGAAATATCCCGCTTGTGTCTTAATTTTAAACTGTGACTTCCTTTTACCTGAAACAAAGTGGATTTCATCCATATTAATAATCTGCCTTATATATTCCAGAGAAAAAAATCCTCATTTTAACATATTTGGGAAACTTGCAAGGAGCCAGTTCATAGCCATACACTTATTTTTGTATAATTCTAGTATAGATACCAGTCTTGGTCTGCTCACTTAAGTGTAAAATTATTTTTATATTTGAATTGATTCTTGGCTCACTTGGACTGTTGAGAAGCCCCGCAATTGTATGGATAAATTTGTCTATGAAGTCTATAAAATTAAACTCAATTGAATTTATTCTTACCACTGAGGTCCATTGTATCACTGATTGGTTGTTTCCTTAATCATCTTGTTTGTCCAGTGTTATTGGAAAATTGTCACCCTGCTAAAAAAGAAACATGTAGACTAATATATATGCATATTTAAACATACCTTCGGTAGTGATGTTTATCATTTTTTCATGCATATTATCAGCCAAAAAATGACTAAAATTAAAAATGAATGCTAGGTTATGCCCTTTGGAAAAAATGGACAAAAAACCTAGAATAGGCTCATTCACCCATTGGTTTGACTAGTACCCTAGAAAGCAAGATAGTAGGAAATAATATGCTTAGCCTTTTCTGGGAACATGGAAACTGTATAGGGGGGACTTTTCTTGGGTAGTTGAGCATCTTCTGGGAGGAAAATCTCGAAAATTTGGGCTCTCTGAGGGAAGGTGAGCTTATGGTTTAAATCCATCACAGTAGCTGTAGAAAAAAGGTTGAGGAACTCATTTTCAGGAATTACTAACATTTTATTTATGGTTTCTGGTGAAAATTGTGACTAGGATGTCTCCATTCTAAGCCACAATGGTTCTTTGAGCACGATTATATCTGGCTCGATACGACATGATGAAGTCAAGGAAATGGTGAGTATGTGGAAATGTAAACATAGGTAACATGGATTACCAAAGGTTGATCTCATCCACCTAGTCTAGATAAGTTTACTTTAACTAGTGATGTAATTCGAACAAGTCAAATTCACAATCGGTATCAAAAATCTTGTAATATTAGTCTACCAAGGGCATATGGTTGAGGTATGGGGTGGAAAATTTCTTAGGATTATCATCTTTGTCTGGTTTTCCATTGGTGGAGTTTCCCTTTCCCTTTGGAGCCATGTCTGAAGATATAAAGTGACAGAGACGTAGTGTGGATGCTACTTAGATGGATAATTGGATACCTATAAACAATAATTAGGCTCTGAATTTGATGGGATGACAGGTGTTGGCCATAGTATGGGATCGAGAGAGCTGAGATCGATACCTATAATAAAAATTAGTAGCCTTGTAATAGGAGGGTCACGTAGGATAATATCGGGTTACTTTATAAAAAATGGATTAGTTATCGTTGCAGTTAAATCTGTTACAAAACGGGCTTTGGAAAACTTAATGGTAAAACAGTTAATTATCAATGGGAAGATTTCAATAGGTGAGTGTGTAATGGGTGGATAAGGGGGGGACAGGTAGCATAATGTGGTTGGATGAAGATCTAATGTGGGAGTTGACATGGTAAGTTGACCTAGTGAGTTGATGGGAGTGAAGGAGAGAGAGGCAATTTTGCGAGGGGGGGGGATTAGTGGTATGTGGTTTTGAGAGGGGGGGTGGGTGCGAAGTGATGAGCGTCTGCCACATAGCATGGGCCATGGGTAAAGAAATATCTCTTTTCAGACGCCCTCCCCCCTTCTGTTAACGAGAAATGGAAGATGGGGGTGTGAAATCGATCCCCCACCATCGATCTGGGCAGGGACGATCGTGACCATTGAAAGATGTGCTCACCATATCACAAGCCGTCAGACCACTTTGTCGTTTTCCAACTTTATTTTAAAACCCAAAATTTAACGTAAACACTTTATTACAAATTGTTAATCGTGTTTAATGACACAATTAATTATTATAAGCATGATCAATATATCCTAAATTATATCTAATTAACCTTGAGGGCACATTTTGTCATGCAAGACCTTTTTATTGTTCAAAGAGACATATTCCTAATTTCTACTCTAACCTTCTATATTAAAGAATTATTCAAGATTAGATATTTTGATTAATCCTTTCACTTACCTATCTAATTCTTAACCAAGATTAAGTTGTTTGGTTAAGATATTCACTAACCTAAGATACATAAATTCAAATTTTCTTGACCATGATTAAACTATATCATTCAAGCAAGGGTCTTTGATTTTGGCATTTAAACAAGATGCACACAAAAACTCTAATTTATTCTTCAATGTAAAAATTGTTTTTTTTTAATTTCTAGTGGCATTTGGACTTTCTCACTTTTATACTTATTTTTATTTTCATGGGGTTCTTCTCATCTTTATTTTTATTCATTTATTCCATTTTATATATATATATACCCTCTTTTCATTTTTTTTAATATATTTTTTTGGAAATAATTTGCAGAATGTAATATTATTTACAACTTGAAATAAACTTAAAGAAAGTGTTCAAGCACCATTTGATCCTATGAATCATAAGACCCTAACAGGATCTCCAACTGGGGGTGGCACTCTCCTTGTGAGGTGTCAAGAATGTTGTAGATAGTAGCCTTGAATCATTTTCTTCAGTATTTATTCTGCATCTAAATTATTTTGTTGTTGTTGTAGTTATGGTTTCAAATTCATCAGGAACTTAGGGACTTCCCTTTGGGTTTCAAATTCTTATATAAGACACCCACTTATGATAGTGTAAAAATTATATTTACAATGATTTCAATTAGAAGTGCTTCTATGCTTGAGAGAAATTGTGTTTAAGCATTTTTCCATTTACAGGTCCACTAGGTAGTTCTTCTCCAGTCAAGTCATTTAGAAAAGATGCATTTTTACCTCTATAAGCATCAATTGTGTAAGGTCCCTTCCATAAATTAGAAAATTTTGCATGCTTACTTTTATCTTCATTTATGGAATCCCATTTTAACACATTGTCTCCTACCTGAAAATCATTAGCTTTAGTTCTTCTATCATAGATCTTCTTGATGTTTTCCTGGATAACTTGAGTTTTGTTGTAAACTTCCTCTCTTGATTTTTGAAGTTGTATTATATGATTTATTCTCATATGAAATTCATTAGGCTCTACTTGCAACTCCTATAGCATTTTCAAAACAAGGACACCTAAGGAAGTAGGAAAAACAACATCCATCCCATAAACTAGTTGGTATGGGGACATTTCAATTGATTTTTTGGTTGTGAGTCTATAATGCATTTATTACTTGTTATGCCATGATTTCTTGTGATCATGAAAAAATTTCTTGATGATATTAACCAAACTCTTATTGGAAGAATATGCTAATCCATTTCCATGTGGGTGATATGCAGTTGAGTGTCCCAATATGATTTTGATATTTTTTTAAAAATTCTACCATCTTATTTGATTTGAATGATGTTGCATTATCAGTAATGATTTTTCTGGGACATCCAAATCTTCAAAGAATGTTAGTTTCTAAGAATTTAATAATCATTGCATCAATGGTTTGTCTTGTAGATATAGCTTCAATCCATTTGGTAAAATAATTTGTGGTTGTGAGGATCCACTTGTGTTGAGCTGATGAATAAGGATGAATTTATCCAATGAAATATAGAACCCATTGCTGAAAAGAAGTTTCAGTTGATATGGGTTGCAAGGGTACAGGTAGCAACTTTATTTTTCCTTCAAAGATCTGACATTGGTAACATAAGGTGACTTTTTTATGGACATCTGCAAATAATGTTGGCTAGTAAAAACTAGCTCTTAAAATCTTGTTTGCAGTAGACTTCTAGTATATGTGTCCTCCACAATATCCTTCATGGAATTCTTGCATTACTCTATCTGCTTCCTCCTTTAGTAAATAGTTTAGTAAAATCCCTCTAGTGTCCTTGCAATACAAATTATTATCTAGAATACAAAATTTCATAGCTTCGAGTTTAAGAAATCTAACTTTAATATTTGTCAAATCAACAGGAGCTTGTAAATGATGCAAGACAAAAATAAGGTTTGCATACCAGGGAGAGGTCGCAAAAGCCTTTGTTACTTGTGGAGTCGCTTGCTCTCCTTGTTCATCAAGTTCAGCTACAAAATTCATATCTAAAGCATGAAAATTTGATTCATACATTAATTTAGCTAATCCTTGGCCCTTAATAAGTTTGGTAGGCTTGATTTCAATGTCATATTCTAAGATGATAGTAAGCCATTTACCTATTTTTCCATCAGGACAATTTTGGGTCAGTATATCTTTCACCATAATGTTTGGAACAAAAAAAATTATATATGAATGAAGAATATAAACTCTAAAATATTTAATTTCTTTCACTAAAGCAAAGGATTTCTTTTCCATGATGTATTTCAATGGAACATCTCTTAAGGTTTTGCTAAAGAACGAAATAGATTGTTCATGTCCCTCATTATTCTTCTGCAAGAGAATTGCTGAAATAGTATGTTCAGATCCAACATCACGAGATCTTAACTTAAGGCTTGTTTTACCTAGTCAAAAGATTGTTTTTCTTCTATATTCCATTTTACTCCAATTTATTTTCTTAACATGTTTTTTATATTCCTTAGAATTTATGCCAAATTGGGAATAAATCTTCTTATAAAAAATAAATTTCCAATGAAATATTGGAGTTATTTTACATTCCTAGGAGGACCTATCTTCAAAATAGCTTCAATTCTACTAGGATCAATCCTGATTCCATCTTTTGAAACGATATGACCTAGCAGTTTTACTTCTTCCAAACCAAACAATGTTTTCTTTGGGTTTAAGGAAATACCAAATTTCCTACATTTTTCAAAGACTCTTCTTAGGTGAAGAAAATGTGTCTCGCATGTCTTTGAAAATACAATGAAGTCATCGAGATAAATGACTATAATCCTACCTATCTCATCTACAAAGGAAATGTCCATTTCTATTTGGAATGTAGCACTAGCATTCATTAAGCCAAAAGGCATCTTAACATACATGAAAGTGCATCAAGGGGTAGTAAATGTTGTTTTTTCTTGATATTTAGGATGCACTAAAACTTGATTGTAACCAGAAAATCCATCTAATAAATAAATTCTACTAGATCAACAACCTTCTGCAAAATGTGATTCATTTTAGGAAGAGGGTAGTTGTCTTTCAGAGAAACTTTATTGAGATTTCTAAAATCAACACAGAGTCTAATTTATCCAGTCTTTTTCCTAGTTGGAACTAAGTTTGATACCCATTTAGAATACCTCAACGGTACAATAATCTTTGCATCATACATATTTTTGACTTCCTTTTTGACTAGCGGCATCAACATTGGGTTGATTCTCCTAAGATTTTGTTTGAAAGCCTTTTGGTCTTCTTTTATAGGAATCTTATGGTGTATAATTATAGTTTCATAAGATTTTAAATCCTTGTAACTCCAGGAAAATACATCTATGAATTCCTTGAACAAATCTATGTATTTTATCCTTTCAGCAGGGGGTTAGATAGTTTAACCATTTTTGGTTATTGTTCAGTTCCTATATCTCAATATTCAACCTCAGCTCCAGTAGGTTCAATTTTTGGTTTTTAGCCACATCATTAAAATCAAATAACTCTTCTACTGGAACTAAATCTCTCGGGAAAATATTATCCTTCAATTGTATAATTTATAATTCTTCTTGATCTTGATCTATTTCATTCTGTTATTGCCTAAATCTACCTCAGGCTGAAAGAAGGCAGAGTTTAGGGTAACATCAAACCACGCTCAGTCTGGTAGCTAGCCCTACCAAAACAGGAGAGGGCTCTCTCCGGGTCAATCTCAGCGAAAATAATCGAAGGGGCTTGAGATGACTTGAAATAAAGGCTAATTTTAGGCTAGGTATAGAAGTAAAGGAGTTTGAGTTTTATTTTGAGGGTTTTTGTTGGATCAAAGGGAAATGCAGTTTTGGGTGTGGGGATTAGGCCTAGTTTTTGCAGAGTTCTGATTGGGGAAAGGAAGGCAATAGTTTTGATGCTTTAGATCTAGTGAATGGATGGCTCATACTGGTGAGGAGCTGAAGAGGGAAAGAGGGCCTCAAGAGTCCTCCTCAAACAGATGAAAACATGAAAAACTAAACAAAACTAAAGGCAGAGCAAAGCAAACCAATGAATTCTACCTTTATAACTTGTTTGTTCAGTTTAAGAAGAAAGGAGAATGAAAATGGTACACATAAACATCATTGAAATTACAGATACATAGAGGAAAACACCATCAAAACACAGAGCCACAAGGATCCCAAAGAGGGCTGCAAACCCTGGTATATTCCTTTGCCAAAATTGCATAATGAAATGTACAATCAAGTGCTAGCAATCCCAAATGTCCAACCCTGAAAATGACTGAGAAAATACATCATATATACAATCGTAACTCCTCCCCATGCCTCTAGGGATCAAGCTCATCATTCTAGGAGCTGTTTCAACCATATCTAAACTAGGAACTAGAAAATAGGCCATGAAACAACTTGCCTCTATATGCTAGGAAACTGATCCATTGACTCACATTTCACCTTTTAGTGAATGAATCTTCTAGAACAAGTAAAAATATGCCAAAATTACATCATGATCATGAAATTAAATCAAGGTACATCAATATTTACATGAAAAAGTGAAACTGGCCAAAACTAGGCAAAATTCTGAGCTGTGGAGTGAACAAATAGGCCAAAATCCTCTATGCGTCGCGCCCAAAATCTCTATGCGTAGCAAAACTTTGGAGCTGATTTTGAGGCACTTCCAGAAGTCCAAATTGAGCTCAGGATAGCTCGTTGGAAATCCCTGCCTATCTACTTTCCAACCCAAGTGGAATTTCTGGATTTGGTGTCCATTTTCCCCTCCAAAAGTTCAATATCCCAACACTGCTTCCTGTGTGTGCAAAAGGTGGCAGAAAGGTCATTTTTAGGGTGTTTTTGACCCTTTAGGCAACCCAAAACTTGATGAAATCCTTAGGTAATCCATGAGCATGCATAAATTTTGATAAAAAAATCTAGAAATGCATAGTTTTCCCCCTGAAGAGCTGCCAATTATAAGCGTGCGCCAAGTAGCGCTACGCGTCGGGCAGAACAACCTGTTTTTAGGCACAAAAATTCAAAATTGACAATTTTTTTTCCAAATTCCTTGAAATTTGGTCTGTAGGTCCCTAATCAAATTCTATACTCAGCCAAAGAAGCTTCGGCCAAGATCTAGAGCCTATCATGTCTTTTACGACGCTTCAGTGCCCTCCTTAGCCTCGCTTTCAGGATCTTGATCTTTGCTTTGCAAACATGTGTGCATGCCCAATAGTGATCCTTCATGTGTCTGAGCATGTTTTTCTCCTTGTTTGCCTTCTCTAACAGCTTCTTGTTTAACAGATATATCGTTCTTGCGGACAAGACCGATCTCCCTAGTGTCAGAAGACAATCTAGCAACAAACGAACAACTAAGTTTGTCTTTCTCTAAGTATATTCGTTTTACAAATAAATGCTATGAAGGTGTCGATCCTACCTTAGATCCAAATGCTTATTTGCGGTCGCAGTGCTTTCGTTGCATCAATAATCCTTCGTCGCAACAAGGGCCCTTTTGTCACAAGAAATTATTATCTTTCGTTGATCTGCAATCACAAACAAGAAAATATCAATAGCACCTGTATAAAAAATAATTATAAAACATACCTATCATAGTGATCAAGGAATCTATGAAATAAACGATCAAATGACAGCTTATTGAAATAAACAATCGAACGACAATTTATTGAGAAAAACAGAACTTGGTTGTATTAATCTTAAAATATACAGAAGAACCTTACAACCTTAGCCTTGATGTTCTAAAGGTCTTCCCGGGGTCCGAAGCAGGAATCTCCTCTACTTTGATAAGTCTTGCACTCTTCCTTCAGGAGCAAAAAGAGGTATGTGATCTTTCCTCTCAAAAGCTCAGCAGAAGGAAATCTAAATCTCAATAGCACTTCAACTCAAATATTTTACCCATCAAAATATTCTTCAATCCTCCATTAGTTTCCTTAACATAAAAAATTTTCTTTACTTGTTCTTGAACTTCTTAACATAAAAACTTAACCCCTTGAGGCTACCCAATGCCTCCTTTTATAGAGCAGATGAGGAGGTTAGGATTCCACCTTAAAAGGGATAGAACCCTCCTTCAAAGGGATAGGCTCCTCACATCAAGGGATTAGTTCCTTAAGGTGTGGGATACATGCACCTTACTAAAGCGTACTCATCCCCAAAAAAATCTCATCCAGAACCTTCTAGAATTGACCAAAATTCAACTTTTTCAGTTTAATTTTGCGCTTTTTTTACTTTACAAGGGTACCGCAGGCATTACACTAGAAAAATGCATTCTAGAACGCAGTTTCTCTTCACATTACCTGCATACCCTAGCTAAAAACGCAAGAAGGTTTCATGTTACCTGCGTACCCAAGGCTTTTTTGAGTTTTAAGGTTTTTTCCACCATTTTTAGGGCTTGGAAAGAGGAACAAAGGTTGTAAGACTTGCAGAGGAGGCATGTATGAGTGTTTAATGAGCTCATACAGTTAGCAGAATGTCAAGGTGACAATTTTTAGTGTAACAGATTGCCCCCTAAAGTGCGAAGTCTGGAATAGATGAAGATGAAGTCTGTCATATATGAAGAGTGAAGCACTTTATCATTTCAAGGATCATCCTGTGGACACCCCGGTCGGAACCTGTAAAAACATTCAATGAAAAATATATATATGTAAACATATCATCGCTGAGGTAGGAATTCCCATACTCAGATCAAAACTAACTAGAACTAACTTAAATTGTTCTGATACAGGAATGATTTTGAATACATCAACAGTATAGACATATGTCGACACAGCATGGATGCAGCCATCTGTTTATAAATAGTCCACTGTATAAATGATAACAAAATTCCTCGCAGCCTGGATGGTAGAAACTAGATCCAGGGTCTTGATTTTTGCTTCTCGAACCAGTACGATTCTATCCATGCGATTAAATGTGTTGAAATCGAACATGGTAGAAACCACTTGATTACCAGTCAATGATGTGAACTGTTAACAAGTGTGAGAGAAACCACCGGTAATGTCAATGCCTCTCAAAGTACTCAGTACAATCCATGAAATGTGAATGAATGAGCTGAAGTCGAACATGTCACGGAATCATTCGATCGAAGGTCAATGATGCAACCTATCGTCGAAGGTGAGAAACCTGCCATTGAGGCATGCAGATTACACTGACGATTTCCTTAGATCAACTTCCTAGATAATGGAGCTGTCAATAGAGGCGATCCACAGGTGTGTCACAACACTGGAAACTATGGGATCAAGTTTTTGAAAAATATATTGGCAAGGACTGACTCAGGGATGGTCAAAATGGATGACAGATATTTTGCAGATGAATGGTTTATTTGAACTGTACTCTTGAACACATAACGACACTACAGATGGCTTGGTGACAATTGACCCAAAGCTAATACCCAGAAACCGGCTGAAGACTTTCAATATGGTTTGATTAACTGTTAGGCAAAGGATTTCCAAACCCAGGTGGATAAAAAGCGTCGTGTTCAAGAGTGGTTAACGGTTTTCCGAATAATCAAAATGTGACAAACAGGTTCGTTTTTCTCTCTTTTCCCCCACCATTTCTGGCAAGTACCTCTTTATTTTTGACAAGCTTGAGGAGGATAACATTTTCTTGTTTATAAGCTCATCCTTCTGATGAGTCCAACTTAGTTTAAGATTCGAACCCTAAGAAGGAGTGGTTCGTTCCTGTTTAAAATTGAACAGGTCCTTTACTGTTAAATTTTAACGAGTCCAGTATAGGAGAAACTCGGTGTTTTTCAATTTTAGGGAGTCAGAAGAAAAAACTTAAGAAAACTCCATGGGTGTACTTTTTCATAAATTTAGTCTCTCGGGCCCGAAAAAGGATAAAATAATGTGGGAGATAACTCTATTGACCGTAATTAGTCAACGTATACCTTTTTCGTAAATATTCCATTTCAGTCCGTAGAAGGGGTAAACTTGAGCATCAAGGGACGCATTATTCATTTACTCTAACTATTCAAAATAAAGTACTTTAATCTTTTCTTATTATTTAGAGAGTCCAGTATGCTTAAAAGAGAACTCCATAGTTTCGCTTTTTCAGTAAGTTTTAACGAGTTCGAAAAAGGGATAAAAATGTACTCATGGTTTTCAATTTTTCGTAAGTTTTAACGAGTTCGAAAAAGGGATAAAAATGTACTCATATGGCAAACTTTCAATTTAATTTACGAGCAGGAAAAGACGGAAAGAACTCAGCATTTTTATATGTTTTACGAGAATGAAAAATAGCAAAATGATCTCGGGATTTTCATGAGTTTAACGAGTCTTGAAAATAACCAAAATTGACTCCAGATAAGTTTCATTTTTACAAAAGCTTGAAACAGAGAAAAACTATGCTTTAGAGTGGTTTCATTTTTACACAAGCTTGAAACAGAAAGAAAACTGTGCTTGATGCCCCCTAAGCGTAACTGCTAGAGCGCATGCCCCCCCAGCTTCATTTCATTCAACTAAGTACACTAGTAATAAATAGCTGGATGGAATGAAGGTTCATTTATGAGATCATATGAAAGACCCAACCTAAAAAGTAACCTAACTATGACTTAACATCTACGAGATCTAGTCAAAGAAAATTTGTTTCATTTTGAGGATTTGTTTCATTTTTTAACGAGCTTGACACAGGAAAAGAACTATGCTCATGGCAACGTGTTTCATTTTTTAACGAGGTTGACACAGTAAAAGGAACTATCCTCAGATCTACTCTATTTCTAATCTACCTACATAAGCTACTGATTCATTTTTTAATGAGGTTGACACAGGAAAAGAACTGTCCTCATACCTAATTCATTTTTTAATGAGGTTGACTCAGTAATAGGAACTATCCTCTGACCAAATGATTCATTTTTTAATGAGTTTGACACAGGAAAAGAACTATCCTCATACCTGATTCATTTTTTAACGAGGTTGACTCAGTAACAGGAACTATCCTCTGACCAACTGATTCATTTTTTAACGAGGTTGACACAGGAAAAGAACTGTCCTCAAACCTAATTCATTTTTTAATGAGGTTGACTCAGTAGAAGGAACTATCCTCTGACCAACTGATTCATTTTTTAACGAGGTTGACACAGGAAAAGAACTGTCCTCAAAAACTACTTATTTCTAATCTATCAATCTACTCTCTACAATCTACCTACTGATTCATTTTTTAATGAGGTTGACACAGGAAAAGAACTGTCCTCATCGCCGACTGATTCATTTTTTAACGAGGTTGACACAGTAAAAGGAACCATCCTCAGACTCACTGATTAATTTTTTAACGAGGTTGACACAGTACAAGGAACTATCCTCACTGACTGATTCATTTTTTAACGAGGTTGACACAGTAAAAGGAACTCTCCTCACACTCACTGATTCATTTTTTAACGAGGTTGACACAGTACAAGGAAGTCTCCTCACACTCACTGATTCATTTTTTAATGAGGTTGACACAGTACAAGGAACTCTCCTCACACTCACTGATTCATTTTTTAATGAGGTTGACACAGTACAAGGAACTCTCCCCAGTGGAGTCGCCAATTTGTTTAACGGATATATCGTTCTTGCGGACAAGACCGATCTCCCTAGTGTCAGAAGACAATCTAGCAACAAACGAACAACTAAGTTTGTCTTTCTCTAAGTATATTCGTTTTACAAATAAATGCTATGAAGGTGTCGATCCTACCTTAGATCCAAATGCTTATTTGCGGTCGCAGTGCTTCTGTTGCATCAATAATCCTTCGTCGTAACAAGGGCCCTTTTGTTACAAGAAAGTATCATCTTTCGTTGATCTGCAATCACAAACAAGAAAATATCAATAGCACCTGTATAACAAATAATCATAAAACATACCTATCATAGTGATCAAGGAATCTATGAAATAAATGATCAAACGACAACTTATTGAAATAAACAATCAAACGACAATTTATTGAGAAAAACAGAACTTGATTGTATTAATCTTAAAATATACAGAAGAACCTTACAACCTTAGCCTTGATGTTTGAAAGGCCTTCCCGGGGTCTGAAGCAGGAATCTCCTCTACTTTGATAAGTCTTGCACTCTTCCTCCAGGAGCACAAAGAGGTATGTGATCTTTCCTCTCAAAAGCTCAGCAGAAAGAAGTCTAAATCTCAACAGCACTTCAACTCAATCACACATAAAGCTTGAACTCTAATTCTCCATCTCCAAAATCTCCATCAAAACTTAACCCCCTTTAGGCTACCCAATGCCTCCTTTTATAGAGTAGATGAGGAGGTTAGGATTCTATCTTAAAAGGGATAGAACCCTCCTTCAAAGGGATAGACTCCTCACATCAAGGGATTAGTTCCTTAAGGTGTGGGATACATGCACCTTATCAAAGCGTACTCATCCCCAAAAAATCTCATCCAGAACCTTCTAGAATTGACCAAAATTCAACTTTTTCAGTTTAATTTCGCGCTTTTTTGACTTTACAGGGGTACCGCAGGCATTACACTGGAAAAATGTGTTCTAGAACGTAGTTTATCTTCACATTACCTGCGTACCCTAGCTAAAAACGCAAGAAGGTCTCATGTTACCTGCGTACCCTGAGTTTCAGAGATTTTTGGGGTTTTTCTTCCAATTCCAGGGCTTGGAATGAGGAACAAAGGTTGTAAGACTTGCAAAGGAGGTAAGTATGAGTTTTTAATGAGCTCATACAGTCAGCAGAATGTCAGGGTGACATTTTTAGTGTAACACTTCTCAAGATCAATGTTGACTGTCTCAAGCCAAGTCTCTCTATCGGCCTCAATCTCCCGCTCAATAGGTGTCATCTCGGATGGACTTCTTCGGGCAGCTTGTCAGTTCTCACAGATGTTTTGTAACTCCACGATCATCTGTTGATCCTCTAGCTGTTTGTTGCACTGCTCTAGATAGTTTATGATCCACTGAGATCTCTACAACTTGTCATTCAATGTGTCGATCTCAGCTTTCTGCTCCTGAATGATCTCCTTCAGTTTTGAGCTTGGAGAGCTCAAATCCTCATCAAGCAATATGAAATTAGTATCATGGCCTCCTAAAGGGCCCTCCTCCTGCATAATCCTCTTTCCTCTATCCTGTACCTGTACCTGTGCTGATGACGACGGCAACGAGACCCCTTCCACCCCGGGTGGAGATAGTACTCATCAGGCTACTGCAAATAATGCTCTCGTGCCTCTCTGATAAGTGACATACACTGGCACACCGATAGGCTCTATCTCAGGACCTTAAAAATGATGTGAAGGCTCACCTGCATCATGAACCATCTCTGGAGGAGGCTGGGGAGCTATGAAGAAGTCACGGGAAATGAAATATTCCCATGCAATGCCCTTCAATCCAAGCTGATGTACCACAATGATCTTGATGAACGCATAATGATAAATGATGTTGTGCTGCTGCTCGGGAGTCTTCTTCTACACAAGATTGGTCATCCTCTCGATGTTTCGACACATGAAATATGGTATGTTCATCATCCTCACTCTCATGAAATGCATCAATAATCTGATGTGGTATGCATAGAGGCGTGAAAACCGGCCCTCACAATTGAAGTATCGGATAATGAGTCTCATCAATGGCGCATAGGATTACTTCAGAAACCGGAATGGGAATACCCTGCTGAGCTGCCTCACATAGCTAGGCCTGATTTATGGCTCGTAATGCACTCTGTCCACCAGATGTCTCTTGTTCCACTCTTCACCTACATTTGGTATTCCTGTTGCCTGAGAAATGGTTTCTGGGGTCAAGGTGAAATTTACACTAGCGAGAGTAACCTAACCATATCGCAAATGCAACACAAACAACTGGGATAACCCCTAATGATGCCAAATCTGAGCAATCCTCTCACAATACTGATAGCATGACTGCTTTCGGAAACAAGCCATGGCAAGTGGGCAAGCCTGCAACTGAGTCAAAGAGATGGGTTCTTCTCTCACATGTTTGCCTCCTTTACGAGGCCTTCTCGGTGCATGCAGCTCTGTGGTAGAATCACTGTATTTCTCATAAGATGAATCTGTGTCCATCTCCATGATGTTGCAAAGTATATGTCAAGTGTATGATGATATGTGTGAGGTGGAAATAAAAATTTGGTGTATTTTGCCTTCAATTGCCAAATTTGAGCCAAATAGGAAGGGACTGTGATAAATAGGGACAGTGAGTATAGTGGAATATGGGAAAAATATGGTTCAATCAAGTGAATTTTATAATGTGAGGACAGTCACTTGATTATGTTTGGGGAATGTGGGGTTTGGGGACTTTGGGAATTAGGAACTTTTTGCAAATGATATGGGAAGGGGAAAATGATAGGGAATAAAAGGATTTGAGGGATAGGGATAATAGGATTTTAGAAATAAGTGATATGAGTGGTTTTATAAGGGAATAGGGAAGGGATATTAACAATGATGATATTACAATGAAGGGGAACAAAACCACAGGTGAGGAATGGTTTTTGAACTATTTGGCACAAAAATCACACTTTAAAATTCAAATACAAACCCCAAGGAGCAGTTTTAATGAAATGATAGGGTTTATGTTTTCAACCTCCAAAATTTCAAATTCCTGCCTCCAAACAATACCAAACACAAGCTAAAATCAATGGGAAGGCCGCACAAACTTACTTGGAGCAAAAGAGTTTGAGTTGTTTTGAAAAATTTGGAAGCAGTGATGAAATTTCACTTGGCAGCTCTGTGCGCCGCGCGCACAACCCAGTGCGTCACACTCACTGTATGCGCCACACCAGTTCAAAATTACACAGTGAATATTGGCTCTGTGCGCTGCGACTTTCCTATGCGCCATCACTACCTCCCAATGCGCTGCGCAGCTGAATTCACAGACAGTCCGCCTTCAAACTCACAGTTTCGCCCTCCAACGTTTTGACTCGGCTCAATGATGTCTCTTGGTGTGCAAATGAATAGTTTGAATGGTGAAAATATCTTATATGGCATGAAATTTGATTTTTGTTTTGAAATAACCCACTTGCTAATGTTTGAAATTTGGCACTTTGCACTTTTTAATACAAACTCTGTTCTTGTTTCCATTTTGACTTTTTTGACTTGAATGATGAAACTTTTGTCAATTTTTTGCAGGGATGACTTGCATGAATTTTGGCATAGGCGACTAGGGCTACACCTGAACATCTTCACGACTAAAAAACTTGGAAAATATACATGGCATTTATTACAAAAGACGAAATTGACGATTTTTCTTCAAAACAGAATTTTGAAGAAAATTCAAGATCTTACATTATAACGATGAAATTTTTGAAATGAAAACTTATTTTGAACCTTCCTCTGGCCTGCTGGCATTATTGGACACTTTGAAGACAAAATTTGCAAAACCCTAGACCTAATGACTGAAATGAATCTTGCTGACTAAGAGACCAAAACAGGACTGTAAATGACTTTAAAATTGATTTTGATGAATAGACACGGACCAGCAGGTACATGATATGAGGGACATGAGTGACAGAACCCTCCCGTCAGAAGATGGATGCTCCTAATGGAATGCAAATGAATAAACTGAATGAGACACCTAAAAATGAAATGCAACAAAAGAGATTTTGATCTCTGACGGAGGGATAAACAGACCGGCTCTAACACATTCAATTTTATGTTATTCACACTCTTATATACATTATTTTCTATATAAAAATCCATATCTATATTTGCACATTCAAATTCATCCTTTGACTGCAAAAAAAATTCAATTTGTTGATCGTTCCCAAAAACTTGCCAGTACGTAATGTTATCTGGGACAACTGGTCTATTTTTTACTTCAACTGTGTATTTGTGACTTAAACGATATGGCATTTTGCAAGTACTAGCTAAAACAACCAAACCATTAGCTAGGATATTTTGACCTCTTGGAATTATAGATAATTCATACTCAACAAAGCATTCAAGGAAATCTAGAACAACATTCATGTAAGCCCTTAATATTCGATGTTTGGCTGAGTATTCCCCTTTGATTTGTTTGATTATGAGTTCAGAATATCCATGAACTGAAATTCTCTTGCACCCAACATTTTCAAAAGCTGCAATCCTAGGATCAAAGCTTCATACTCAACTATTTTATTGGTACATTGAAAATTTAGTTTATAAGAATTATCTTCTGACTTATTGGTTTGTGAATTTGAAATCCACATACTTGCTCCTGATCCTTCTTTGCTTACATCCCCATCAAAATCCATTTTCCATAAAGGTTCATTTTCTTCATCATGTTTTACAATGTGTGTTTTAATTTCTTCAATTTCACACAAATCAGTTTCTAAATTTGGAATTTGTTCTTTCATACCTTCATCATTTTACAAAATGAAATAATTTAGGTCCGAATGGACTAAATACAAGGGATAATTGTGCAGTTTTTCTTGACATCTTAGCATGTATTTCATCAATGTTTCCTTATATAGTCTCCTTTTCTAACAAAACACTGGAATGGTAGCATAGGTCATATCCATTTGAAGGTTTCCTTGTAGTTTAGCTCCCCATAAGTGAGATACAAACATGCCATATTTAGGAGGTATATTAACAACAACGATATCCATTACCACAGTCTTAGATGGTATCTGGACTAAAGTGACTCACAAATCTTTAATAAGGCCTAGGAATTTTACTTTACTTGAATCAAAAGAATACAAGTCTTTGTATGGTCTAGTGATATCAAGTCGTAATTTTTACAAAACATCCTTAGGCATAAGGTTGTGTAAAGCACCTGAGTCAAGCATTACATTGTGTAGAATTTTATCATGAATGTTTAAACGCACATAAAATGGGGGTACACTTCCCTCCTAAGGTTTTCTGTCAACTTCAAGCCTAAAGAGTAATTCTGGTTGATCATCAATTAAATTTATTATTTCTTCTCCTTCCCCTATCATTAAATCTTTCAACACTTGGAATTTGTAAGCATTCTTATTCATGATTTCTATCATAGGAATAGGTATTTTGAGCTTGGCCAATTCATTTTCGATGCTGAATGATGTTTGAATTTTATCTATAGTAATAACATCTTGTTTCTTAACAACATCTTTTTGGGAATCATCCTTCTGTCAGCTAGTAGAGGGAATATCAGTTTGGGTTGTTTTAGAAACAATATCAAATACTTTCCTAGAAGGAACATATGCACTCTTTTTGGGAGAAATATCAGTATTTTTCTTAGCAGGGGTGTCCGTTGTCTTTTTATTTGGAATATCAATAGTATTTTTAGTAGGTTTATCAGTTGTTTTCCTACTCCTAAGGTTGTACTATTTATGGACTTCCATTATTGCATTTTCAAAGCCCTGTTTTTAATATTTTGATTCCTCAGAATTTACTTCAATTTGTGTGTTAGCACTTCTTAGTTTCCCAAGGCTAAGAAAGGAAACCAAAGAGGTAACCACAGAGCATAATTTTTACTTGGTAGCTAGCCCTACCAAATCAGAATGGTATCTCTCTAAAATCAACCAAAGTATAGCTAAGATAATCAGGGTTTTAGGCTATGTATTTTTCACAGTAGGATTTTGATTTAAGTTTTGCTGGATGAGAAGCACCAGGTTTAGGAACTAGGCCAAGTATTCTAAAAGATCACTTGCAGTCATAGAATGAAGCAAGATAGATGTAACCAGTGACACAAATTGATTTTTCATTGTAGTGTGGTGAGGAGGAAAACATATCGAAGGATTAAAATGATCATACATAAATGAATTCATTTGTTTATAGGATAAAACATTTAGGTGATAATATAAAAAAAAAAGAGAATATAAGGAAATGTATTATGTTTAAAACTTAAGTGATAATCACGAGAAGAAATGTAGATGGATACTAGAAACATATGGTAATAAAATTCATAAGAAATAATGAGGAAAACAAGTGTCACTAACCACATCACATGAATCCCATAAAAAATAGCTGCAACCACCTGTATTATTTCTGCCAAAATCAAGTACACAAGTTTACAAAGTATGAGCTTCAAGTATTCAACCTTTCTTTTAGACATATTTCTGAGTACATATAGAAGAAAAAAATATTTCCCCTCTAAGGGGTCAAATCCTGATCCATATAAATTGATTCATGCACCTAATTACTCATTGCCAAATCCTAGGTAAGTTAGAAACAAATTTCCCCTCTTTTAGCTAACTGATTGAGATTATCTCTCAAAGCATTGATTACAAGATTATTTACAATAGTAATCATTAATAAACATATTAACATAAACTCATGAGACAAATATTTACATCAGCCGAGTTTGACTTTTAACCTTGACGTTTAGTGAAAAATATCCAAACACAGAAACGCAACAAAAAAGCCAGGAATGCAACAACTATCAGCAGAAGTGCAACAAAAATTTGACTTGATATTTTGATGACTAGGAAGAGGTTCTAATATTTTTTGACGACCTGTGAAGAAATTTTTGGATTTCCACTACACCCTGGAGCCTTTGAACCATCCAAAAACATGATTTTGACCTCTTGAAACTTGATCCCCAAACTAATTGTCCAAAAACGTAGCAACAATCCTTAAAAGGTGGCAACAAGGTGTAAAAAAGACATTGTTGGATCATATTTTGCAAATTCATGGCTCTACAAACATCCTCAAGTGAATTTTTGGTATCCTTATGCCATTAGCTATCTTGACATGCTTGAAAATTTGGATTCTAACCCTCTGAGGAAAAGTGCAACAAATAGTTGATGTGTTTCTATAAGATACAAATTTCTGCATTTTTGTAAAAATAGGGGTCAAATATTAAGTGATGTCTATTTAACGATAATGTCTATTACAAAACTAGGAGAGGTGTGTGTAGAAAATGTTGTGGAGAAAAAACTCTCTCATTTTTTTGAAATTCGTTCCCATCTTCTCGGAATTCATGCCACAAAATAATGGCTAAAATAAGAAATTAAATATTTTTGAAAAATAGGCCTCAGAACGCGCAGTATATCTCCCAACTCATAATACATGTGCATAAACTGAAGGATTTTTTTTTCTTTGGTGTGTTATTGATCAGGAGTTCATAAATTTTTCTCAAAATTCAAAGTTACAGGATTGGGTTGAAACCAGGATGGTTGCGTAGTTCTCATGTTCCTAATTCTGGCACCACGAACGGTTCGAAAAACCGATGTCGTATGAGGAGAAATCGACTAAAGGGAGAAATAATTAGAAGAATTCCAAGAGAGGAATGGATGGTCGCGATTAAATCCCAGATCTAAGGGTGAAATATGAACGGTCGTGGTGACTTTGCAATTTTGAACGAATGATATGCGATGAATTGGCGGAGATAGACGTGAGTCGTTGGATCATACAACAAATCAACGGTGGACGATGAATCGGTATTTCACATTTCGCAAATAATATAATATATCTTTAAGAGGTCACATGGTATGTTAAATGGGCTGCGATGTGATGCGAGAAGGATGAAGGATGTGATGTGACGAGGGGGAGCCACGTGTCGGCTTTGCGTAATAGCGCACTTCTCAAGTTTTGTGGTTTAGCGAATTCGCAAAGAGTTAAAAATTGTGGGAAGGCGATTATGATCGCTTGTGATCGGTTCGACATATGATGGGTACCTCCAACAAGAATTCCATGTGTATGTAACATGTTCTGGGTTATTTAAATTCTATTATAAAGAGCGATGTTTGATCGCTTCACGTATGTATGTTATTTAACTCTGAATTGTATTTAGTTGTGTTCCAGTCAAGCCACTTAACAGTTGGGGGTGTGCATGTGGCCACCACCCTAACCGTAACATTTAATGCACGGCCTAATAGGTGGAGTGGATAGGGGTGCACCAAATTTTGCAGTCATTCCTAATTTAACTCCAGTTAACTGGAGTTCTCCCCATTTAGCGGAGTTTTCCTAGAAGATATTGGGTAAAAGTGTTGGAGGCCCAATTTTTGACCATTATGACTGAATGAAGAGTCATTATTGACTAATTGGAGCATTCTGAATCCATTGGTGTAGAGAAAAAATCCATTAGATCACTGTAACTACATATAATAGCAAAATTTTGAGCATAATGAAAGATGGAAAAGCCATTGGGAGTTGGACCAGCAGATGTAGCCCAAGAGGGGTGAACTGCTTCATCATGCCTGTTGTGTAAAATTCATGTGGTGACTTATTTCTCTATTTTACATTGTTGTTCAGTGTTATTTATGCTTATTTTATGCTTCTAATTCACTAAAGTTCATCTATAATTCATGGAAAAACTCCTTAATCCTTATGCAAACTAATGAACCAATTATGCACATGTTTTTTAAAACTGAAAGACCCTTAGCACAAAAAAACTAATACATTCATTTCAGATCAAATGGTATAAGAGCTAGAGTTTTTATCTAGTGTTGTTTAGTGCAAAGAATTGTTTAACTATTTGCAAGTTTTAGATTCTTACAAGGCTCAAGCTCAAAAGAGGAGAAGACAAACTGGTGGAAGTAGAAGGGTCTCAAAAGGAGCTAAATAAAAGGAGAGAAAGGTTTCCACAATCTCCACCACCTAATTCACCTCCTAAAGAAACAGAAGTTCCATTAAGCATGCCTCATGAGGAAGGAGAAATTCATGACGAAGTTGACCCTAAGGAAGAAGAAAGAGTGTTTAGGAAAGAATTTCTTGAC
The DNA here is from genome assembly GCA_034641835.2 of Pinus albicaulis. Lineage (NCBI taxonomy): Eukaryota > Viridiplantae > Streptophyta > Pinopsida > Pinales > Pinaceae > Pinus > Pinus albicaulis. The sequence continues at coordinate 128,854,520 of CM076579.1, forward strand.
ATGACTGATATGGTTAGAATTCTTTATCAAGAAAGGGATGAGAGACTGGAAGGAGAAGGATCTAAACTCCAAAAGGAAGGAAAAGGATCTTCAAGAGGTCAACATGATGAAGACAAGTCAAAGAAGGGAAATGGAGGAAATGGAGGCAATGGAGAGCCACCATCTTCACCCTCATCATCATCATCATCATCATCTACCTCTTCTTCAGTACATCAGCCACACAAGTCCAAGAGCACTAGTAAATCTCCTTTATTAAACTTGATGTTAAGTTCGAATTGCCAACGTTTAATGGTGAAGTAAATGCATACAAGCTAGATAATTGGATTCGACAATTGGAGGTCTATTTAAGAATACAGAACCTTCAAGATGATGATACCAAAATTCAATTAGATTCTTTGAGAATGGAAGATGCAACACTTATTTGGTGGGAAGCCAAGACACAGGAGGGAATCAAGAAACATGGTAATATTATTCTATCATGGTCAGATTTTATTGTTGTTATTAAATGACATTTTTATCCATTAGCTCATATGAAAAAAGCCATCATAAACTGGCAGAAATTTAGGCAGTTAAAGGGACAAAATGTGCAAGAATACACCTAGGAATTTAGGAGAAGATCTCTTTTATTAGTGGTGGCTTTGTAGAGCCAAGACACTTTGCTAAAGTACATAGTAGGCTTACATAGCTACCTAAAACATACTATTCTCATGTTTAATCCCACCAGTCTAGATGAAGATTGTGTTCAGTCCACACATCTAGAAGCCAGAGGGAAGAACATTCCTGAAGAGGGTAGGAAGAAACCTTTTAAGGGTAAAGCCAAGGAGAAAACCCCAAAAGGTAAAAAAAGAGAATGCATCTATTAAGAAAGAGGGAGAAAAAGTGAATTGTAAACATTGTTCAAAAGAAGGCCATGATGAAACTCATTGTTGGAAATTGCATCAAGAATTGAGGCCAAAGAAACCAAATAACAAAGGGAAACATAAAACTGCAGCTACAGCTCAACATGACTTAGGGTATGATTCAGGTGATGAGACTAAAATTATAGCCATGGGATTGAAGAACATGAAGGAAAATAAATTGAAACTAAACCCAGTACCAGTACATCAAACTATCACATAAACACCCCAAATGAAGAAGAAAGAATATAATTGTTTCATGTGAGGGTCATATCCAAGCATACCAAGATTGACACACTGTTTGACAGTGGGTCAAAAGAAAACTTAATCTTTAAATAATTGGTCAAAAAACTTAACCTTGAGACCATACCACATCCAAAACCATATCCATTGGGTTGGATTTGTGAGGATGAAAATCTACACGTTACAAGGAAATGTATATTGAGGTTTGCAATCACTGCAAGCTTTGTTGACACGGTTGAATTAGATTTAGTTCCGCTTGACATAACTGGTATTGTATTAGGGAGTCCTTACTTGTATGACAGGAAAGTGGTATTATATCTCCATGAGAACAAGTATCATTTATTCAAATATGGCAAGGAGTTCATTATTAGAGCACACTATAAGAAGAAAAACATTGCTTTGGTAAATGTTGGATAGGTAAAGATGCTAGTAAATTCAAGAATTTTGTTCTTCTTATGATTAAGCCCAAAGTTGATATTAATCATGAATATTTTAAGGGATGTGATCCAAAGTTGAAATCATAATTATATTATGTGGTTAATGGGCATCATGATATTTTTCAAGAGCCAACAGGATTGCCGCCAAAAAGGGAAATTCAACATGAAATTCAGTTGCAGCAGGATTGTCCTCTTCCCAACATTGGTATGTATCGCATGTCGATAATGGAGAATGATTAAATAAAGAGGAAAATAAAAGAGATTTTGGATAAAGGTATCATAAGGCCAAGCACCTCACCATGTGGTTCACCGATAGTCTTGATACCAAAGAAAGATGGAACTTGGTGCATGTGTGTAGATTTTAGAGCTTTGAACAAAATTACGGTAAAAAATCGTTACCCAATCCCAAGAACAAATGATTTTCTTGAACAGCTAAAAGAAGCAAATTTTTTCACTAAGTTAGATTTACGAAGTGGATATCATCAAGTAAGAATTGCAGAAAGTGATATATGGAAAATTGTATTCAAAACCAAACAAGGACTCTTTGAGTGGCTAGTTATGCCTTTTGGTTTATGTAATGCATCAGTAACTTTTATGTGGGTTATGGATAATGTTTTGCGACCATTCCTTGATGAATTTTTTATTTTGTACTTACATGACATTTTTATTTTCAGCAAAACAAGAGAAGATCATGTCTTGCATGTAAATAGAGTGCCTGATATTTTGAAGAAAGAAAAATTGTTTCTTAAGATGTTAAAATGTGAGTTTGGAAAGACTTCTTTGGTCTATTTGGGAAATATTGTAGGAGGAGGAGAATTTAGGATTGATCCTTCTAAAGTGGAGGCCATTGTAAATTGGCCCACATCCAAAATAGTTACCAAGGTAAGAAGTTTCTTAGGTTCAGCTCAATATTGGAGGAAATTTATTGCTAATGTTTCTTCCATTGCAGCTCCTATGCATGCAGTGAAAAGTGTGAAAAAAGGCTTCCAATGGGGAGGCAAACAATAGCAAGATTTCGAAGCTTTAAAAGAAAATATCAGTTCATATCCAGTCCTTGCACTACCAAATTTGAGACAATCATTCAAGATACAAACCGATGCTAGTGACTATGCCATGGGCGCAGTCCTATTGCAGCATGGTAAGCCTATCACCTTTCATTTAGAAACTTTTAATGGTGTTGTGAATAATTATCCTACATATTAAAAAGACCTATATGCATTAGTACGAAGTGTAAATAAGTGGAAACACTACTTGATGGGTAAAGAGACTATTGTACACACCGATCACCAATCATTACAGTACTTGTAGTCACAAAAAAAATTGCAGAAATCAAGACATTTCAGGTGGATGGGATTTTTTCAACAATTTCACTTGGTTATAAGGTACAAAAAAGGTATATTCAATAAATTTGCAGATATGCTTTTGATACCAATCATTAGTGCTTCTACTTTAATCAAAAATGATTATGTTGTACATGAGAGTTACATAGAACAATATGCACATGACGTTGATTTCAAATATGTGTATGCTAGTTTGAGTGAAGGGAATAAAGTTGAAGAAAGAGATTATCACATGCATAACGATTTTATGTTTCATTTGGGAAAGCTATGTATTCCACAAGGAGAGATGCTAAGTGTCATGAGAGAAGCTCATTCTTCTCTTATTGCTGGACACTTTGGAGTAAGAAAAAAATTGGCGCATCTACAGAGGTATTGTTATTGGCCTAGCATGATAGATAGTGTGTCATGTTTTATAAGAGGTTGTTCTATGTGTGCAACAAGTAAGCCTAGTAATAGGAAGCTTGGATTGTACATGCCACTACTGGTACCATCAAGGCCATGGGAGAGCGTCTCCATGGACTTTGTTGGAGGTCTACCTATGTCAAGAAAGAAACATGATTATATTTTTGTAGTTGTGGATAGATTCATTAAAATGTGTATACTTATGCCATGTAAGAAGACCATTACTGTTGAACATACTGCTAAAATTTATTTTCAAAATGCTTGTGTTCATTTTGGATTTCCCACTTCTATTTTTAGCAACAGGGATTCTAGGTTCATTGGGAATTTTGGTCAAATCTATGGAGAATGATGGACACAAAATTAAAAAAGAGTATCACTTTTCATCCACAAACAGATGGACAAACCGAAGTGGTGAATAAAATAGTTGTGCATCTATTGAGAGGATATTGCAGAAAACATCCTCAGTTTTGGGATGAACAACTACATTACATTCAACACACTTACAACTAGGCAAAGCACTCTTCAACACAAGCCTCACCTTTTGAAGCATGCTTTTGGTATTTTCTAAAATCGCCATTAGACTTCATCTTTGGGAAGGATGTTGCAATTGATGGCCATAGTGATATTGATAAGGCTCAAAATTTTATTGAGAAAATTTAGAGGATACATCAACAAGTTCAAAAGCAGCTTGAGAAAAGTTAGAGAAAATACAAAGAAAGGCATGACAAACACCAGGTTGATCATAAGTTTCAAGAAGGAGATGAGGTATGGTTGCACATTAGCAAAGAAAGGATGCAAGGGGAAGGTAAAAAACTCAAACCCATTCGCTATGGTCCTTTCAAGATCATAAAAAAAATTGGCAATAATGCATTCCAACATGATTTGCCTTCGTACATGCAAATGTATTCAGTTGTTAATGTTGAAAACTTATGCTTGTATGAGCCTCCTTTGATTGATGATCAAGGAAGTGATGTTCAACTACCTTCTATTGAATATTTCTCAGCAAAATTTCTAGATGAACTCAAAGAAGATATAATTCTTGACAGGAGGACAAGAGCATCAAAGAGGGGAAGTGTATACTACCTATGATTTGGGCTCAAAGGCACTAAACCAAGTAAGGCAAAATGGATGGAGATTGAAAAGGTGAGGAAGTTGTACCCTCATCTACTAAATAGGTAGTAAAGTCTTTTGGGGTACAAAATCTTCCCAATGGGGAGGAATGATCAGGATTCATAAAAATTTTTCAAAATTTAAAGTTACAGGATTAGATTGAAACCAGGATGGTTGCATAGTTCTCATCTTCCTGATTCCGGCAACGCGAACGGTTCGAAAAATCGATGTCGTATGAGGAGCAATCGATTAAAGACAGAAATACTTAGAAGAATTCTGAGAGAGGAATGGACGGTCGCGGTTAAATCATAGATCTAAGGGTGAAATATGAACGGTCATGATGACTTCTCAAGTCTAAAAAAATGATATCCGATGAATTGGCAGAGATAGACGTGAGCCATTGGATCATGCAGCAGATCAACGGTGGATGATGAATCACGATTTCTCATTTCAAAAATAATAGTAGATATCGTTAAGAGTTTGCAAAGTATGTTAAATTGGTTGCAATGTGATGCAAAAAGGATGAAGGATGTGATGTGACGAGGGGGAGCCACGTGTCGACTTTGCACAATAGCGCGCTTCACAAGGTTTGTGGTTTAGCGAATTCGCAAAGAGTTAAAAGTTGAGGGCAGGCAATTGCGATCGGTTTGATGTATGGTGGGTCCCTCCTGTTATCTCTCAGATTTTCCTTGAAGTTGTAAGAAAAGGAAAGAAACCCGAGGTAACCACTAACCAACCTTCAGATACAGAATCTAGCCAATCTGTATCCAGAGAGGGCTCTCTCTTTAAAATTTAGCTTTTGTTCTTTGAAAATATTAGGCTGGTTATAAGTCCAAGAGTTTTGTTTGAATTTGAATAGTGGAATCCGCAAACCAAGGGTACGATTGAGTATTTCAGGCCCTTGGGCTATGGAGTCGAAAGGATGGCTTTACTGGATTACTATTCTACACACAAGATGGCTTTGCAGGGCAAGATAGCCAAACAGAGAACAATTTTTAGAAATTAAAGTGAATGGAATGGATTTTGAAGGGATGAAAGGAAATTAAGAATCTTTCAACATGTTCAAAGAAAGAAAGTGAATTATTACAAATAAAGAGCAATTAAGAATTCTTTACTATAGTAATCAAAATGTTTAAACCAGCAAAACAAGAGCAATTAAGAATTCGTTGCTTATAACCAGTTTAGAAGAAAACATTTAGAATAATCACAATTAAAATTAGAGTACACTTAAGTAAGTTCTGATTTATTATTTTATGTCAATTATTCAGAAATGGAACACAGTGATATTATAAAAAGATATAAAACTTAAAACATAGGATAGAAAAAACTTATTGAACTGTAGTCTGACACATGAATCCTGCAAAAAGTCTTGAGCTTCAAATCATCATCCAGCAAGCCAAAAAGAAGTTTCTCCAAAACAATTTTATTCCAAAAATTCAATGTTAGAGAAAAGTAGAAGAATCCACCCTCAATACTCCAATTGAGGGAGTATTTATACAAATTCTAAACTAAAATATCTTGAAAAAAATATCAAAATTAGTTCACAAATCTCTCCAACTATTTTACATAAATAGAACTTAAGTAAAGGACACTCAAAATAATTCATATATTTGGCACTATTTCTTATGGATAGGTGATTACAAAGAGGAGAATTCGAATTTTATTCAACTCTTAGTTGATGATGAGGCATCCAAGTCACTAATTGCTTCATTTCTTTGTGCATTCTGCTCCAACAATTCTGCAAACTTGGGGTCCAATGATATATTTTTATTTCTCAATCCGTAATAGATATGTAAATATTGAAAGAGGTTATTGTAGATTAATATTTTGGTGAGATAAACCTCTTTCAGTTTCCCAAAATTCCTCTTCAGTGGTGCACAAAAGGCTCTGCAAAAAATATGTGTAAAACAGAGTTTTACAGAGTCTGAAAAATAACCTGTAACGATGTGCATGTATCTCTCATTCTGAAATCACTGTGAAAAACGTGAGATAGGTTTTTGTAGATGAGTCTCTTAGGAACAAAAACCTCCTTCAGTTTTGTATGATGTATTTTTTATTTACCACAATATTCTCTGCAAAATGATGACTTAACTGGTATTTTCTGCAAAAAGTGCTTTCCAACATTGTTTAATATTTCCAAAACCATAATAGCTATTAGAAAAGTGAGAGAGTAATTTGTAGATGGTCCTCTTAAGAACATAAACCTCCTTCAGTTTTGCAAAATTGATCTTGGATTGATCACAATAGTTTCTGCAAAACAATGACTAAAACATAAAATTTTTGCAAAAATGTTCCTTCTTGTTGTGTTTTTCACTTTTTCACTTTTTTGTCCTTTTAACTATTTTACTTTCACTTTAGATAAAATTCAATGTTGGTGAAAGTATTTTAATCTCTTTTTACCATTTTACTGCCTCTGTAATTACTTTTACTGTTTTACCTTTGACTGCTCTGTAACTTCATTTTAACTTTCACTCTGACTTTTACCTGATACACTTTAACCACTGATACTCTTTAACTGTTCTTTACTGTGTCATTTTACCTTCAATGTGTAGTTTAGGTTTTTACTGTCTGTTTCAATAGTAAATCGTTTAATATCCTGTTTCCTTTGCTTGTCTTTCAACTTTATGTTTTATCTTCCATTTCTGTTTGAATAGATTTGATAACACTCTTGGAGTAAACAAGTCTTATGACTAGTATTAAGACTGTTTATCCAAGGATGTGGTCTTCTAATCACCTGTAAAAAAAAACAAATTGTCAAGAAAGCATTGGTTTGCAGGGGAGGTCGAAAAGGTTCCATTTGATTTTGAGAGGTCTGTGGAGTGAATCTAGAATGATTTTTGGGAGGTAAACCATGCTCGAATTGGTTAACAGAGGCTTCAGGTGGCACAACTAGGTTACAAAGGGTTTTATTGCACAATCAAGTGAAAATGAGCAACACTAGGGTGTTTGAACAGTGATTAAATAGGTACTGGTTATAGCAGATGAATTCTTGAACACTGGACTGCAATTTTCTTCAGCAAAGTAACGGTCAATAGTCTACAATGGTTAATTTTTGAATTTTGCATGGGAGACTGTCTTGCGCACAGAACAATGAAAAAGACGCATACGTAATGTGTTTTATTTACAAAGTCGAAAGGGTGGCGGGTTTTAATTAACGACGTCAGCATGTACGATGGACGCATCACAGTGGGGGAAGATGGTTTACGGTTTTTTCCACACTGCTTTTAGAGGAGGGTGGTTTTGGGTGGAATAGCAGCGAATCGATACAGCAAGTGACGCATGGCCACGACATTATTCAAAAACCACTTTTATTTCACGCGTTAACTTTCAGATGGGGGATGGCCAGCGGAATTGATGCGAGCCGTTGATCTTGGGCGGATCGATCCAACGGTTGACGGGATATGGAATTGACGGAGGTTTAACAAGCGCGGGCTAGTTGTAATTAACAGTTAATTAATCATTTCGGGAGGTGTTTGATTCGTGAGGAGGTTATTAATTAACCATATGGATTAACTAATCCCTTTTGTATGGTCGGAAATGAAAAGTGCGCGGGGATGGATTATTTCAAAGTTTGATTTTAATTAAACTTTGGGTTTATTTTTTTGTTTTAAACATATATACATATGTTTAAACCTTTTCATATATTTTTATTATATAGTAAAAAAATCAAAGTGATTTACTTACCATAGGGGGCGGGAATAGAATTAATGTTATATTTTAGCCAAAAAGGGGCATATGGTGGGTTTTTTATTTGAATAAGTGGGAATAAAATACTTTTGGCTAAAAATTCATAATATAAGGGTTTTGGGGATATTAGTACAAAAGGATTTATATATAATAGGAAAAGGTGATTTTCATAGGGAGTTAATATATAAATTAGAGTTAATATGACAAAGGGACAATGTAAACTCAAAATACTTAAATATAACCAAGAAAGTGAAGTTTCAAAAGTAAATGGCATTATTATACTTTCATCACTTAGACTTAGAATAAAAAGTGATTTTGAGGGCTTTTTATGAAATATTGAAGAATTTCCTAAGTAAAATGGGATTTTACTTAGGAAAAGATTTTTGAGAGGTGAATGAATGTGATAATGGATGATTTCAAGTACTTAGGTTTTTTCAATTATTGGGCCGAGGGTCCGGTCCCTCCAAAAGTCAAGGAAATGCCTTGAGCCCCTTTAATCTTCAAATACCTTAGTGCTTAGGGAAATTAGTAAAATCTTTGGGGAAAATGAGAGGGGAAATTAATGATTTTGACCTTGCTTTGCTTTGAAATTCTGCCAATGTAGTGTTCTGCCTTTGCACTTGTGATGAAAGTAAATTCTTAACACATTTTAACACCATCATTCATCACATAAAAAATTGCAACATCATCTACCTACCCTATCTACTTTACTCTACCATTTTTTCTCCTTTATTACGGTGCACTTAGACTGGCAAACCCTTATCACACTTTTCTTTTTCTTTTACATGGCAAGCCTACCTAAGTCTACACTTATTACATGCAAGGGCTCAGATTAAACTGTTGAGCTCCTTTTATTAACTCTACCTATCTACTTATCTTCCAAGATTAAACTGTTTGTCCAGATATTTATTCTCTATTCTACAACATGAAATTGAAAAATGAACTAGCCAAGCTAAAACAGTTTGACTATTCATGAATTGTGGCATAAAATAAAAGTTGCACACAATTTTTTTATTACATCAGAGCAATAAGCAGTGGCATTTAGACTTGCACAGTTTCCTTGGCCTTTTCTTGCTTGGGGTTCATTGTCTTTCACTTTTTTGGCCATTTTTATTTTTTCACCCTTTGATTTTTCTTTTAGGGTATACCCTCTTTACAATTTTTAAATTTTTTGATTTTTTGATTTTTTTGAAATATGGAACACCTTTGCAACAAGAAAAAGGTTTGAACATATTTCATAGTTCATCAAGTCAATCATGAAAAATGACACCTATTGGTATAGGAGTCTAACACTGGCTCCACTTGGGGATGGCTTTTCCTGGTGAAAAGTCAAGAACAACAGGTCAGTTGTCCTCATCCATTGACCTTGGTGAACCAGTAAATGTCTTTTGTCTTCTGCAAACTGAAATCTAATCTGAAACTAAAACAACACACAAAAATTTTCAAATCAACTTAATGAAAAACTAACTGAAAATTGAAAACTAAAAAAAAATGCTCAAAATTCTGAGCTTATTAGCACTCATCTACCTACTCAATCTACTGTTCAACTACTAGTTAGGTAAAATGAAATAGCCAATGAAACCATTCAAACATTATGTACTTTGATATATTTTGTTGCATTTTCTTGTTGATTATTAAAATTGTACTTCTACAACCTATTAGGAACTTGTCAACAAATGAGAGGATAAGGAAACACTTGATTTCCTTTGTTGACTCTAGAAACTGTACAAAAGGATCTTCCAAAATATATACACTGATGTTTAACTGATCTGAACAACTGTACATCTATTCTGGATGGCCTCCATACCATGAATATGAAATGTTATTTTCATCTTTATTTCCCTGTAAACTTTCAGATAAGATTTGTGATGATATTCCTACTGATTGTAATGTTTGAGTGTTGAATTCTTTATCATCTTGATTCTGAAAATCATAGTTAGTTAATAGAGGAATGCTTTGAATGCCTTCAATATTCAACATATCTACTATTGGATCCTGAAAAAATTGGGAAAATTGCTGAAACCTATGACATATAAAATTCCATGGGACTTCATAAACTTCAACAAGTTTCCCATCCTTTTCTTTAAATATGTTATACCACATTTCCTTTAAACATTGAAATGATTCAAAAAATAGTGGTATGGAACTTTCTTGTGTCATTTGATAATTTATTTCAATGGGAACTGATAACTGCAATTGTGAAACTGAAAAATCTTGATCAATAGTTTCATTATCTTCTTTGTTGTCAATCATAATTCCTAAAGATTGATGATTATTGATGGCATGATAGTTGTCTCTAATGAACTGAAATGAAGAAAAACAAAGAGGTAAAGAACCTTCACTTATTTCCACATTTTCTGCTTTTTCTTCCTCACTCTCATGGTTTATCTGTATTGGTTGATCACTGTCTTCAATCTGCTGAAACTGAGTTTCTTCATCCCACAAACTAGCTTCTGATTGCTCTGTAAAGTTAGCTTGAGTTTGGAGAACATAACTATCATCATAATGATCATATTTAGGCAAATCATCAAAAGAAGGAATGTCATCAAACATACACATTAGATCAACAAATTCCTCTTCCTCATATTGATTTGTAAATTCATTTTCTGATCTATGATAATTTGAATTAAGAGGAATTTGTTCATGGCTATCAACCTCTTCTATTTCTTCATGGTGATTTTGAATAAAAAATTCCTCTTTCATAGTGATCTCCTGTGTTATTTCATCTAGTTTTCTTACCAAAAGGTTGAGTTTTACTTCTGCAATGTTTTTCTTTTCCTCTTCTTCTGCTTTCAACTTTTCCTGTTTGATTTTGAGATTAACTTCCACATCAACTGCAATGTTCTGCATCTGTACAAGTGTTTTTGGATCTCTTTCTCTTAATCGAAATTCTATTTCTGGATCAAAGGCACTTGGATAATGCAAGAGAGCTGAATCATGAGGAGGTTTAATATTTTCTGGCAATGAATAATAAACTTGATTAAATCTGTCAGAAAATTGTTGTATTGTTTCATTTGGATGTCTTTTTAATTGATTATATTCTTCCATGATCACAAAATGATTAACTTTGATTATCCATCTATCAAGGAAAAGTTTGATAAACTGCTGGAAATTTGAGATGCTAGCATTAGGCAGATTTTTGAACCAACTCTTTATTCTATTTTGCAAAGAAAGAGAAAAAATTCTGATTTTAACATCATCCTCATAAATCTCAAATAAATCCAAATAATTTTCAAAACCTTGAATATTTTTTTGGGTAGTGATACCATTCTCTCCATCAAATCTAGGAAGATACTTGTAGTATTTTTTAGGAAAATCATGGAGTATAGGAGGTAAAATAAGGGGCTTATATCTATCTAGAACTTTATATGGCACAGGGATATGTACAGGGATTGTAAGATCAGTCTTGATTATTTGAGGCTTCTTAATTGGAAAATGATCATCATTAGATTCATAAGAAAGCTTCTCAAAGAGATTAGGAGAATTATTACTTACAATCTTCAAAAGAAAATAACTAAAAACTAATCTAAGATCTTCTATAAAATACAATATACATTGAAAAAATTTCTTAATGATAAAGAACATAATGTCTTGGATTAAGATCCAAGTTGAAAGCCTGATATTTCCATATTGTTCTTTGAGGTTCATTCCTCCAGTGGAGTCTTGATTGTGAAATTGATTTTGGAGTCGCCAGGTGGATGATTTTAACCTTTGTGTGTCTGATCCCTGTCCAACATCATAGATCAGATCTAAACCTGTAAAACAATTATGAAGAAAAAGTTAGTTCTTCAGGAAACCAAATTTTGAGTATTTTATTATTATTTTGCTTTTTTATGAATTTTCAAAACAACTTCTATGATTTCTTTAAGAGGCTTTAGATATGAGATTTAAACTTTCTTAAAGATTTATTAAACTAGAGAACTGATGAAATGTTTGAAACCAAGGATCAGGTCATAAACTAAACCGGAGATAGACTGAAGCAGCATTTATTTACTTTTGCAATTGCAGAGCAAGAGAAATTTCAAAGGCTACCTGGCTAACTTCAGGCTCCATCTGTAGTTTATAAAATAAGCAATAATAACAATAAAATGGTTCAGTCCCCAGTATGTTCGCCACTATGTTATCTCTCAGATTTTCCTTGAAGTTTTAAGAAAAGGAAAGAAACCCGAGGTAACCACTAACCAACCTTCAGATACAGAATCTAGCCAATCTGTATCTAGAGAGGGCTCTCTCTTTAAAATTTAGCTTTTGTTCTTTGAAAATATTAGGCTAGTTATAAGTCCAAGATTTTTGTTTGAATTTGAATGGTGGAATCTGCCAACTAAGGGTACGATTGAGTATTTCAGGCCATTGGGCTATGGAGTCGAAAGGATGGCTTTACTGGATTACTATTCTACACACAAGATGGCTTTGCAGGGCAAGATAGACAAACAGAGAATAATTTTTAGAAATTAAAGTGAATGGAATGGATTTTGAAGGGATAAAAGGAAATTAAGAATATTTCAACATGTCTAAAGAAAGAATGTGAATTATTACAAATAAAGAGCAATTAAGAATTCTTTACTATAGTAATCAAAATGTTTAAACCAACGAAACAAGAGCAATTAAGAATTCGTTGCTTATAACCAGTTTAGAAGAAAACATTTAGAATAATCACAATTGAAATCAGAGTACACTTAAGTAAGTTCTGATTTATTCTTTTATGTCAATTATTCATAAATGGAACACAGTGATATTATAAACAGATATAAAACTTAAATCATAGGATAGAAAAGACTTATTGAATTGTAGTCTGACACATGAATCCTGCAAAAAGTCTTGAGCTTCAAATCATCATCCAGCAAGCCACAAAGAAGTTTCTCCAAAACACTTTTATTCCAAAAATTCAATGTTACAGAAAAGTAGAAGAATCCACACTCAATACTCTAATTGAGGGAGTATTTATACAAATTCTAAACTAAAATATCTTGAAAAAAATATCAAAATTAGTTCACAAATCTCTCCAACTATTTTACATAAATAGAACTTAAGTAAAGGACACTCAAAATAATTCATCTATTTGGCACTATTTCTTATGGATAGGTGATGACAAAGAGGATAATTCAAATTTTATCCAACTCTTAGTTGATGATGAGGCATCCAAGTCACTAATTGATTCCTTTCTTTGTGCATTCTGCTCCAACAATTCTGCAAACTTGGGGTCCAATGATATCTTTTTATTTCTCAATCCGTAATAGATATGTAAAAAGTGAAAAAGGTTATTGTAGATTAATATTTTGGTGAGATAAACCTCTTTCAGTTTCCCAAAATTCCTCTCCAGTGGTGCACAAAAGGCTCTGCAAAAAATATGTGTAAAACAGAGTTTTACAGAGTCTAAAAAATAACCTGTAAAGATGTGCATGTATCTCTCATTCTGAAATCACTGTGCAAAAATTTATATAGGTTTTTGTAGATGAGTCTCTTAGGAACAAAAACCTCCTTCAGTTTTGTATGATGTATTTTTTATTTACCACAATATTCTCTGCAAAATGATGACTTAACTGGTATTTTCTGCAAAAAGTGTTTTCCAACATTGTTTAATATTTCCAAAACCATAATAGTAGTTAGAAAAGTGAGAGAGGTTTTTGTATATGATCCTCTTAAGAACATAAACCTCCTTCAATTTTGCAAAATTGATCTTGGAGTGATCACAATAGTTTTTGCAAAACAATGACTAAAACATTAAATTTCTGCAAAAATGTTCCTTCTTGTTGTGTTTTTCATCTTTTCACTTTTTTGTCCTTTTAACTATTTTACTTTCACTTTAGATAAAATTAAATGTTGGTGAAAGTATTTTCATCTCTTTTAACCATTTTACTGCCTCTGTAATTACTTTTACTTTTTTACCTTTGACTGCTCTGTAACTTCATTTTAACTTTCACTCTGACTTTTACCTGATACACTTTAACCACTAATACTCTTTAACTGTTCTTTACTGTATCCTTTTACCTTCAATGTGTAGTTTAGGTTTTTACTGTCTGTTTCAACAGTAAATTGTTTAATATCTTGTTTCCTTTTCTTGTCTTTCAACTGTATGTTTTATCTTCCATCTCTGTTTGAATAGATTTGATAACACTCTTGGAGTAAACAAGTCTTATGACTAGTATTAAGACTGTTTATCCAAGGATGTGGTCTTCTGATCACCTGTAAAACAAAACAAATTGTCAAGAAAGCATTGGTTTTCAGGGGAGGTCGAAAAGGTTTCATTTGATTCTGAGAGGTCTGTGGAGTGAATCTAGAATGATTTTTGGGAGGTAAACCATGCTCGAATTGGTTAACAGAGGCTTCAGGTGGCACACCTAGGTTACAAAGGGTTTTACTGCACAATCAAGTGAAAATGAGAAACACTAGGGTGTTTGAACAGTGATTAAACAAGTACTGGTTATAGCAGATGAATTCTTGAATACTGGACTACGATTTTCTTCAGCAAAGTAACGGTCAGCAGTCTACAATGGTTGATTTTTGAATTTTTCATGGGAGATTGTCTTGTGCATAGAACAATGAAAAAGACGTATACGCAATGTGTTTTATTTACAAAGTCGAAAGGGTGGCGGGTTTTAATTAACGACATCAGCATGTACGATGGATGTGTCACAGGGGGGAAGATGGTTTACAGTTTTTTCCACACTGCTTTTAGAGGAGGGTGGTTTTGGGTGGAATGGCAGCGAATCGATACAACAAGTGACGCGTGGCCATGGCACTATTCAAAAACCACTTTTATTTCGCACGTTAACATTCGTATGGGGGATGGCCAGCGGAATCGATGCGAGCCGTTGATCTTGGGCAGATCGATCCAACGGTTGACGGGATATGGAATTGACGGAGGTTTAACAGGTGCGGGCCAGTTGTAATTAACAGTTAATTAATCATTTTGGGAGGTGTTTGATTGGCGGGGAGGTTATTAATTAACCATATGGATTAACTAATCCCTTTTGTATGGTCGAAAATGAAAAGTGCGTGGGGATGGATTATTTCAAAGTTTGATTTTAATTAAACTTTGGGTTTATTTTTTTGTTTTAAACATATATACATATGTTTAAACCTTTTCATATATTTTTATTATATAGTAAACAAATCAAAGTGATTTACTTACCATAGGGGGCGGGAATAGAATTAATGTTATATTTTAGCCAAAATGGGGCATATGGTGGGTTTTTGATTTGAATAAGTGGGAATAAAATACTTTTGGCTAAAAAGTCATAATATAAGGGTTTTGGGGATATTAGTACAAAAGGATTTATATATAATAGGAAAAGGTGATTTTCACAGGGAGTTAATATATAAATTAGAGTTAATATGACAAAGGGACAATGTAAACTCAAAATACTTAAATATAACCAAGAAAGTGAAGATTCAAAAGTAAATGGCTTTATTATACTTTCATCACTTAGACTTAGAATAAAAGTGATTTTGAGGGCTTTTCATGAAATATTGAAGGATTTTCCTAAGTAAAATGAGATTTTACTTAGGAAAAGATTTTTGAAAGATGAATGAATGTTATAATGGATGATTTCAAGTACTTATGTCTTTTCAATTATTGGGCCGAGGGTCTCGTCCCTCCAAAAGTCAAGGAAATGCCTTGAGCCCCTTTAATCTCCAAATACCTTAGTGCTTAGGGAAATTAGTAAAATCTTTGGGGAAAATGAGAGGGGAAATTAATGATTTTGACCTTGCTTTGCTTTGAAATTTTTCCAATGTACTGTTCTACCTTTGCACTTGTGATGAAAGTAAATTCTTAACACATTTTAACACCATCATTCATCAAATGAAAATTTGCAACATCATCTAACTACCCTATCTACTTTACTCTACCATTTTTTCTCCTTTATTAGGGTGCACTTAGACTGGCAAACCCTTATCACACTTTTCTTTTTCTTTTACATGGCAAGCCTACCTAATTCTACACTTATTACATCCAAGGACTCAGATTAAACTGTTGAGCTCCTTTTATTAACTCTACCTACCTACTTATCTGCCAAGATTAAACTATTTGGCCAGATATTTATTCTCTATTCTACAACATGAATTTGAAAAATGAACTAGCCAAGCTTAAACAGTTTGACTATTCATGAATTGTGGCATAAAATACAAGTTGCACAGAATTTTTTTATTACATCAGAGCAATAAGAAGTGGCATTTAGACTTGCACACTTTCCTTGGCATTTTCTTGTTTGGGGTTCATTTTCTTTCACTTTTTTGGCCATTTTATTCTTTTACCCTTTGATTTTTCTTTTAGGGTATACCCTCTTTACATTTTTTAATTTTTTTGATTTTTTAAGAATATGGAACACCTTTGCAACAAGAAAAGGTTTGACATATTGCATAGTTCAACAAGTCAATCATGAAAAATGACACCTATGGGTATAGGAGTCTAACACCTCCTGCAATAATTCCATGTGTACGTAACGTGTTTTGGATTATTTTCATTCTATTATAAAGAGCGTTGTTTGATTGCTCCATGTATGTATGTTATTTAACTCAGAATTGTATTCCGCTGTGTTCCGATCAAGCCACTTAATTGTTGGGGGTACACATGTGGCCACCACCCTAATCGTAAGGTTTAATGTGCGACTTAATAGGCAGATCAGATAGGGGCATGCCAAATTTTGCGGTCAGCCCTAATTTAACTCCAGTTGACTGGAGTTCTCCCCATTTAGCGGATTTTTCCTAGGAGATGTTGGGTAAAAGTGTAGGAGGCTCAATTTTCGACCATTCTGAGTGAATGAAGAGTCATTATTGACTAAATGGAGCATTATGAAGCCATTGGTGTAGAGAAAATAGCCATTAGAGCACTGTAACTACATGTAATATCAAAAATTTGAGCATAATGAAAGATGGACAAGCCATTGGGAGCTGGACCAGCAAATGTAGCACAGGAGGGGTGAACTTCTTCATCATGTATGCTATGTAAACTTCATGTGGTGACTTATTTCTCTATTTTAAACTATTTTTCAGTGTTATTTATGCTTATTTTATGCTTCTAATTCGCTAAAGTTTATCTATAGTTCATGGAAAAACTCCTTAATCCTTATGCAAACTAATGAACCAATTATGCACGTCTTTTAAAACTAAAAGACCCTTAACACAATAAAACTAATACATTCATTTCAGATTAGTTATTGACAAAAAAAAAATTCACTTTTGTAAAATTCATCTCCATTACTTCAGAAACTGGTTTTGAAGTAAAATTGACCATGTGTGCAACAAATGACCTCAAAACCCTAAAAATCATGCCAATCACCTCCTTATTTTGACTTATTTTTGTCTCTGATGTTTCCATGGTGCAGGAGATGTAGACTTACCCTTTTAATTGACATGGAATGTAAATAAAGGTATGAGGAAGTACCACTCATGGGAAAGGAGTTGTGAAGGGGAGGAAGTGGAAAACGTGCAACGACAATCTCAGAAGCGCAAGAACTTGAGGGAAGGGAATGAAGGGAAAGGAGGGTAGGAAAAATTATGAGAAAATTATGAGGGGTAGGGATAGATGTTAGGAAGAAAATGGAGGTGTAATTTCTCGAAATGAGTGAGAAAAAAGGGGTGAAAAGCACAAAACACAGACTCGGGCTGGAAACACAACAACAAGCTAGGTTTTTGAGGAAAAATGGAAATGTTGGGGTTCCCGTGATTTGGCAGATCTAGCAATACCAAATGAAAAGACAACATCAAACCACTTTGAGATCTCAGGATCTAGCCCTCCTGGATCCAGAGAGGGATCTCTCTATAAAGTAATGAAATTTATATCTTTGATGTTCAATTTAAGGTATTAGGCTAGTTATTGAGCACAAGGGTTTTTGATTTGTTTGTTTGGTTGGGAAACATGAAAGAAGGGTTCAGTGTAAAGTAAAGGAATGAGTAGTGAAGGATTTTGGCAATGGGGAGATAATTCAAAGAGAACACAAGTCCATTGGGCAATGGGGTCATAAAAGGGTTTAATTGCAATTCAAATATCCAAGGCTTTCAAAGGGCTAGTCATTTAAAATAGTGGATCTCTAAAGATGATAGTATGGGATGAAACAATAAGGAAATGAATAGGAATGACAAGGAAAACCTTCTAAGGTGACCACTTCAGAGTAAGTCAAGGGACAAGGCATACCTTATACCTCTATGATCGATACTCCTGATGAGGCTAACTCCGAAGACAACAATCCAGCAGTCCTCCTGACTACTTTCAGACAGTAGAAAACACTTAAGCTCAAACACAGAGTGAAGTCTAAGATCAGAGAAAGACTTTTAACCTTTTCTGCTTTTGGAATTAAACTCAAAGGGATCTTAGAAAGGCTCACTTTTGGAAAGGGAACTTAGGGGATAGGGCTAATCACTAAATCTCCCTATTCTCCTATTCTTTCAGCTGAACCAAACAAGAACATCTAGGAAACAAACTCTAAATTCATACCCCAGTAAGCATGGGCAAACCAACCTCTATACTGGTTAAATTTTGTTGAATTTGTTCTAAGATACACAATTAGAAGAAAACATTAAAGATAAAAAAGTGCAGGAAACATTAGGGTACTTGCAGCAGTATATCCTAAGCTAAAATTACTGATTCTTATCAGAGAAAATGAAACATGATGTAAAACAGAGGGAAAACAATGAAAAAGAAGGAACACATCACCACTGATTTAGATCAGGATCCAATGAACATGCTTGTCATATTAGTAGAGCAAAACCAGTCACATACATTCTTTTCCAATAGCTTGATATCATCCAAAAATTATCTCCCAGCCTATTTACAACTACTTCTCACAGAAATCTAACTCGAACTTACTTACAATCAATGATTTTCAACAACCAACCAACATTTACAATGTATTTCTCATGGGTTATTATAGGTGAAAGAGTGATAGTAGTGGTAGATAGAACTTAAATGATTCATTAAAACAAAGGGAGAAATGTCTTTCGAAGCCCATTCTATTCAATATCTTTACATTAACTTTCAGTACCCTTTAGTCGATTCAGAAGTTTTTGTCAAATTGATAATAACTTCAGGTATGTTTCTTTGAAGTACTTTCTGGCTTTTGGTACTCTTTTTATACTCTAATACAAGTAATGTGAAGATTTGTCTTGCAGGTCTTCCATGCCTTACAACTAATGCACTGACAATTTTAAGGACTTCTGTCAGAGTAATAATTGTTCTGGTGCTCAATAAGGAATGGAGTAGGCCGTGTGAATTGGTCCTTCTTAGGGAAAAGAGCGTTATGCTGATATTAAATCACTGATATGGCTTTATGTGTTCTTTAGGCTTCATTAAGCCTCCTTGATCATCTTCGAGTCTTCATCTGTGTCCTTTATCTTTCTAAACATTGGATATAAGCGTTAAGTCTTCAATATTATGCATGAATCCTTTAATCTCTTTCTGATACACTTTAAACTTCTGCTGACCTGTTTGTGTGAATATACAGGCTATAGAAGCGCTGGAGGGTTTATGTCAGGGTTAATAACCTCGATCTTCAATAAAAATTGTTATTAAATCCCCTTAGTGGTGTCTTCTGTGATCCTTGGCTCTGAGATAGTCTCTCAGCACTATATATCACCATGAATGTGACTGTGGAGACAGTGTGAATTCACCATCCTTTGTAACCTGCAAAAAATGAAAAACACATTATAAAAACTAGCGGGAGTGGGGATGACTGCTTCAGAGGCTCATGAGGGTGGAGGGGCATTAAGGAAAAAGGTGGATGCAGCAGAAAAATGGGATGAAAAACCTGGTAGAGCAGATAACAAGTGCAGATGGGGGTTTGGGCGTGACAACGAATAGGAACCATTGGATTAGAACAATCAACGGTGGAGATTTGTTGATGAAGTCATTTGGGAGATCAGATGAATGGTGGATGAACGAAATCGCGATATAATGTGGGTCATTCGATCTCAGAGATCAACGGCTAGGATAAAATGTGAAAGGAAATGTTGTGGAGGGCGGTGGTTTGGCGGAAAACTGGGAATGGTTTTCGCGCGGCGAAATGGGGGGGAGGTGGTATTGCCTTTTGGAGCGCGATACCATACAATAACTGACTGTGGATTCCTGAAACCACTTTTATCGCGTGAAAGTTGCACGGAGGAAAGGAAGGGTGAAAATTGCATGATATTTCTCGTCGTCCATTGGATCTTCGTTGGGAGATCGGACGGTTGTGGGATAGCACAACGGATTGAAAGCTGTAGGGGTGGACAAGTGGGTAGGGTCCACGATGACATCTGACGACTTGTTGCGCAGTGGAAAGGCATTGGGCTATCGGGTTTGTTCTCGACCGTAGGATCTTCAGATCGGGCAGTTATGATATAATATCGGGGTGGAGGTTTTGAAAAGAGGGGATGAGATGTTATATGGATGGGCGGAACACGATGCAATATCAGCCGTTGGTTCTTATGTATTCAATGACCCAGATTCAATTGAAACCATAATGTCGGGAAAGGAAAAATAAGCGAAAGGTGAGGTTTTAATTGGGGTTTCTTCGCCCTTTAGTGCACGATTGCGAGGCTAAGGTTATATGAGACAGGGGGCTAAATTTATAAGCCCTCAGGGGCTTCACGCCTTCATAGTGAAAAATACTGATTTTAAGGCCAAAAATGGGGATTTTAAGGCCAAATGAAGGGTTCCGATAGGTAAAAAGGAGGATTTTAAAACCAAATAAAGGGAAATATGCAGTTTAAAAATGGATTTAGGACGATTTAGAGGTTAAATGAAGGGTTATAGAGGATTTTTGTGAAGGGAATAAGGGTGACAAATGGGGATTTTGTGGGAGTGAAATGGAGAAAATAAGGGTCTTTTTTAGAATAGTTTCTTTCACAAACAACAAGGTTCATTGATGGAAACAACGGTGAAGATTTCTTCAAAGGATAGAGGACACATGAAAGCTTCAAGAATGATATATTTTCAAGGGAATTTATCACTTGAAGGCTTGATGACAAATTTAGCCACCTGTTTGCTTGGACAAATTATTATAGGTGGCTAACAGGAAAAATGAGGGAATTTCAGTAAGGGGAATGGCGTATAATGTCTAATAAAGTTAATTAAGGATGTATAGACTTAGAAACAAGGATATTTCTTATCAAAATAAGTTTTGGACCATGAAAATGGAAAACACAACAAAAACGTAGCAAAATCGTAAGAAAGGAATTTTCAGTGTATTTTTGAGGAAAAAGACTACATAAAGGGTTTTTGAAGCTTCAATTACTTTCTTTAAAGAGGCTTGGAAGCACTTGAGATGAAAACTAAACCTTTTCTTCCTCCCTTTGGTCTCGAAATGAAAATTGTAGCAACCTTTCTCTAGAAACGCAATAAGCAGATGAAAAGAGCAGTGGTGGAAAAAATCAAAGTTCTAATGGCTATGGCAAGTATCAAAGTGATAGAGGGGAAATCTGGAGCTTTTTGGATGTATAAAATGAATTTTTGAAGTGTCTTAATGCTCCTTTATAACTAGAAAATCAATTTTTGGCTTATAATGGAATGATGACATCATGTGTACTTTGACAAAGTGGTTGATGATGGATTGGTACTCCAGCAGTGTTCTTTAATAGGAAGTTTTACATATCCATGTGAAGCAAATTTACTTTGATTATTTTTTAAAAACTCTATTCCCTAATTACTAACTCCCATGATGGTGACCATAATGGATGACATGACTCCCTATTTCAGAATGATGACTGAGATAATGATGACATCATATGCATATTTTTTACCATGATTTATAAATTTACCTCTCAAAGTATCAATTCTTACGATTCCATGACCAGTATGATGACCAACTAACTCATTTGATGTGATCCAAGTGGATATCAGTGTCCACCCACCTATTCCATTTGGACCCGCACCATCAATTCTTGCAGCTTTTCACATTCAATACAACTTACTATTTTTAGCAGGTTTTCGGTCCTACACTTCTAGAGTCATTTTGGGGCCTTAATGATCCAGGTGGATATTGGTGGTGACACACCTATTACATTTTAACCCCCACCATCAATTCTTTCAGTTTTTAAGTTGCAGCACAACTTACTATTTTTAGCATTTTTTGGGGTCCTGAACTTCCAAAGCCGTTTTGAGGCCCTAAACGACGTTTTTTTGGGAAAACCAGGAGAAACATGGGTCCATGGATCGATGTTTCTCACACCAAAATTTGTATTCCTTGGATTTGTCTTTATAACAAGGTATGATATGCATCAAACAGATATCGTATGCCGAAGTTACATCCCCGGGAAGTTGAAACACCAATTTACCCAAACGGGGCCCATAGTTTTGGCACTTCATCTCCTAGGGTTATATTTTTGGATGTTTAGAGTTCTCCATTGTTTCTCAATAATAAATAGTCCCTCGAGCCTCATTGTAACATAGTTCAAAGG
This sequence comes from Pinus albicaulis, assembly GCA_034641835.2. Classification (NCBI taxonomy): domain Eukaryota; kingdom Viridiplantae; phylum Streptophyta; class Pinopsida; order Pinales; family Pinaceae; genus Pinus; species Pinus albicaulis. The sequence goes on from CM076579.1 coordinate 128,877,008, forward strand.
TCTGTAGCCGCCACATCTCTTCTCAGAGATACGCTACCAACACCCTAGCTATTTTTATTTCCATTATGTCTGTAAGCATATTTCAGTCATTTGATTTAAATAAAATGAAGTATTGTTTCTGCTACATCTCTGTGTTTATGTGTATTTCTGTATTTTATTGCATTCCTCCATAAATCTAGATCAGTGGTATTAGATCAGTTTTCTCTTTCTCTATTTTTCTTTGCATGTCCCCAACACGGTCAGGGTATAAGGAGTTAGGGATCGATCTGGTTAAACCCTTGCAAGATCAGCCTCGCAAACCCCGAAGACCTCCCATGGCGGAAGAAAAGAAAGATGAGGGAGCAGGAGAACATATCAAAATATTACTCGAGGAGTCCCTCGAGAAACAAAGGAACGTGATGATGGATAAATTTTCTTAGATTCTTCAATGACTTCCCACCTACGATGCATCTGCATCCAACATCCACTCTGGAGGCACCACTCCCTTCAAGGTACAGGTAAACTTTGATGTTCCTGTATTTGAAGGCTAGATATATGCAGACATTGTAGATATATGGTTAAATTTGCTAGAAGGGTATTTCTCGGTCCATGATTTCTCCGATTGAGAAAATATTATTTTTGCACTCCTAAAAGCCGCTCCCCATGTCAAAGACTGGTGGGAAACCTACTGTGAGCAAGAGGGCAAAGGGAAACCTTATATATTCTTGGCCACACCCACTTAGAATTCATTCTGAGATGGAATCAAGGAACAATATTACCCCGTGGGGAGCTATGAGGAAAAATACATCCAATGGAGCACGCTGTGGTAGCAAAGGGATCAAGATGTGCACGAACTGACGAATTTGTTTAATACACTGCGCACAAAGTTAGGTATTAAAGATTTAGAGAGACATTTGGTGCTCAAGTACTGCACCTATCTGCACAAACACATTCAAGAGGAAATGGAGTTCCTCGACATTACATCGCTTGGCACTGAATATCGCTATGCCACCAAGATCGAGCAAAAATTTAAGTAGAAGAAGTGAGACTTTGGATGTTCAAATCTGAAGCTAGGGAAAGGTGCCCCCAAACCATAGAACAAGGGGAAAGGCCAAAGCAGGGTGACTCAGAACAACACCAAAAATCCAAAGAAGAACATGGGGAAGTGGTGTGAATTTCATAATAGCCCCACTCATAGCACAAATGAGTGTTGGGCCAAACAGTCATTGGTGGTCGAACTAAAGGCACCCAAATCAGATGCATTTTCTGATCCTAAGTCAGAACTAGACAAAGGCAATGACAAAGGGAAGCAAATCATTGATGCAGATCCCAATTCCATTATTGCTATTAGGGTCCCGTGATTTAGCAGATTGGTAGACCAAATTCACAGGGTAACATAAGACCAATATTTGTAGTCCTAGGACCTAGCCTTCCTGGACTCAGAGAGGGCTCTCTCTATTGCATGCAAAGGATGTGAACTTGTTTGCTTTAGATGGTTCATTTTAGGCTAGTTGTGAAGTTTAGGGTTTTGTTTGTTTGGTTGGGTTGGGTAAAATGATCAAGTAGAATAGGTGGAGTGAGAGGTCATAAAATCATTGGGCTATGGAGTCGATGAAAGTCACAGATATCTCAACAATGAGTCAGAGTGCATCATGGGGAAAATCTAGTTTGGTCAATGGATCTTTAAGGTTATGTGTGAAGTGAGATGGACATTAAGTTGGTGAATCAAGGTAGGGAAAAGGGAAGTGAAGTATCCTTTGTCATATACCTATAAACAAGAAGGTCTCAAATACTGATAAGCAAAAGATAATAATCATGAGATAGGGCAAACCATTAACTCAATGACAATACTTTAAACAAATAGACATTCAAGATGAACAATTCAGTGAAACACAGAAAGAAAGAAAACCTATCTAACTTTAGTCATTTCACTTTGAAAGTTTGAAAACATATAAGATGACAAACAACTTTAATCAATGAATAGGGAACTCCTAGACATCATTAATCAAGCTATAAAGAACTTTGAGGAAAACTTATCAAGTATAAACAAAGGGCATGATCAAAACATGGCCTCTTTGGCTAAAACTAGCAAGTAATCCATCAAAGAGAGATTCCACAAACATAGTTTAGATAGCATCAAGTAAGCATGGCTAACCATAAAACATATTTGGAAACTACCTTCTTAAACCATTAATGAAACAAACGAGCTTAGGTGGATCTAAGGAGAAACTAAGAATTCCCTAAACTAACCCAGCAGAGGAAAACATAAAGACAATAGTAACAGGAAGGACTAAGGTGCCTCAAACAACATTTATTAGCCTATACTTTTCTGATCTACTGCAACATAGAAGGATGGATGCAATGATAAACAAGAAAACATGAAAAAATTAGAGACACGTCACCATTGACCAAGCTCAGGGATCCTGCAAGCAAGCTTTCATCATCTTCAATCAAAGCAAATCATTCACAAGCTCCATAACACCAAATTGCTCTTCAACCTCAAAGAACCATGTATTGCTCTCAAAACTCATCAAATGCAAACATTAACAATGAGTACTCAATGCTCTATTTAACCATCAAGGAGGAGAAAAACCTAATAGAGTATCTAGAAGTCTATTGGCTAATCTAAAATGGCACTATTGTCCTTGAGACCTTGCAAGGCCCAAGGCACAAAACATCTTTTCGGGAATTTTTAGCAAAGAAAATGATATTTGAGGTCTAACAAGCCTCCTAAAACTTGCCAAGCATAAATTGTTGACTTTCCCTTTGCTAAGGGTGCAACACTGTGTTTTAGGATGAATTTCCATGCCAAGGGCATAACACTGGAGCAGGAAAACTGGGTCAACTTGCAGCAGTGTTTTGAAAGCCTTCCTGATGTCAGAAAAGGCCCCGTGATGGCCCATTGGAAATCCCTTTAAGTCTAATTTCTAGATCCACCCTTGGTTCTCTATTTTTTCCTCTGAAACATGTTCAAAAATCAAAAATTCCAAGGCTGGTAAAGGCACAACACATGTCTTGAAAAGCAGACATAATGGTGAAAATTAGGGTGCTTTTTACCCTTTTGGAGGACAAAAACAACTCCAATTGATCTGAAAATTTGTGAGCATGTTATGTTTAAGATGAGGATTCCAAAAATGTGAGCCTTTACTCATGAAGATGCTCTGAGAAAAAGCATATCACCATGTGTGCTACCCCCTTGGCCCTCAAAATTAGCAAAAAAACAAAAACTTATCAAAATTCTTCCAAAATTGGTGAATGGGCGCCCCATGGGTTTTGAGAGACCTATAGGGAGGCTTGTGCAAAGATTCCAAGACTAACTTTCCCTTTTTCTTCTTTTAGGGCTTGAATTTCAATGAGGGCTTCCTTTAGTTTGGCATAAGCAAGTTTTTTTTTCATGGCATAATGCTTGGTCATCTTTTTCTAGAGAGAAAGGCCCCTTTTTATCTTCTTAAAATACTTATGTTCATTCTTGTAGTACTGAATGATACATTGTGCCATTTCAAAGTCTCTCTCCCACTCCCTAATTTTTGCATCTTTTCTTTGGAGCAGTAATCTAGTGGCCATCTCCTCATCTTCATTATCACTGTCAAGGTCAATGAATTGGGGTTCTTGTCTAGTTTGCCTGCCTCCCTTACCTTTCTTACCCTCTTTCATATTTTCTTTGCCCTTCTCAAGCCTTTGAGATGATGTAGATAGCAAGGTCCCTTTCCTTTTGGAGGTAGCAAACACTTGCCTTGATCCTCTTTGATATGTGAGAGGGAGAAAATCAAATTTGTTTACTAGAATTCTCTTACCATGACTGATCTCAAGATTTCCTTTCTTTTCTTCAATGTTCTTTGCATTTATGTCTCTTGCATTGTGTTCTTGGCTGCACTTTTGAGAGTCACTTTCATTTTCCTCCATGCTAGCATTACCGTCATGATCTTCACCCCTGTCATCAACCTCTTGACTATCCTCTTGGTTCATAGTGTCATTGTTGTCATAATTATTAGGGCTATAATTCATCATGTTTTCTTTTTCATTTCCATGACTTTCATTAGCCTCCCCTTGATTGCTGGCCTCTGTGTCACTGTCCTCCTTATCACTACCCTCTTCCTCCTCTTCATCATTCTCTATGTTGTCACTTTTAGAGGTGTCTTTGTCAGTGTCTTCATTAATTTTTTGTGCATTTTCATCATTTTCATCCTCTTCATATCTTCGTTGTTTTTCCCACTGTCATGCTCACTATTTTCATATTCATCATTTCCATGTTCATTTCCCTTTTCTTCAAATTCTGCCTCTGTCTCTTCTTCTTTATCACTGCTTTTCTCTTCAGAATCTACCTTTCCATTATCTGTTCCTTCTTCATTTTTCTCTTCTTCATCTTCACTGTTTTTCTCACTACCTTTATTTTCAGAATCTACCTTTGTCTCTTGATTTTCATCATCATTTTCTGCTTCATGACTGTCATTTTCTTCTTCTTTATGACTGTCATTTTATTCTTCCTCATGACCGTCACTTTATTCCTCATGGCTATCACTTTCTGCCTCATCATTTGTTTCTTCTGTTGGGGTCCTAGTGATTTGGTAGACTCGCATACCAAATGACCAGGCAACATCAGAATCTCTTTGGAATCCTAGGATCTAGCACTCCTGGATTCAGAGAGGGATCTCTCTATGTAATTTTTGGTTTTAAAGACATTCCTTACAACTTAGTTATGATATTAGGCTAGTTATGAAGCACAAAGGTTTTTTTTTGTTTTTTTTGGTTGGGAATCATTAACTAAGAAGGTCATGTGAAGTGAAGAAGGAAGTAAGTGGGAGGATATTTCAGCATGGGAAGATAGGTCAAAAGAGTGCTAAACCATTGGGCTATGGAGTCATAAAAGGGTTTACTCACAAATCAACCATCCAAGAGTTTTCAAAGGACAAGTCATCTATATCAGAATATCTTTTAAGTTGAGTTTGTGATATGGAACATTAAGGAGTGAAATGAAAGAAGCAACATGTAAGAAAACAAAGGCAGCCTAAGATCAATCAAGGACTTTTAACCTAACCTGCTTTAGCATACACTTAGGAACAAAAACAAATAATAAAACAAAGGGAAATCTAAGATCAGGTAAGGACTTTTAACCTAGCCTGCTTTGACGTGCACTCAAGGGAAAAGCATGTAAGATAAATGTAAAAAACAACCTAAGATCAGGTAAGGACTTTTAACCAAGCCTGCTTTTGGCATACTTTTAAGGGAAATCTTCAAAACAATTGTTTAAGACTAAAAAAGGGACAGGGATAACCATAAACTTCGTTGATTAAGACTCTACTTAGCATGAAGTGAAAATATCACTCGAGAACAATAACTCAAGTTCTACTTAGCCAGACATGGGCTCACCAACATTTCTTGACTAGTTATACTCTATTGGAATCATTCCCAAATACACATTTAGCAGAAAACATAAAGATAAAGATTTTCAGTGAGAGTTGGGGTACTTTGCAGTATATCCTACTCTATATTTGTTTTTCTTTATCAGATAATATGAACACAGTGGAAACATAAATCAAATAAAAATTACAGTGAGAATAACATCACCAATGATTTAGATCAGGATCCAGTGAATCTGCTTGTCTATTGATTTGAAAAACCAGTTACATACTTCGAGTCCAATATCTCTTTACAATCCAATTCTTCTCTTCCCAGCCTACTATATTACAACTACTCAGTAACTCTAACTCAATAACAGTTCAACAATTAACAATGTTCCAACCTTTTACAATGAATTTTCTGTGAATACTTATAGGTGAAAGAGGAAGAGTGCTGCAGAAATGGTAATAAATATGAATTAAGACAGAATGGGAGAAGCGTTCGAATGCCCATTCTACTCAATAAACATAGCATTGACTACTTGTACCATTCTGGTAGTTTCTCCTGTTTTAATTCATATCTGGTAGGCAAGGTAATAACTTTGAAGTGTTTCTTTGAAGATAACTGTGGCTGAAGTAACCTATTTGACTTCTCAGATAAGCAAACTGTCAATTTTCTGGGTTTGTAGCCCCATGTTTGCTTAATAAATTTCCTGATAGTTTCACAGAGGGTTTGTCAGCGGGATGGCTGTCAAAGTGCCTATGAAATCAAAGTAGGTTGCGGGTGTCCTTTTCTTGATCTCTAGAGACTTAAACTGGCCTAATGATCAAACATTAGAAGGCTTTTTGCTGATCTGTTTGTCTTAGCCCCTTTAAACACTAATTTTCCTTCAATTTTTATTTTACGGCTTCATTAGACCTTTTCGAATCATCTTCTGTCCTCTTACTGTGTCTTTATGTTTAATCTGTTGGTTAAGGGTTTAATCTTGGCGCTTTATTTCTTAACCATTATCTTTCACTAATCTTCTTTGTTTTGATGTACAGGTAGCTTCGGCACACTGGAAGGTTTGATTTGTAATCAACGTCCATAGAACATTTGATTAAAATTTTAAATCCAACCCCTTGGCCCCTTAAAACACTGATTCTTTGTTCGTGGGAGACCTGTGGATAAATCCATCATTAAACCTGCACATGACAACAAACTGGTTATGAAATCCTACATTTTTTGGTTTGGCTACAACAAAGGGCTAGGCGGAGGGTGAAAAGAGTAGTGCAGAAGGGTGGATATGCAGGCGAAAGCAGTGCTATGAAGAAAACCAGCGAAAATCCAGTTTAAAACTAGAGTTTGGCACGAATTTGAGGAAAAGCGGTTTTGAAATATCAGAGGTGGTTATCGTAAGATGTTGGAGTGGTAAGCGGTCTAGCCCGGAGGGAATGCGATCCAGTTATATTGCACCACGTAGCTTTCTCAATATCGCCAGTATCGCGTAACTTTGGAATTTTAAACTCCGGATGTGAAAATCACGTGATATGCCACTACAACCATTGGATGAATGGGCTGAGATTGGACGGTGCGGACCGAGCGCGATGGACAAGTTGCTCGGGTGGAGACTGTAGTGGAAGGTAGGTGTCGGGGCATGATAGGAAGGGTATTTTGTACAGTGGATGGTAGGCCCCGATGGAGTTGAGTTGTCAGGGTGAACGAGAGCTGTTAGATCTTATGGATCTACGATGTAGATCTCATCGAGGTATAGTTATCGAAGCGGGAAAATTACAAAGAAAAAGGCATGTCTTGAATGAAAACGCTGATGCGATGGGGGGCTTAGCGTAGGGGCCAGGGAACGGTCTTGTGGAAGGGTAAGGGGACCAGGGGCCAGGAAAAAAGGGGCTAAGCGCATCAGCGAGAAAAAAGAGCGATGCGATAAAATGTGGTAGAGCCGATGTGATGGGACATGTTGCAATGCGATAGAAAATGCCCGATGCGATGGGGGTTTAACATAGGCGCCGGGGTATGGTCACATGGAGGGGTATGTGACCAGGATCGAAGGAGGGAGGAGCTTATCACATTGGGGGAAAGATGTAAAGAAACAACAGGCTTATAAAAATAAAAGGGCCGATGCGATGAAAATTTCTAATGCAATGGACCTAGCGCCTGGTTGCAGGCACAAGGTTTTATGCAGAAAAGGGCTGGTACTTGGGTGGAAAAGGGGGTTAAGGCCTTTAAAAGGGTGGAAGAAGCTTTTTAGGGTTTTTAATGGGTTTTTTTGGTTTTCGGGAGAGGGAAAGGAAGGGCTTTTAAACCATAAGCTAGGATTTCGAGGGCTTAAAAGGGATTTCGAGGGCTTTTGAGGAGAATGAAGGGAAAAATAGAGAGAAAAAGGAGCCTTTTTTTAGGGAAAATGGAAGATGAAATAAAGGAAAAGTGGGTGAATGAAATGATGAGAATCGTGCTATTAAGGAAACAATTTTCAAAAGGGAACACCAGGTTTAACTTGGTGGATTTCTTCTAAAGGAACAATAATATCTTGAAAGGAACAACACTTAAGGAACAACAACCTTTCAAGAATGAATGATTTTCTATGAAAATGATCTCTTGAAGGCTCAAGGACTGTTTTAGCCATCATTTTCTTGTGACAAAATTTACTGATGGCTAATAGTGGCTCCACTTAGGGATGGCAGCTCCTTGGAGGTGTCAAGAATCTTCAGAATTTGATCTATGGGATGCAGACCTGTGCTTTATCCTTGAAAACCTTTCTTATTTGACCGTACTATTTTGTAATATGATCAAAAATATATCAAATAGAATGACCCATTCCCCAAACAACTACCTACCCAACCTACTTTCCTAACATATTTTATTCATCATGTGCACTTGGACTTGAAAACCTTAGAATTCAACAATTTATTCTTTTTAAAGCATGAAAAACTAATCTAAATCTACCCTTATTCCTCCATGAGTTCAGATTTGTTGGAAATGTTGTCATTGATGGCAAAGGAATTGGCAAAGAAGGAGCATCTGAAACAGTAACTAGGAACAGAGAAAAGAAATGTAGCAGAGAACAAAGGTCAGCAGAGAAGAACAGAGAAAGAGTGCATCAACAGAGAGCAGTATCAGTCAAGGAGCAAATTGAATTCAGTAGGAAGGATATTTGAGTCCCTGTGGAATTAATTCATGTATGAACATATGTATGCATCCTGATAGAGGATAATTGAAATCTGTGATAAGTAAGAAACCCTATGAGGGGATTAATGGTGCTCTGTATGTAGTTCGAGGACCCGATGCTAATGCGGTCGACTGTGTATCCCAAACTGGTAGACAGTGGAGTTATATATATTCGTTGAATATAAGACTGAAGGAAAATTGGGATCAATGTTGGGGATTGATCTCAGAATTTTCTGTGCCTTTATTGAATTGAGCAAGTGTAATATATGAACGTGTTCTTGATGAAGGAATTGTGAATCCCTACAACCAACACGGAACTCAGTGACTGAATTATGTGAGTATAGACTGTCGAACTTTCATTGGAACAACTCTTCGGAATTACGAACGAAACCTGGAAGGGAAGTGGTGGATCATAACAAAAGGAAGCATGATGGAACCTAGAATAGAAGGGCGGCACCACGAAGGAGGAACAATATAGGCGATTTCCGGTTTTCATCGCACCACTTTCGACGGGCAAGCGGTATTCAAGAGGTTGGGAGCGATTACATAGAATGAGCGACACGCATCCCTGAACAAATCTGCAAAACCGCCATCATTGCGCGCCATCGCACGTTAAAGTCGGGCCAAAGATGCCGCGCGATATGGTTAAGCATCGTCGATCTGAAGGGGAGTCATCGGATGGTGGCCATATGAGGAAGGTGCGTGAAGGATAACCACGGTACGGTGCGAGTATGTGATTGGGTTGTTGATCATATATGTGGGCCTAGTTTAACTTATATTGATTGGGACTTTTTAATGTTTGTGGGTTTAACCAAGGTTTGTTTAAATTAAATATAATCTATGATGAAAAGCGATTGGGCCATCACTTTGAATGTTATTCCAAAGGTGGTGATATTTGCCATGATCGAGCTCAGAAATTGTAACCAGAGTGCGGACTAAAAGAAGTATTGAGCAAAATAATTCACCAAATATGTGATATGATTAATATTCATGTCTGTCGAGGGATGAGTAAGGGCTTGAACCTTAGGAGAAATTTGGATTAATATCTCAATCTCAGATTGAGATATTAAAAAGCCTTAGATTAATTATCTAATTGAGCCTTAGTTTAATTATCTAATTGCCTGGCCAAGAAAATAAGAACAATGAGAAGTTGTTTGGGGCTTGGGTAAACCCCACTGGATTATCTATTTGATCTCGTCCAAGAATACCATCAACGGTTGAGTGGTTTTGACTCATGGTATTAATAAAGGCTTAAAATATATAAGGAGAAGTGGATCATAGTTCAACGTGTGCATGTGGAGGGGTTGTGAAAAGAATAAAGCTCTTTAAGAGATATCTGCATGATTGAACTCTGTTTTATGATAAATCTGAATCTATGATGCACCCATGGAGTTGATGAGGGTTCAAGATCTCTAGATCTAGAAATGATGAATCTCTAGGAAGATCTGCAAAGAAATAATGAAGACCTGACACAAGACTGATGAAGAAATTGTAGAAATTTGGTGGATCTGAGTGTTGAAGTCCTCAACATGAAAGTGGAAGCTTTCTGCCAGTACAAGCTAGTGTTAAAATCAGGGGGTTGGAGCTCCCTTCTAGTAGTAACTGGAGAGAGAGAGAAGGTCGTAGCCTTCTACAAGTGGGTGCCTGCGTGCTGGTATAAGTCTGCGCCAACACAAAAATTGTAAGAAGTTTTCTTTATAATAAATATTGAAGACAGAGATGACAGCAGTGGTGGTTTTCTCCCAAATTGGGTTTCCACCTTAAATACTGGCGTTCATGTGTGTTGCTTATGTGTGATGGCTTATTATTTTATTACTGCACATGCTTACTGCTTACTAAACTCCTGATGAATGAATGATGCAATAATTTAAGTAAAGAATTAAATGCATAATTTTATAGTCCAAACTAAATACTGATTCATCCCCCCCCTCTTAGTATTTTTCTTAACAATTGGTTTCAGAGCAGGTCCTTCTGAAAATATTAACTGCTAGAAGGAATATAAATCAAGATGAGAAATCAAGATGGAATAGCATCTATCAGGCCTCCTCTCTTCAACGAAAACAATCTAATCTTCTGGAAAACAAGGATGAGATCCTATCTTCAGTATCTGGGTGCAGATGTATGGGCTATTGTTGAAGCAGGATATCAATATCCAGCCGCAGTACCAATAGATCCAATGGAAAGAAAGAATTATGAAACAAATTCAAAGGCGGTTAATGCTCTATTGGGAAGTCTAACTGAATCAGAATTTGTCAAAGTCATGCAACTAAATACAACAAAGGAAATATGGGACAAAATAATTCTAAGTTATGAAGGTGATGCAAAGGTAAAAAGTGCTAAACTCCAAACTCTTAGAATTCAATATGAGCACCTAAAAATGCATAATGAGGAGAGCATTGCCAATTTCTTTTTACGTCTTGATGATATTGTAAATCGTATGAGAAATCTGGGAGAAACAATAACCGAATCTACTTTGGTTGAGAAAGTTTTAAGATCACTAACGACAAAATTTGAGTCAAAAGTTTCTTCTCTTGAAGATAAGCAGGATCTTCAAAATCTTACTATGGTGCAACTTCATGGCATACTAACTGCATATTAAATGAGAAGAGGAGGACCATCTGAAGTCAAAGAGACCGTATTTAGAGCTTCTACAAAAGGGAAAGAATTACAAGAGACAGAAGTATCAGGGTATATCTCAGAAGAAGATGAGGTAAATTTTGTAAAGAAACTCCAACTTGGTACAGGATGATTCAGAGGTAAGCTTCCTTTCAAATGTTTTGCTTGTGGAAGAATTGGTCATTATGCTGCTAAGTGTCCTCACAAAGAAACACATGAAAAAGGAAAGGAAGTAGCAAGAAGGAATAAGAATCGGTTTAGCACTAGAAAAATTTACTATACTCATGAAGATAGTGATGGGTTATCAGACAGTGAGGAAGAATGTGAACAAGATCTTAGACTTCTCATGGCATTTTAAAAAGAGTCTAGAGAAGAAAAGGATAATTTTATGGATGCTTTAGAGGACAATGATTTTCTTGATGAAATCAGTCAACTCAAAATATGCTTAGAAGAAAGTAAAATATCCATAGAAACTCTGAAAAACCAACTTCAAGAAAAGGAGAAACATAATGAGAAATTAGAATGTGAAATAGTAAGTCTAAGAAAAGAAATTGAGAAAGTAAAAACTTTGAATCTTAGATTTGCTAAAGGAGCTGAAACCTTAGATGAGATTATCAAGGTACAACGTTATCCTCTTCTAAAGACAGGTCTTGGATATATCGGAGAATCTTCTCAGGCTTCAGCACCAAATTATCTAAAAGCAGCTACAGCCAGTACACAAAATTCTGCCCCTCAGCAAGGGAATAAAGAATCTTTACAGATAAAGTATGACCCTCTCAATTCAAAGAACACTAACAAGAGTACCTTTCAAAGAAACACCAATCAACAGGTAAATTCAAGTAGAAGATTTCATGATCGCAGAAATTTCTTCTTCAATGGACAATGTTTCTCTTGTCACAATTTTGGTCATAAAGCCGTTCAATGTGTTGCATATAAAACCATCATGACAAGAGAAGCAAGAAAGAAAAGGATTGATATTGAAACAAAGAAGAATACATATAACAACTTTTCTCCTCTTCAAAATGAAGTTGAATGTGCTTATTGCAATAACTTTGGCCATGAATAATCTGAATGCAGGAGCAAAGTCCAGCCAAAAGAGCATCTTCCTTCAAGCTCCAAAGTATGGAAAAAGAAGGAATTACAGGTTGAAAATTGTGGCATAGATTTATTTGCAGAAGGAGAAGAAAATCAATGGTACATTGATAGTGGATGCTCAAAACACATGACAGGTGACAAAAACAAACTTTTTGCATATAGTGCTCTAGAAAAGGAAAAGAATGTTACATTTGGAAATGATACTCCTGTTGTCATTAAGGGAAAAGGGTCTGTTTTCCTAAAAGAAAAGGTGAAAGCTAATAATGTCATGTATGTGGATGGATTAAAGCATAACCTGTTAAGTGTAAGTCAAATGTGTGATCAAGGAACTGAAGTTGTCTTTAGTTCAAAAGAATGTGTGGTACGTGATCTTGATACAGGTGAAACAATTATAAAAGGAAACATAACTCCAAGAAACCTGTATGTATTAAAGAAATGTGAAGAACAATGTTACATGAGTAAATCTTCATAAAACTGGCTATGGCATAGAAGGTTGGGGCATCTGAGCTTCTCTCAAATCAACAAATCAAGCAGACTTAAAGCTGTTCGTGATCTTCCCAATATTACACCACTTGAAAGTATCATATGCAAATCTTGCCAATTCGGTAAGCAAACTAGAGTGCAATTTAATGCCAAGGAAGGTTCATCAAGTAAGCCTCTTGAACTCATTCATACTGAAATATGTGGACCTGTGAAGAAAAATTCACCACGTGGTGAACAATACTATATCTTATTTATTGATGATTTTTCTAGAATGTGTTGGATTGGGTTGATTAAACACAAAGATGAAGCATTTGAGAAATTCCAGATATTCAAAGCACTGGTTGAAAATGAATTCAATCTAAACATCAAGTGTCTTAGATCTGATCGAGGAGGAGAATATACATCAGATGAATTCCTTGAATTTTGTGAACAACATGGCATAAAAAGATAGTTTTCTGTAGCTGGCACTCCACAACAAAATGGCGTAGCAGAAAGAATGAATAGAACAGTTCAACAAATGGCTAGCGCTATGCTTGATGATTCCGGAACACCTGACACATTTTGGGGAGAAGCATCACATACAGCGGTAAATATTCTTAACAAGGCACATGTTCATGTAAATAGTGATAAAACTCCATATGAATTATGGTATGGTAATCCTCCCACTGTGAAGCACTTTAGAGTCTTTGGGAGAAAATTATTTATCAAAAATAATGATGAAAAACTTGGCAAGTTTGAACCTAGAGAAGATGAAGGAATATTTCTTGGTTACTCCTCTAGGAGTAGGGCATATAAATGTTACAATAAAAGACTTCGAAAGATTGTTGAATGTATTGATGTTGTTATTGATGAGTATCCTACAGCTCCAAAAGAAGATAAACAAATAGTAGATGAAGACGATGATGACATATATCCTTCTACATCAAATAGGAATGATATAGACAGTGAACCCAATGAAGAACCCGAAGATGATTTATCTGAAAAATCTCCATCCAGATATGTTCAAAAGAATCATCCAGAATCTCAAATTTTGGGAGAAAAGGGATCAGATGTACAAACAAGAAGGAATCTTGTGGGATCTTCTAGCTATCTGGCATTTCTATCCACTATTGAACCACAAAATGTCAATCAAGCCAGCAAAGATGAATGTTGGATTCAAGCCATGAATGAAAAGCTTGATCAAATTGAAAAGAATCACACTTGGGAATTAGTACCAAGACCTCATGACAAAAATGTCATTGGAACTAAATGGATATTCAAAAATAAGTTAAATGAGAATGGGGATGTTATAAGAAATAAAGCTAGACTTGTTTGCAAGGGTTATGCTCAACAAGAAGGTATAGACTTTGAAGAAACTTTTGCTCCTGTAGCTAGACTTGAAGCCATAAGAATGTTTCTTGCTTTTTCAAGCTTCCAACAAATCAAAGTTTATCAAATGGATGTTAAATCTGCTTTTCTCAATGGAGATCTAGAAGAATAAGTTTATATAGAACAACCAGAAGGATTCATTTTGGGAAATGATGAAAATCTTGTTTGTAGACTTAAAAAGGCTCTATATGGTCTCAAACAAGCTCCAAGGGCATGGTATTATCGTCTTGACAAATATCTTCATCAACAAGTATTTTCAAAGGGGTCTGCTGATAGCAACTTATACACAAAAACTGAAAATGACAAACTATTGATTGTGGTTGTATATGTTGATGATATCATTTTTGGAAGTAATGAAGAGCCTATGAGTCAGAAATTTGCTTCTGATATGCAGCAAGAATTTGAAATGTCTTTACTTGGGGAACTAACATTCTTTCTTGGCTTGCAAGTGCAACAAGCAATAGATGGCATATTATTATCACAAGAAAAATATCTTAAGCAAATCTTGAAGAAGTATGGCATGGAATATTGCAAACCTGTAAGTACACCAATGATAACCAGATGTAATCTCAGTTCTAATGATGATTCCCCCATGGTGAATCAACCAGAATACAGATCTATGATAGGAAGTCTACTTTATCTCACTGGGACTAGACCAGACATTATGCATGCAATTGGGATTGTTGGACGATTCCAAGCTAATCCAAAAGAGTCTCACCTTCAGGCTGTTAAAAGAATTTTCAAATATCTACAAGGAACTCAAGACTTTGGTTTATGGTATCCAAAGAATGCTGATCTTACTCTTCATGCTTACACTGATGCAGATTGGGCTGGAAGTGTTGATGATCGGAAAAGCACTAGTGGTGGTGCATTCTATATGGGACCCCGGTTAGTATCTTTGTTCAGCAAGAAGCAAAATTCTATTGCCTTATCTACAGCAGAAGCAGAATATGTGGCTGCCGCATCTTGTTGCACTCAACTCCTTTGGATGATGCAAACTTTACAAGATTTTCAAATCAAATGTTCACCTCCTATTTCCATTATGTGTGATAATACAAGTGCCATCAGTATCTCAAAGAATCCTGTTATGCATTCCAAGACCAAGCACATTCCCATCAAGTATCACTTCTTACGTGAACAAGTGCTTGAACAAAAGGTGAAGTTGGAGTATGTTCCATCCAAAGAAAAAGTTGCTGATATATTTACCAAACCTTTACCTAGGGAAGCGTTCGAATATCTCAGACAGAAGCTAGGAATAGTCTCTGCCATGCAGAAGATCAGACCTGCTTAAATTCAGAAGATTAAATTGGATACGCTCCTGTTGAAAGTGTTCAGTATGCACAGGCTAAGGGGGAGCATTGGTCATGTGGCAAGGATGCATTGTTGGCATTCTAATTATTTATGGTAGTCTGATCTCATGCTTGAGAATCCTTGATCTTGATTGGATGAGTCATTTCTGTTATTTCATTGAATATTATGTTTGAAGATGCAGCATAATCTCAGGGGGAGCATGGTATTGTCGGTATATAGGATCTCGATCAACCCTTTGCCATTGATGTCAAAGGGGGAGGAAAAGAAAAAAAAATATGGGGGGCTTCTATAAGACAAACAGAGGAAGAGTATTGCCATCAATGCCAAAGGGGGAGATTGTTGGAAATGTTGTCATTGATGACAAAGGAATTGGAAAAGAAGGAGCATCTGAATTGGTCATAGCCTTCTGCAAGTGGGTGCCTGCATGCTGGTATAAGTCTGCACTAGCACAAAAATTGTAAGAAGTTTTCTTTATAATAAATATTGAAGACAGAGACGACATCAGCGGTGGTTTTCTCCCAAATTGGGTCTCCACCTTAAATACTGGTGTTCATGTGTGTTGCTTATGTGTGATGGCTTATTCTGTTATTACTGCACATGCTTACTGCTTACTAAACTCTTGTGTAATGAATGATGCAATAATCTAAGTAAAGAATTAAATGCATAATTTTATAGTCAGATCTAAATACTGATTCACCCCCCCCCCCCCCTCTCAGTATTTTTCTTAACAAAATTAAGCAGTTGAACTCATAGTTTCTCTACCGAATCTACCATCACCCAGGATTAAACAGTTTGACTGATTTGCATTCTCTATATTCTAAAACAGAAATTTAAACACAGACAAACCAGGATTAGACTGTCTAATTTGCTGTGGTGTCTATGGCATAAGAGACCAGCTGCACATAGACTTTCATTTACAAAAAATTAAAACAAAACTGGGAAGACTTGAGATATGAAAATAGTAAGCATCCTTCCCTTCCTTTTCAACTCTGATTTTGATCTTTTGAGCTGTCCTCTTCTTCTTCTCCTGTTTCAGGTTTTAGTAGATTCCTTCTTTCATTGGCTCAAGTTTTTATCATGTTAGAGCCATCTTTTTCTTTCTTCTTCTTTTGATTCTTTAGTTCATATTTTGAGCATGTTTGAACCATTGTTATTCTATCGTAATATATTCTACTGATAAGCCAAGATTAAACAGTTTGGAAAATCTTCTTCACTAACCTACCAGTAGTAAATTGAAATCTATCTAGCCATGATTAGGTTGTATGACTAGATAGCAGTGCTCTTTCAAGTAGTGGCATTTGAGCTTGCACACTTTCAGACTTTCTTTCTTTTTTGGTATGGGGCTGTACCTTTCTTCTTTTCTAATATGCCCTCTTTTCTTTTCTATTTTTTTATTTTTGTCTTTCTCTATGTCTCAAACAAACAAAGCAACAATATTTACAATGAAAAATGAAAACTTTAAACAGAAGTTTCAGTAGAAATAGTGTTTGAGAATCCTTCCATTGACAGGACCCCAAAACAGGTCTACACCATCCATGTCCTGTAGAAAGAATGCATTATGACCAACAATAGATTGAATAATTTAAGGGCCTTTCCATAAATTGTCAAACTTATGTTTTCCCTTATCTTCTCTCCTGGAATCCCATTTGAGTACTTTGTTGCCAATCTTAAAAACACTGGCCTTTGTCCTCTTGTCAAATAGCCTTTTGATATCTTCTTGTACTTTTTGTACTATTTTATAAACTTCTTCCCTGGTTTGTTGAAGGTGTATGGTCTGATTTATCCTTCTTTTCATGCTATCTTCTTCTAATTGTATTTCTTGGACTAACTTCATCACTGGTACTCCTAGGCTAGTAGGAAAAACTGCATCGGCTCCATACACCAGCTGATAGGGAGACATTCCAATTGATTTCTTTGTTGTCAATCTATCTACCCATAAGGCATGTACTAGTTTTTTGTGCCATGATCTCTGATTTTCTTCCAGTATTTTCTTTATCATGTTAACCATGTTAGCCACCTATAAATTTTTTGTCAAGAAAACAGGTGGCTAAATGTGTTTCTGAGTCTTCAAGAGATACATTTCCTCTAAAAACATATCACTCTTGAAGCCTCCATGTGTATTTTTCCTTTGAAAAGATCCTCATTGCTGTTTCTATTTAGAAAGCCTCACTGTTTGTGAAAGGAATTTGCTTAGAAAAAGGCCTCCATTTTCTCCATTTTATCCTTGCAAATTCCCCATTTCCACCTCTTTTTCCCTTCAAAAAATTTCCCTAAAAAACCCTCGAAATCCCCTCCTTAGCCCTCTAAACCATCAAATTTCCATTTTAAAACCTTATGACTCCCTTTATTTGTTTTAAAAATCCCTTTTTCCCCTTACCGAAACCCACCATTTAGCCTTAAAAACTCTATTTTTGGCCTACGAACCCACTTTTTACCTTATAACAGGCTTAAGCCCCTTTCGGCCTAGCCCTTATCCCCTTACCAGCATATAACCTACACCCAGGACCAGGCGCTAAGCCCCGAGGTGCTAATCGCAATCAGAGCTTCCCTTTGGCCTTTTCCTTTGTTATTTCAAAATTTCTGATGCGACAAGCTTTTGCTCTGAAGACCTCTGCATCAATATTAATCGTCGATATTAAAAGATTTGATAGTCATCTCTAATCACATCGCACCCATCAGCATCTCTTCATTATCCCTCTGCTTGAATATTGACCGTTGATCTCTTCATAATCCGACGGTGCTCGCATGATCGCCAATCACAAAGGTCTTAATGCGCCATCCTCGGTCCCCTCCGATTGCGATCCTCCGATTCAATCTTGGTCGTTGAATCCACAAGAACCAACGATCAGGATTCGATCGCACTCCGCTCCTGAGCCCAACATCATCGCTCCGCTGATTTAATCTGGACCATTGAACCCACAAGAACCAACGGCCCAGATTTAATCGCGCTCTGCTCATTTTCCCCCCGTCGTCTCCCCTCCGATCAAATCTCAACCGTTGATCTCCACTTTGATCCAACGGTCCGCACGTAATCACAAATTCAAAGCCTCAGATTTTTGGCCCCCTACCTTTCTCCGATGCGATTAGATCTCAGCCGTTCATCCCAATGGATCCAACGACTCTCCTTTTCCCCACCCATTCACTTGCCCCTTTGCCTCCGCTTCCTCTTCTAAATCTCTGTCGTCCATTCCGTAAATCTAACGGTCAGTGTTTAAACCACCCTAGACTTTTCCCCACCCTAATGACTATGCATCTTTCCATATCGCACACTATGTTGCACCGTCAAATCTCCCTATCCTACATCCAACGGTTGAGGTGTATATCGCGTGATTTTAGTGTCCGACAGTTAAATGTTCAAGATTACGCGATGAAAATGGTTTTGGGGTGGACACGTGTCAGGTGGCGAGGCATATCACGTTCTTTTTGGAAAAAATTCAAAACCACCTTAAAGCTATGCGAAACCAGTAATTTTCCGCTAAAACCACCTTTTCTCCTTTGCACCCGAAAGCTCCATCTAAAGATCTCGACCGTGGATCTGATCTAGATCGATGGCTCATATTACATCGCATTTGCATCCATATTTCTTTCATCGAAGCTTCCAAATGATTTTACTGGAAGATCTCCACCATTGATCTCCTCCAGTGATCCAACGGTCCACGTTCAATCTCCCTCCGCCCTTCCGGTCCCACCATCAAATGCCTCGATTTCATTCATTTTACCCTTTTTTCCTTTGTAATTTGCCAAATATTAAACTTTTGTGTTTAACACTAAAAGTTTTTCTTCCACCTAATTCAATCTAAAGCACCTCTCCCCGTGAATCTCGACCGTTGATCATCATCTATCAGCCTAATCCAACGGTCCACAACCACCCTCGCACCAAAACTTCATCAACTTAGTTTTTCACCATTCCGAAGCGATTTTCAGATGTTTTTCCACTACATCCACCATTTCCATCATTGTGCCACCATCCTCCACGGGCCTCCACGGCATCCTCCTCCACTCCCATGGATTTTTATAACATGTTTATTGTGTTTTTGCAGGGGTACAGATAGTGAAAATCACTCTCTGTCTCACTATCATAGACAGGGCAATACAGAGCGCAGAACGCCATTTTCAGAGCCGAAGATCGCAGGGAAGGTGCCCGAGAAGGCTTAAACGTGATTTTTAGTAAATATCAAGTGTTAAACTTTTTTTCAAACCCTACAGTGCCATTAAAACCTGTATATTCACAAACAGATCAAAAAGGAAGTGGCAAAGAGTATCAATGACAGTTTAAAGGGGTAAAAAGCCTACTATTGAAGATTAAATTCTTTAATCCAATGTTTAAAGGACAAAAACACAGATTGAAGACCTTTAAGTGACCCAGAAGGCTGAAAAGGCCTAAGGCACATGAAACAAGCCATGTCAGTGTTTCACATCAGCAGAATGTTCTTTCCCAAGAAAGGACAAGTTCCCATAATGTTTTTTATTCTCCATCAAGTTCCTGAGAGGATCTACACCCTAACAGAAGTCCTAAGATTTCCAGAGCATTAGTTACACAATATGGAAGGCATGAAAGTCATTTATCTGCCTTATTTGTTCTAGAGTACAAATAGAGTACAAACAACCAGAAATCACCTCAGAAACATACCTCTGAAGTAATTATCAGCATGTCGAAGACTCCTAGTTCACCCAAAGAGTACTAAAAGTTAATACGGGATATTAAAATAGAATGGGCCTCAAGCACTCTTCTTCTTTTGTTTTAATGTTTCATTTAAAGTTCTATCTACCTCTACAGCCACTCTTTCAGTTATAATAACTCTTCAGAAATACACTGTAAATGTTGGTTAACTGTGGATTGTAAGTTGTTTCATTGAGATAGAGTTCTGTGTATTAGTTGTAAAATAGGCTGGGAGATGATTTCAGACTGATATCAAGTTGTTGGAAAATGATGTATATGACTGGTGTTGCTCTTTAATATGACAAGCATGTTCATTGGATCTTGATCTAAATTAGTGGTGAAGTGTTCTATCTTTGTTGTTTTCCCTCTGTTATGGATCACATTTCATTTCTCTGATAAGAATCGGTAATATAGCTTAGGATATGCTGCTATAAAGTACCCTAATGCTTCCTGCTCTTCTTATCTTTGATGTTTTCTACTAATTGTGCAATCTAAGAACAAGGTCAATACAATTTAACCAGTATAGTTTTTGGTCTTCTAATTCTTACTGATGTATGAATTCAGAATTTGTTTTTAGATGTTCTTGTTGGGTTTTATCTGAAAGAATTGGGAAACTGGGAGATTAGAGCTAGTTTTGTCTCACTAGGGTCCTTATATAATAGTCAGCCTTTATAAGATCCCTTAAGTTGAAGGTCAAAAGCAGAGAAGGTTAAAATTCTTTCTCTGTTCTTAGACTTCACTTTGTATCAATCTTGAATGTTTTCCATCGTCTGAAGAGCTAACCTCAGTAGGAGTTTGATCATAGATGGTTAAGGCATGCCCTGTCCCTAGATTTTCTCCTAAGTGGTCACCTCGGAAGGTTTCCTTGTCATTCACCTTCATTTCCTATCTTTCCATCCCACACTATCATCTTAATAGATCCTCTGATTTAGATGACTAGCCCATTTGAAAGTCTTGGATATTGAATTGCAAGTAAACCCTTATAGGACCCCATTTCCCAATGGACTTGTGTTTTCTTTGAGTTATCTCCCCATTTTCGAAAAACCTTCTTTACTCACTTATTTACCTTATGTTGAAACCCTTCTTTCATGTTTCCAAACCAAACAAAAAACAAACAAAACAACAACCCTTGTGCCCTATAACTAGCCTAACACCTTAAAATTGAACTTCAAAGATATATATTTCTTTGCCTTTTATAGAGAGATCCCTCTCTGGATCCAGGAGGGCTAGATCCTGTGATCCCAAAGTGGTTTGATGTTGTCTTATCATTTGGTATTGCCAAACTTGCCAAATCATAGGAACCACAACAAACCAGGCTTTTATTAGAAGATTCTGCCAATCCATTACCTTGAGGGTAATAAGCTATAGAATGACCAAGCACAATCTGATATTTGTGACATAAATAAACCATTTTTTTTAACCAAATGCAGTGGCATTGTTAGTGATAATTTTCCTAGGACAGCCAAATCTAGACAGGACATGATCTTCAAGAAGTTTTATGATGACTAAGTCTATGGAATTCCTAGAAGGGATGGCTTCTATCCATTTGGTTAAATAGTCAGTGGCTGTGATTATCCATCTATGTTGGGAAGATGAGGTAGGGTGGATTTCCCCAATGAATTCTAGGCCCCACTGCTAAAAAGGAGCTTCAACGGTGATTGGTTGCAAAGTTAGGGGAAGCAGTTTCCTCTTGCCTTCAAATATTTGGCACTTGTGACAAGAAAATATCATCCTGTGGACATCTTGGAAGAGGATGGGCCAGTAATAACCAGCTCTAATGATTTTTTTAGTAGCGATTTTCCAACTTAGGTGGCCTCCACATTCTCCTTCATGAAACTCATGCTTGATCTTATTTGCATCAACCTTAGGCAAACATTTAAGCAATAGACCACTGGCATTCTTCCAATATAAACAATTATCTAAAATGCAGTAATTAACCATTTTTAACTTTAATAATCTGGCATTTGTTTTGGACAAACCAAGAGGTGCATTGAGATTAGTAAGCATGTATAAAATATCAACATACCAAGATGAATTAAGGAAATGATCTTCAACAAGTGGAGCTGGTAATTCTTCCCTTTCATATAGTGCATCTATCATGTTTATATCAGCTGCTTTTAAGTTAGATTCAACCATTAATTGTGCTAGGCCTTGACCCTTGATGAGTTTAGTGTGTTTAATTTCCAAATCATATTCCAGTATCATAGCAGTCCAATTTCCTTTTTTGCCATTAGGGTCTTGTGAAAGAATGTCCTTCACCACTACATCAGGCACAAATGCAATAATGTGAGAGTGTAAGATATAAACTCTGAAATATTTCAAGGTTTTGACCAATGCATAGGCCTGTTTCTCCATTATATTATATTTCAGAGGTGCATCCCTCAGTGCCTTGCTGAAAAATGCAATTGGTTGTTCTTGTCCTTCTGGATTTTTCTGTAATAGGACAACAACCACACTATGTTCTGATGCAAATGAAAATATGAGGAAGTCTTTAGTAAAATTAGGACTAGTAATAACCAGTGCTTGGGTAAGTGCTTGTTTAACTAGTTCAAAGGATTTCTTTGCTTCCAATGTCCATTTGACTCCTATCTCTTTCTTTAGCATGTTTTTCATGTTCTTAAGGAGTCTGATAGGTTTGGTATGAACCTTCTCAGGAAATTAATCTTTCCAATGAAATATTGAAGTTATTTGATGTTTCTAGGGTGACTGATCTGTAATATACCTTCAACCCTTTTTGGGTCTATTTTAATCCATTTTTCTGGTATGATATGACCCAGAAGTTTGCCCTCTTGGAGACCAAACAATGTATTCTTGGGATTTAAAGATAGCCCAAACCTCCTACATTTCTCAAAGACTTTCCTAAGGTGTGCTAGGTGTTCTTCATTTGTTTTGGAATAGACTGTGATGTCATCTAAATAAATCACAATGAAGTGTCCTATTTCTTATGAGAAAGCAATATCCATGGCTCTTTGAAAGGTGGCACCTGCGTTCATTAATCCAAAAGGCATCTTTACATACATGAAAGTGCCCCAAGGAGTAGTGAAGGTTGTTTTCATTTGATCCTTAGGAAAAACCAATATCTGATTATATCTTGAGAAACCATCAAGCAAGAAAATCCTTGTGGAACCGACTACCCTTTGTAAGATGTGCTCCATTTTGGGCAGGGGATAGTTGTATTTTGATGAGGCTCTGTTCAAGTTCCTGAAGTCAATACAGAACCTAATTTCTCCTATTTTCTTCCTCACGGCTACTATATTAGACACCCATTCTGAGTATCTTACAGGGACAATGATTCCAGCATCATACATTTTCCTAATTTCCTTCTCAACCATAGGTAACTACATAGGGTTTATTCTGCGCAATTTTTGCCTGAATGGTTTCTGATTTTCCTTAAGAGGTATCTTGTGCTGAATGGTCTCTATGTCATATGCCTTTAAATCCTCATAGATCTAAGCGAAAACATCAAAAAATTATTTAAACAACTCCATATATCTCAATTTAATGTGGGTCGGCAATGTTTTAGATAATTTTATCATTTTGGGTTTGTCTTTACTGCCTATATTGCATTCCTCAATATCAAAATTGGTGGGTTCTATTGTTGGTTTCTTGGCAATGTCATTAAAATCAAACAAGTTTTCTAGAGGCACTAGTCCTTTGGGTAAGCCTTTGTCTTTGAACTGTAATACCTCTATGTCCTCTTTTTCTGAGTTTATGTATTCTTCCATTTGATTTTCGAACTCACTGGTTAGAAGATTTATTTCTGCAGTGAGAGGAGGTTCCTTTTGGTCACGTTGTTCCTCTTCTAGACGGTTTTTATCATACTTTGAGTCTGAATTAGGCAATTCAAACTCATTTTTGAACTGCAAAAAGTCTTCTATCTATTTATCTCCCTCAAAGACCTTCCAATATTTTTCATTTTCTAGGATAGCTGGCCTATATTTCACTTTGACATTGAATTTCTTTTTGTCATAGGGTCTTTGACATGAGTTGGCAATGAAAGCCAATCCATTGGCAAGGATGTTTTTGCTTCTAGGGACAAAAACAAGTTCATATTCCTCAAAGGTTTGCAAAAGGTCCATGGCATCATTTCTATAGGCTCTAAGCCTTAGATGTTTGGTAGTGTATTCTCCATTTAACTGCCTAATTATCAGTTCAGAATCTCCATGAACATCTATCCTCTAGGATCCTAATTTATTCAGTAATTATAGTCCTAAGAGAAGTGCTTCATATTATGCTATGTTATTAATGCATTGGAAATTTAGCTTGTAGGTATGGCTTTCAGCATAATTGTTCTCAGTGTTGTGAAGCCATACACCTACTCCTGCATCGGTTCTGTTGCAAGACCCATCAAAACTCATACTCCAAAGAGGGCTAGTTTTGGACTTGGTGTTATTTTCATTGTTGTCCTCTTTGTCCCGTGTGTTCTGACTATCATAATGCAGTTTTGTGGGTTCTATAGCATGTTTGGGTTGGATTGTTTCTTTAAGGTTTTCATGGAGTTCAGGACTTTCTTCTTGACTCCCTTGATTTGCACTAATTTGATGGATAGTGGGTTGCTCATGCTCTCTGTCTTGTTTGTTGCAACTTTCGGCTCTGGCACACTGTTTGAGAGCTTCTCCCTCCTTAATTTTTGTTATGTTGGGTGATTGCTCATTATCCAACTATGGTTCACTAAAGCTTTCATAATTGCAAAGAAGGAATGAGTCTAGGTCTGTGTGGACAGAATAAAGAGGATAATTCTCTGATTTTTCTTGACTGCTCACCATAAATTTCATGTGTGATTCCCTATACAGTATCCTAAGTTGACTGAAGACCGAGATGGTGGCATATGTCATGTCCATTTGCATGGTACCTTGCAGCTTAGCGCCCCATGATCTTGAAAGAAGCATGCCATATTTGGGGGGCACATCAGCCACTACCACATCCATCACCATGCATTTGGCTGGGATTTGGGTCAAGTTTACACACAGATATTTGATCAAGCCTACAAATTTCACCCTACTGGAGTCAAAGGAATACAAGTCTTTATACAGCCTGGTTATTTCAAGGCCTAATCTCTTCATGATTACTTTGGACATGAGATTATGAGAAGCCCTTGAATCATGCATAGAATTGTGTAAAATCTTGTCATGGATATTCAAACTGACATAGAAAGGAGGGACCACTCCTTCTTGGAATTTCCCTTCAATTTTAGGACCAAATAAAAGGGCTAGTTGATCATCATTGAGGTTGACAGAATCATTATTCTCTTCTATGTTTAAAGCTTTCAAAACCTGAAATTTATATACATCCTAAGTGACTAACTCGGTGAGGGGAACAAAGATTTTGATTTTAGCAATTTCACTTTCTAAACTGAAAGGGAACTGACTCTTTGAAAGGTTCAAATCTGTCTTGTTAGTCACAAATTTACCAGCAAAATCAGCTTCCTGGTTTTCACTATGTACATTAGTTAAAGTAGTTTTTTCAGGGGCGCCAGCTGAAGTACTAGTGCTGCTAGGGCCAATACTCTGTTTATCAGTGTTTTGAGTGACTTTTCCCTTGTTTCTATTAGAGCTTTCAGCTGTTTTTTTGTTGTTTTCAACAACCTTTTTAACTACCTTTTCAAATCTGTTCTTAACAGCAGTCTCAGAGGTTTTTGTTTGTGGAGTTTATTTTTTCTTTTTTCTTCTGAGGTCATATTGCTTGTGGACCTCCATGATTGCAATCTCAAAGCCTTGCCTATAATCTTCATATTCTAAACCTTTATTATCAAAATATGTGTATGATGCTTGGTCATCCTCTATAAAAAAGGCAGGGTCTTCATTGTTAACTCCCAGCATGTTTATAATAGTTCCCTATGACTCTTCTATCATTCCCTCTTCTTCATCAACACAATTTTCTTGAAATGGAGGTCTGACTTGTTGATAGGAATTTCTTTGTTTCATCTGAGGGGGGTTTCTCCTTAAGTTTTGGTTCTAATTTTGATTTTGGTTCCTATTTTGGGCACTTGTTTGGACAACTAACCTCTCCATCATTTTTTCTAACCTATCCATGTTCTTGGCTAGATGGTCTAATTTTGATTCAGATGTAGAAGGCGCAATGTCCTCTCTATCTGTCACTTTCTTTTCAGTCCTCATCCTGGCTCTTTTTTCAATCAGATTAGCTTCCACACTAAGAGCTCCCTTCTGCATGACTTCTAAAGTTAAGGGATCCCTCTCTCTAAGCTGATAGGCCATTTTAGGATCAAATCCTTCAGGAAATTTGGCTAAGGCTGATCCTTGTGGAGGTTTCAAGTCTAGGGGTAGTGCATTATAAACATTCTTGAATCTAGTGCAATAATTTTGCACACTCTCCCCAGGGTTTCTCTTTAGGTTGTTGTAATCTAAGAGTATTTGGAGTGGATTCTTCCTGATTTCCCATTTGTTTGTGAATGTTTGATGTAAAGAAAGGAGATCATTGATATTGTGAGGAGTTAAACCCTTAAACCTTTTCTTGGCTTCTCCTCCTAAACTTTGGGAAAATATTCTCATCTTGATGGTCTCATCTTCTATTTCCATATAATCAAAGGCATCATTCATCTTGTCTACATGTTGTTGAGCAGTAGTGGATTCACTTCCAGTGAAATGGGGAATTTTGGATTGATATTCATTGGGTAAAGGAACCAAAGGCTATGGTAACACTAGGGGAGCATACCATGATGCCATGATAGTATTTTGTGGGAGTAAAGGAGTGGCTTCAACAGCAGGTATATGGATGGAAAAAGTGCTTGGACCAGCAAGAGGCTGTTGAGTAGATTTAGGGTGAGAGAGACCCAAGTTAAGAATGAAATGGAGATCCAGATGTGTGGATGGAGGGGTTTCTATACTGCTAATATGTTGACCACTATATGGTGGTGAAATTGGAGGCTTAAAGTCTATCTGATCTATACCACTAAGTGACTTAGTTTTGGGTAAATTACCTGGTAAATCTAATTCAACTTGAGTATCTGATAGATCTGTAAGGTTTTTTGGAACAAAGTTAGCTCTATGAATAGGTCTGAAAATAGTTGGATCCCTAGATACAGGGGACTTCCTAAGAATTTTTTCTGGATTATCAACTATTTCAGGAGGATTTGGGTCAGGATAAGCTCTAGTATGGATTCTTTTTGAAGCGAGTATGTTAAGTTTTAGACCCAAAAAAAAAAAAAAAAAGTTAGCCAGATATAACAATATTTAAGAGCCAAACTAGTATTTAACAAAGAAAACTTAATCCTCAAATTTTCCTAATCATGGATGTGAATAATGCTTTAATGGTTGTGTGGGCTTCCCCAATGGATTCTTTGTGTAACCAGGAATAATCAGCAGGCCTACTAATCACCAGTGGAGTCTTTTGATCTTTTAGGGTTGTGGAGTCGCCAGGTGGATGATTTCAAATGTTCAAGATGAGTTACTGTCCACTACAGTAATTAACTACCAGTCTAAGGTTGTTGTGGGTTTTCTGAGTTCTTAAGGATGTCTAAGATAGTATTTTACTCAGATTTTTCCCCAATGGAGTCGCCATTATGTTGGGGTCCTAGTGATTTGGTAGACTAGCATACCAAATGGCCAGGCAACATTAGAACCACTTTGGAATCCTAGGATCTAGCACTCCTGGATTCAGAGAGGGATCTCTCTATGTAATTGTTGGTTTTAAAGATATTCTTTACATCTTAGTTATGATATTAGGCTAGTTATGAAGCACAAAGGTTTTTTTTTTTTTTTTGGTTGGGAATCATTAACTGAGAAGGTCCTGTGAAGTGAAGAAGGAAGTAAATGGAAGGATATTTTAGCATGGGAAGATAGGTCAAAAGAGTGCTAAACCATTGGGATATGGAGTCACAAAAGGGTTTACTCAAAAATCAACCATCCAAGAGTTTTCAAATGGCAATTCATCTATATCAGAAGATCTTTTAAGTTGAGTTTGTGATACAAAACATTAAGGAGTGAAATGAAAGAAGCAACATGTAAGAAAACAAAGGCAACCTAAGATCAAGTAAGGACTTTTAACCTAACCTTCTTTAGCATACACTTAGGAACAAAAACACATAATAAAACAAAGGGCAATATAAGATCAGGTAAGGACTTTTAACCTAGCCTGCTTTGACGTGCACTCAAGGGAAAAACATGTAAGATAAACGTAAAAAGCAACCTAAGATCAGGTAAGGACTTTTAAGCAAGCCTGCTTTTGGAATAATTTTAAGGGAAATCTTCAAAATAGTTGTTTAAGACTAAACAAGGGACAGGGCTAACCATAAACTTCCTTGATTAAGACTCTACTTAGCATGTAGTGAAAATATCACTCGAGAACGACAACTCAAGTTCTACTCAGCCAAACATGGGCTCACCAACATTTCTTGACTGGTTATACTCTACTAGAATCATTCCCAAATACACATTTAGCAAAAAACATAAAGATAAATATTTTCAGTGAGAGTTAGGGTACTTTGCAGTATATCCTACTCTATATTTGTTGTTCTTTATCAGAGAATATGCACACAGTGGAAACATAAATCAAATAAAAATTACAGTGAGAATAACATCACCAATGATTTAGATCAGGATCCAGTGAATCTGCTTGTCTATTGATTTACAAAACCAGTTACATACTTCGAGTCCAATAGCTCTTTACAATCCAATTCTTCTCTTCCCAGCCTAATATATTACAACTACTCAGTAACTCTAACACAATAACAGTTCAACAATTAACAATGTTCCAACCTTTTACAATGAATTTTCTGTGAATACTTATAGGTGAAAGAGGAAGAGTGCTGCAGAAATGGTAATAAATATGAATTAAGACATAATGGGAGAAGAGTTCGAATGCCCATTCTGCTCAATAAACATAACATTGACTACTTGTACCATTCTGGTAGTTTCTCTTGTTTTAATGCATATCTGGTAGGCAAGGTAATAACTTCGAAGTGTTTCTTTGAAGATAATTGTGGCTGAAGTACCTTGTCTGACTTCTCGGATAAGAAAACTGTCAATTTTCTGGGTTTGTAGCCCCATGTTTTCTTAATAACTATTCTAACAGTTTCACAGAGGTTTTTTCAGTGGGATGGCTGTCAAAGTGCCTATGAAAGTAAAGCAGGTTGCAGGTGTCCTTTTCTTAATCTCTGGAGACTTAAACTGGCCTGATGATCGAACATTCGAAGGCTTTTTGCTGATCTGTCTATCTTAGCCCCTTTAAACACTGATTTTCCTTCAATTTGTGTTTTACGGCTTCATTAGACCTTTCCGAATCATCTTCTGTCCTCTTATTGTGTCCTTATCTTTAATCTGCTGGTTAAGGGTTTAATCTTGGTGCTTTATTTCTTAACCATTATCTTTCACTGATCTTCTTTGTTTTGATGTACAGGTGGCTTCGGCACGCTCAAAGGTTTGACTTGTAATCAACGTCCATAGAACATTTGATTAAACTTTGAAATCCAACCCCTTGGCCCCTTTAAACACTGATTCTTTGGTCGTGGGAGAACTGTGGATAAATCCATCCTTAAACCTACACATGACGACAAACCAGTTATGAAATCCTGTGTTTTTTGGTTTGGCTACAACAGAGGGCTAGGCCGAGGGCGAAAAGAGAAGTGCAGAAGGGTGGATATGCTGGAAAAAGCGGTGTTACGAAGAAAACCGGCAAAAATCCGGTTTAAAACTGGAGTTTGGCACGAATTTGAGGAAAAGCGGTTTTGAAATATCAAAGGTGGTTATCGAGCGATGTTGGACTGGTAAGCGGTCTAGCCCGGAGGGAACATGATCCAGTTATATTGCACCGCGTAGCTTTCTCGATGCTTCCGGTATCGCGTAACTTTGGAATGTTAAACTCCGGATGTGAAAATTGCGCGATACGCCACTACAGCCGTTGGATGAATGGGCTGAGATCGGACGATGTGGACCGAGCGCGATGGAAAAGTTGCTCGGGCGGAGACTGTAGTGGAAGACAGGTGTCAGGGTGCGATAGGAAGGGTATTTTATACAGTGGATGGTAGACCCCGGCGGAGTTGAGTTGTCGGGGTGAACGAGAGTCGTTAAATCTTATGGATCTATAGTGTAGATCTCATCGGGGTATCATTATCAGAGCGGGAAAATTACAAATAAAAAGGCATGTCTTGAATGAAAACGTTGATGCAATGGGGGGATTAGCATAGGGGCTGGGGAACGGTCTTGTGGAAGGGTAAGGGGACCAAGGGCTAGGAAAAAAGGGGTTAAGCACATCGACGGAAAAAAAGAGTGATGCGATAAAATGTGGTAGAGCCAATGCGATGGGACATGTTGTGACGCGATATAAAATGCCTGATGCGATGGGGGTTTAACATAGGCATCGGGGTATGGTCACATGGAGGGGTATGTGACCAGGATCTAAGGAGGGGGGAGCTTATCGCATCCAGGGAAAGATGTAAAGAAATAGTGGGCTTATAAAAAGAAAAGGGCCGATGGGATGAAAATGCCCAATGCGATGGGGCTATCGCCTAGTTGCGGGCACAAGGTTTTATGCGGAAAAGGGCTAGTAATTGGGCGGAAAAGGGGTTTAAGGCCTTTAAAAGGGTGGAAGAAGCTTTTTAGGGTTTTTAATGGGTTTTTTTAGTTTTTGGGAGAGGGAAAGGAAGGGCTTTTAAACCATAAGCTAGGAGTTTTATGGCTTAAAAGGTATTTCGAGGGATTTTGAGGAGAATGAAGGGAAAACTAGAGAGAAAAAGGAGCCCTTTTTTAGGGAAAATGGAGGATGAAATAAAGGCAAAGTGGGTAAATGAAATGATGAGAATGGTGCTATTAAGGAAACAGTTTTCAAAAGGGAACAATAGGTTTAACTTGGTGGATTTCTTCTAAAGGAACAACAATATCTTGAAAGGAAGAACAACCTTTAAAGAATGAATGTTTTTTTATGAAAATGATCTTCCTAAGGCTCAAGGACTGTTTTAGCGATCATTTGCTTGTGATAAAATTTACTGATGGCTAACATATTCTTCCTCATTATCCTTTGTTTCTTCCTCATCATCACCACTTTCTTCATTTTCATTTCCCTCTTACTCATCATTTGTTTTCTCCTCTTGAATGTCATTTTCCTCCTCATGACTCATTTTCTGCCTCATGATTGTCACTTTCTTCATTTTCATTTCCCTCTTCCTCATCATTTGTTTCCTCCTCTTGACTGTCATTTTCCTCATTATCTTCTTGTTCTGATACTTTAGGAGAAGATGATAGTGAGAATTTTTCTTGAGGAGATGATTCATGTGGATAGGATGATTCATGGTCAGTGAGGGGTGATGGAGGAATGGGGGAAGGTCGACAAGATGCTGAGGGTAAACTTTTTAGAGGAAGAGGTTGTGGATTTGTGAAAACATCATGGGCGATGAACACTTCCCATGGGATATCTTGTTGCTCTAATTGATGCAACACAATCATCTTGATAAGAGAATGGTGGAAAAGTCTCTGAATTTGTTGTGAAGGGGGCCTCTTTTGCACAATGTATGACATCTTATCAATACTTCTATAAAGGTAATAGTGAAAATGTAGTAGCTTGGCCCTAGTGAAGTGCATAAGAAGTCTTATATGGTAGGAATAAAGTCTAGAAAACCTCCCCTTGCATGTAAAATACTTCATGATGACTTTCATTAATGGGGCATATCTTTCCAACAAATGGGAAAAGGGGAAAATTTCTTTGCAATCAGCTTGGTAGCTTGGTTTCAAGAAAGGCTGATAATGGCTCAAGTCCAAACTCACCTGCTTGAACCATTTTTCTCCCATACAAGGTATCCCAATGGCCATAACAATTGTATTGGTGGATAGCTCAAAATTTACCATAGCTATATGCACTTGATGATCATGGAGGTTGAGGATAAAAATTTTGGTGAACTCAGGGTGACTTTGGACTCTTTGTAATCTCTCACAGAAATCAAAACAACCCACCTCTTGGAAATATGAAACTGTTGTAGGGGAGGTTTTCAACTGCTTGGTGTTAAAAGGTTCAAATATGTTTACTCTTCCACCCTTTCTTTGTTTTCCCCTAGGTATTTGGCCTTCCCTGCCACTGTCACTACTGCCTTCTCTAGACATTTTATCTTTTACCCTTGCTTTGAAATCAAAACCTTGAAATATTTGTGAAATGATAAGAAGAGGGTAAGTGAGATGATGATGAGAAAGGTAGTGATTTGTAAGTGAATGAGAGTGAAGAGGGATAATTTGGGCCAAATAAGAAGGTCAGGTAATCTTGAATGCAAAGCCATTGATATGCAAAAATTGGTTGTGAAGGTACCTTAGTTTCTAAGTTAAACCTTTAAAACAATATGAAAGGGTGGAAAGCATCTAAATACCTCTTACAACAATCTCTAGGAGGCACCTAAGCATATGATTTCAAAAGCTTTGAGCAAATTGAGGGCAGGATCTTCTGGAGAAACCATCCTAGCAGAAGAAACAGTACAGGCATGTAGCACTGGGCCAGTCGAGTGAGTGCACGACCTGTCAAGCTGCTACCAAATCATGCAGTGTAGATGCACAACACCGGTAGGGCTGCACGCTGTCGAGTCGTCCTGAACGGCCCTACGCGTAGCGTCGGCAGAGCTACATGTTTTCAAGTTAGCCTAAACAGCCTTGCGCATAGTGCCTCGGAGAAGCTGCACGAGCTGTCAGTCAATGCTAAACGTTGCGAGCGCGTAGCATATGAAGGTGTAGCAGTTGGGTCTCCCGGGCAGTCTGCACGCTGTCGGGTTGGCCTGAATGGCCATATGTGTAGCACCTGGGCAGAGTTGCACGAGGTGTCGGGCCTTGCCTGCTAAACGTGCCTTGCACTGTCAACTGGTAGCACACTTCTACAGGCGCGTAGTGTTCCATTCTAATTTCCAAAGAGGGCACACACAGGCACGTAGCACATTTTTCCAGGGGCATAGCGCAAGGGTTTTGCTACTCGAGGTCTGCCAGAAACTCAGAATTTTTTCCTTGAAAGCATTTCGCTCCTCTTTTGCAGATGACAAATGAGTTGAGTGATAGACTTTGGCTTTTTATACCCTTGAAAAAATATTTGAAAACTAAAAACCCACTTTTCTAATGTCTTGAGTTTTACCTTGTCACTTTATCACTGATATATTTTTCTTTTGCAAGAGGTGATTTAAAACACAAAAAATGTGTAATGTTCCTTTTTAGGAATGGCTACCAATCCATGGCTGGAAAATGCATTTTCCAGAAATGGAGGTAGCAGGATTTGATACCAAGACCTAGATCCCTTAGACCAATGTGTCTAAGACCAAAATCCAAGGATTGGGACCAAATAAATCCTTCTAGGGTGATGAGACAAGCCTCCCACACCTAGTTCCCTTCAGAAATTTCCTAAGGAATGGGGCTGCAACAATGTATGAACATACAAGGAATTCTCAACGTTATTTTAATGATCCATGGCACAGGAAGATGAAAATAGCTGAACAATGTATAATATATTAGCAATATAATACAATGCTTTGAGGAATCACTCACTCAAGCTAGGCAATGAGAGCCTCAATAAGACATGTACACCAAATGTGATAAAACACTGCTATATAAATTTGCCCTAGCTATGGCAGCGCTGTCTATAGGAGACACTGCAACATATAACATGGAAATATAATGATATATCAATGATAGCTCAAGAAATGAGGGGGAGCAAGCTCTCAACCCCTGAAAACACTAATACAACAATCCTTAGGAGGATTGGCTACAATACATGTACAAAATGGGAAAATACAGTAATGTCGGAGTTGTTGGGAAGCAGCAACTCAAAAACTAGAAATAGATGGAGAAGGTTGAAATGGATGAAACAAATGAAGAACCCTCCTCCAATGGAAATCTGAAGTGAAAGGCCGAGCCCTTCACCTAAGATCTCACCCTCCAACTATATTCTAATCCCTCACAGCAAATGATCTCCAAGAATAACTCTGTCTAAGAGAGGGACTACGCTGCATATGATGGAAAGTGGTTGGCCTGGTGCCAAAGATGGTGGAATAAGCTCATGAACCTCATTTTCTGATCTCCCAAAGTGATGGAAGCTCCCTCCTATGAAAAACTAGCCAAGGATGGTGTTGTAGAAAACCTCCACAGCAACACCCAGCAACAATGCACAATCTCCAGCTGAAACTGCGCTGATGAATAAGGATGATGCTAGACCTCAATGTTTGAATACAGGGAATGTATTGCAATCCTCCAAGAGCTACTCAATAAGGAGAGGAAATTCTAAACTGGAATTTCCCGAAAATTCTTTCTAAGCAGCAAGAAGTTGCAGCAAGTCAAACGGACCAAAGATGAATAATACTCAAGATGTATCACAATGGATACCTTGCCCTCCTTTTAAAAAATGTGAGATCTCTCTAAATGGACCTCACTCATTAGGGTTTCCTTCCTCTAGAAGCTTCCCTCATTATTCCACTGCGCTGGCCCACAATGTGCTCTCCATCTCATGCCACTGCGATGTTTGACTTGGTCAAACTAGACCTAGCCTTCTTGCAAAAGTCCTCTTTCACACATGGAGGTTTGAAATCCAGCTCTATGAGTGATCCTCCTTCATACTAAGAGGATTTTAATTACCTATTCATGAAATTAATGGGTCTCCTACCCATTTTATTTATCTCTTATGTGAAAATGGAAAAAATTAATGTTCCATAAAAATTGGGAACGTTACAGTCCTCCCCTCTTAAAGATTGCTTGACCTCAAGAAAGTGCAAGGATAGACTGATAAATTTTCCCTTACTCTCCCTATAGCATCCGTGCATGATGAAATCCTTTGAGAAAAGGATGCCATATCATCAATCAAGTGTCCAAGTTGTCCCTCCAACATATGCAATCTAGCTTTTGGTGAACATCCCCAAATAGTTGTCATGTAGAAAAAAATATCCATGAAGGAAAAAATGGGTTGTCTAAGGGCCTCCTTGAGGCATGAGATCTGATATATAATGGGACTCATCATCCCCATATGTATCTTCCATCCCCAAGCAATCATCCATACAACATAAGCTACCTCCCAACATGGCAACTCATAGAAATCTCCCTCCACCTTAAGCTCCGAAAGTGAAGGTGGGCTGAAAATACAAATATGCCAAGCCTCATAGCTTTCCCCATGTTTTCCTCCTCTCCACTTATGATGAGTGTAGAGTGTGTGCTGATCATGGGCTGCAAAATTGTTGCCCTCAAGTGGAAAAATGAAGAGCAACCCTCCTAGGATCTCTCCTCCATCAATGATAATCTGGCTGGCCCAAGACATTTCGTCCATGATGAGTAGGACATGATCATCATGGAATTCCCCAATGACATGTTTGCTGTAGGTTATACCATGTGCAGCAAGTTACAAACAATGTCTCATAGGGCTACAACGCAACCTCTTCCACTGCAGCTGCAGAAAATAACATGGCAAGCATTGTATAGAAAATATCACCTCTACTACTGAATAGTAAATAGATGAGTGAATTAGCAATACAAAATCAAATACATGCCCATATATATACAATGGATGGATATCATCATCAAACTCATGGCCCACCTCAAAAGAAGGCAAATAAGTCGCTGTGGTGGCCATGTCTCTCCTCATGTTCCCCTTAGAACATGCCATGCATAAACTGTGGGAATCATCTTCCCTCAAGGACACACCAACCTCATGTGTCAATCTTCTGATCATGCTTCCAATAATAATATGATACATAACAGCAAATAGTATCATGATCAACAATAAAATAGGGGGATTACTGATGGTGTCATATGGTGTTGGAAAGTACCAACAGTCTCCCAAGGGTGCATAACGCAGTTTTGCAAACTACTGCTTTGGATATGTACAAGGAAAAAAGTTTTGAAATACAATGCTAATAATTTGAATTGGCTGAACATGTGTAGAATGGAAAAACATTTTCCCAAGGCCATGTGAAATATGGTTGTCTCCATCATATGGTTTGGCCCCACTTTGCTCATGGAGCAACATGAAAAATATGCCCCTTTGAGGAACCGTGCACTGCCACATAATGATAAGAATATGTAAATCAAAAATCTAAACACAATGATCTTACCATAGGCTGGAAGTAAGATGATAGATGGATCCATGTATATGATCTTGCTCCCAAGTTTCAGCGCTGTGAGCTCATGCAAAAAGGCTCTTGCCAATCTTTGTTTCTTGACATGCTCCTTGTCAAGAACACCTCTGGTGATGTTGATGCTAATGTGAAGCTTTTCCCAAGTTGGAAATGCCTCCTGATCAGTCCAAGCTAAGGAGTAATCCCTCTACACTATGACAGTGCTCTCCTCTACTCCTACAACACCATACATCATATGAGAGCAAATCTGCTTGTGCTCCCTCCAAGATAGTTCAAGCAACCCAAGTTCTTGCTACCTCCTCATGCTCACATCATGTAACTCATGTGATGAAGGTACCATGACTGAGATATATGCCATATCAGCTCCATGTATCCCTACTCTCTACTGTTCAATGATGCAAACATCCTTCCACCTCTTCTCCACTCCCATCCTCCTGGAAAAGGGGTATACTGTAGAAATTTGATAACTGATATGTTATACACAGAGATTCTCCTGATCACACACTATTTTAACTTCATGCACAATACAGAATATCTTCTACCATTGATCATTAATTGCGGAAATAAAAACAATCGCATGCGCACATTAAAACCATAAAAAATCACACATATGAACACAATATTTTATGGGAAAGCTTAAATATGAAAACCCCCAACTATCTATATATTATATGTCATAGAGATCATGTAACAATCATCATACAAAGCTCCTCATAAGCTCTCAGTACAATCTCCAATTTCTACACACTAATCAGGTCCGATCTAGAAAAACACATGCTCCAATCTCTGCCACCTGCTATCCTGCCTCTACTGCACAATCCCTGCTGAAGAATGGCTCATAATGAACTTCGAACCACCTAGCTTGTACTGAGCAATCCTCATTGGAATCTCCATCAATGTGAGCGCCTTCGTCAAGATATCAGCATCATGATCCTCCGTGGGAATGTATGAAAGTAACATGATCTTCCGCTGCACACAATCTCTGATATGATGAAACCGGATGTCAATGTGTTTAGATCTATCTTGAAATACTAGATTAACCGAGAGTTTGATGCAACTCTAATTATCACAATATATCACAGTAGGATCTAAGTGTGAACCGAACAACCCAACCAGGATCTTCCTCATCCATATAGCCTCGCATGCAGCCAAACTCGCTGCCATATACTTGGCCTCTTCTAAACTGAGTGCCACGAATCTCTGCTTCCTGCTGTACCAAGAAACTGTTGTTGACCTGATACTAAAAATCCATCCAGATGTGCTCTTTCTGTCCGTTGGACTCCCTACCCAATCTGCATCCGTGAAGCCACACGGCTTCACCTCATCTGACTGTCTGTACCATAATCCATATCCTAATGTGCCTCTGAGATATCTCAATACATGCTTGCCTACCTTCCAAAAGAGCTTGGTAGGTTTAACCATAGCTTGTGAAAGCTAGTTAACAGCATAGCATATGTCAGGTCATGTATTGACTAGATACATAAGCGACCCCACCAACTGTCGATAAACAGTGGCATCCACTACATTTGTCGATGTAGCATCCTCCTTCCTCCAACCACCAAGAAGATGAGTATCAACAGGCTTGCAGCCATGCATGTTGAACTTCTCCAGTATCTCCCGGGCATACTTTCCTTGAGAAACAAACAATCCATCACTGCGCTGCCAAATTTCCAATCCCAAGAAATAATGAAGGAGGCCCAAGTCCTTCATCTCAAACTCCTTTGCAAGATCAGCCTTGCATGAGTGTATCAACAGTTCATCACCCGTTAAAATAAAATCATCTACATAATTTACAATGATCAGCAACTTACCCTCCACCACAATCTGGTAAAGGTTTAGATCCGCCTCACTCTTGGAGAATCCAAGTCTGGTGAAATAATTGTCTATCCGTGTGTACCAAGCATGAGGTGCTTGTTTTAACCCATACAATGCTCTCTTGAGCCTGCACACATGCGACTTGCTGCTGAATATCTCGAAACCTTCGAGCTACTCTATGTACACCTCCTCCTCAATCACTCCATTGAGGAACACACTCTTCACATCCATATGATGAATGTGCCACCCCATCTACGCTGAGAGAGCTAGGATCATCCGTATGGAAGAATACCTTGCGATAGGTGCAAAGGTTTCCTCATAATCGATCCCATCAATCTATGAGAAGCCTCGGGAAACAAATCTTGCCTTGTACTTCTCCACACTCCCATCAGCTGCTTGCTTCAATTTGTAGATCCATCTCGAACCTACCACTGATTTCCCTTCCGGCCTTGGGACAAAATCCCATGCACTATTTCTGACAATCGAATCATACTCTTCCACCATGGCGTATACCCATGCGAGATCCTCCACAACTTCCTCGAAAGAGGATGGCTCTGTCACGATACACTTGATCATAAGAGCCATGTATCCAGAATACCAGTCAGGTGACTTTCTCTGTCTGCGCTGTGATGTAGGTGCTCCTACAATCCTCTCTGCATCTTGAGACAGTCTCTCAGCTTCTGTAGTGCGCTTCTGCCCTCTGATGGTTGGCGCTTTATGAGTGGTCTCTTCCACTCCATGAACCTCCTATTGTGGCTGATGCACATCCTGAGGCTCATCCTTAGGAACTAATAGCTCCTCATCTGAATGCAAGTGTGGCTCCCTCTCAAGCGAACACTTCATGGCTTTCTCCTCATGAAATTTGATATCCTGTCGCACAACAGTCTTGCAACTGTTTGGAAAGTACACACGATAGTTGTGGGGCATATCAGTGTACCCCACAAATATCCCAACCTCTACAGTTGGCTCTAGATTCTTCCTGGCATCCTTTGTCACATGAATGTAAACAGGTGAACCAAAAATCCTCAAATGGGAAATATCAGGCTTCTTACTATAAAATGCCTCCTCGGGTGTACTCATGCCAATTATCTTGTGAGGACAATGGTTTTTCACATAAACTGCAGTATTGCATGCCTCAGCCCAAAAGTGTATGGGAAGGCCCTGATCATGCAACATCACCCGTGCAACACCCATGATCATTCTGTTCTTCCGCTCAACAACCTCATTCTGCTGTCGGTTATGAGGTGCTATGAGCTCTCTTCGAATTTCTTCTGTGCTGCAAAAGTCCTTGAATTCACCAAAGATGAATTCACCACCATTGTCACTCCTAAGAGCCTTCACCTGCTTCCTCGATTCTTTCTCAACCAGTGCCTTGAACTCACAGAACTTTGAGTATGTCTCACTCTTCTTCTGCATGAAGAAGATCTAGCACTTACGAGAAAAATCATCAACAAATATCACATAGTACCTGTGCTTTGTTGTCGAAGCTACTAAGAAAGGTCCACACACGTCTGTGTGAATTCTCTCAAGGATCGTCATGGTGTGACTATCCTTCTCATGAAAGGTGGCTTTCACAAATTTTCCCAAAGTACATCCCTTGCACTGATCTGACTGTGCAAGTGTACCTTTGGAAAGCCCGGTAGAAAACTGCTGCAAAATTTTCAAAGATCCATGGTGAAGGTGGCCCAATATCTTGTACCACAGCTCGCCATCATCCTGGCTCACCACTCCTTCTGCCTTGCCTGCCATTGCTACACAGCCATCTACCTACAACTAATAAAGGTTCTTAACTTGAACCCCTATCCTTCGGGTTTCACCAGTTGCCTTAATGCGCAGGAAATCCTTTCCCTCACTAAAGACAACATCATATCCCTTGTCTTCTAACATGGCCACAAAGATAAGATTCTTCTTCAATCCTGGAACATGCATCACTTCCTTAAATACGAAGGGTTTACCAAACTCCCTCTCAAAGGAAATGGTACCGATACTGGTCGCACTATATCTACCATCATTTCCCATCTCGATGTGCACTCCAAGATCTTTCTCATCCAGATCAATAAACAAATATTTGTCTCCGGTCATATGAAAAGACACACCACTGTCAAGAAACCAAACTGAACCCATCAGACTTGAGACCAAGCATGCGATCAATGAAAAATCCAGCTCAAACTACGATGCTAAGGCCTCTCCAGCTGCAGATCAAGCAGCCTGCTTATTTTACTTCTTCTGTGGACAATTAGTGGCGTAATGTCCATTTTGGTGACAGTGAAAGCACTTCACCTTGGACATGTCCTGCTTCTTGCCTTTCACACCGGATTGAGAAGCATTCTTCTTGCTCTTCCCCTTCCTTGCTTTGGCGGCCAAAGTGAAATTTTCTTCATCTGAGTTCTTTGATGAAGATCCGTCCTTGGTACTTTGCCTTATCTCCTCTTGCACAAGATCCGACCAAAGTCGCTCCCATCTTGGAAATTTCTCCCGACCATTGACAGAGTCCTTATAGGAATGCCAACTCTTCGAAAACCCAAGGAGAGCCAAGCTCACAAAGTCCTCATCATCAACAGTAACCCCCACACTTCGTAGCTCATCCCTGCATTGGATGAACTTCGTGAGGTACTTGGGCATACTGTTTCCTTTCTCCATTTTTATGTTCCTGAGTTTATCCTTGAGCGCCAACTTCCTCTGGTCACTCTTGCTTTGGAATAAATCTATCAAAGCTTTCCACATCAAGAATGGAGAAGCTTTACCATGAAGGTTGGACACTATGTGATCCTTCACACCTTCCAATAGAATCCTTCGACACTTTTCTATCTTCTTTTGCCATGCATCAAGTGCGGCAGCATCGCTAGAAGCAGGTTTTGGAATTTCTACATATATGAACTCCTTCAACCCATTATCATCTAGCACTACCTCCATCCTGTCCTTCCATGCAATATAATTCGATCTGCCCTCAAGGGCATGCTCCAATCGCAAGTCGTTGAAAGACATCTCAACTTTGACACCAAGAAAACACTGCTGCAAATTCGAATTCCACCACCTCAAAACTCAATCGCTTCAATGTTTTGCAATTGCTCCAATGATCAATATCGCTTCAATACCATCTAGAAATTTGATAACTAATATTTTATACACAGAGATTATCCTGATCACACACTATTTTAACTTCATGCACAATACAGAATCTCTTCTACCATTGATCATTAATTGCGGAAATAAAAACAATTGCATGCGCACATTAAAACCATAAACAATCTCACATATGAAAAAAGTATTTTATGGGAAATATTAAAGCTGAAAACCCCCAACTATCTATATTTTATATGTCATAGAGATCATGTAACAATCATCATACAAAGCTCCTCACAAGCTCTCAGTACAATCTCCAATTGCTACACACTAATCAGGTCCGATATAGCAAAACACATGCTCCAATCTCTGCCACCTGCTAACCTGCCTCTACTGCGCAATCCCTGCTGAAGAATGGATCATAATGAACTTCGAACCACCTAGCTTGTACTACACAATCCTCATTGGCATCTCCATCAATGTGTGGTGTAAACTCATGCACCAGTATAGTCACAACTGATAGTCACACTGCTCTTTCACCTACCTCTTCACTGGTCTCCATTGAAACTGTCCATGCACTAAAGTTAACTGATGTATTATTTATTTGATTAATGACTTTAGAATTAGTGAATTAATTAATAATTAATTCACACCACTCTCACTAGTGTATCAATCAGTTAGACTAGATACAACTAGCTCAACTATGTTTAACTCAGTTAAACTGAACACAACTCCATTAACTTCCTCAATCAACTCCACCAAAATCTCTCACATGAGTTCTAACTGAAGTCTCCATGCAATAGCTCCACTTGACCCTTAGAAATAGCGTAATTTCTTCTGTCAGCTCCTATGCCACATCTGTGCACTTAACTGAAGTGCTCCAAGAGAATAAGATTCTGTTTATAGTCCAAATATTATTAAGAGCTAATAATATTCAACATATCTATTTTTATACTGGCAATATAAAAATAGATTCCGCCCAATATGTCTAAAAACAGAATTCCATCTATTTTTCCAACTTGACCAACCATTCAAAAATAGCATCCTGCAACTCATAGAATATGATCGACATGTCTAAAAATAGGCATAGTCTAAAAATAGACTTTGCGCCAAAAATGGCCTGCGGGCCCACTTAGTGAAGGCGGCTTCTTTCCACTAAGCTCATCATCTTGTTGCAATCTCAACATATACCAAGTGATGGCCAAAATCCTTCAAGAGG
The DNA here is from genome assembly GCA_034641835.2 of Pinus albicaulis. NCBI lineage: Eukaryota > Viridiplantae > Streptophyta > Pinopsida > Pinales > Pinaceae > Pinus > Pinus albicaulis. The sequence goes on from CM076579.1 coordinate 128,919,146, forward strand.
AGCCAATGCAACCAAGCCTCTTGCTGCCTAGTATCATATATTTGCAAGTGGCTAATCAGCCTCTTGCTCCTCATCCACACCCACTCATCTCCTTGTGGATGTCTTCTCCTTCTTCCTCCTCTGGTACTCCTCCCATGAGGGCTACCATTCTCCCAAGTCATATCTTCTGCTTTGCATTTCATGGAAGGTTGAAATGCAACTCCTTGGAGAACTTCTAGAGAAGATCTCTCACCCATGACTATATTGAATCCATGAGGACCCAAATGTGATGGAGGTAATATCTCCTCTCCACCAATGTTTAACAGTTTTTCTAATTCCTCCAGTGGTGTAGCAGCTATTTCATCCTCCGGTTCAAAATTTGTTTCATTTTTTTTCATGAAGGTGCCATGGTTTGTTTCATCCTCCAATGGTTCACATCCCAACCTCAAGGGCTGAATGAGACTCATCCAAGAGGTATGAGGATGAGGGTTCATCTCCTCCTTGAACCCATTGCACAACATAGTGCAATCATGGTGCTCTAAAATAGCACAGTGTGTAGATTCTTGGACCTCTACATGTGAGCTTCCACATTCCCTTAAATCATTTGCTGAAATGAAAAGTGGAAATTCATCCATACCTTGGTGGAACTTGGGATCTTCTTGTGTGGCTACAGTAGTTGTATCCTCCAATGCTATGGCTGCCTCATCCATAGATGTAGAAGGCTTCTCCTCCAAATCTGTAACAGCGTTGGTGCAATCCTCCTCCCATGGTGGTATGGTTTTATTTTCCTTTGCCCTTTCTCCATCAAAGGTTTAGATCAAACTTCAAGCAAATTCTATAAAATAATTCACCCTTAAATGAACCAAGGGTTTGAACCACCAAATAGAGGCTTCATCCTCCACGTGCAGCGCTGCAATATCCACTGCTTCTTTCTCTGCCACTGGATGTAGCAAGAAAAATTCCTCCAGCTTCTTCACCCAAGCTCTAGCTGAAGTGTCCCCATCAAATCTAGAAAATATAAACCTATTTCCTTTTATTTCTCTTCTATCATAGGGCCTTCTCTCCTCCTTCTATTGAATAAACTGTGGGAACGTTGTAGCTCCCTTGAATGCTGCAGAATGGGATTTATACTCACTCAAGTATTGATCTAGAACCTGATGATCCAAGCATCTCTCATGCTTGCTTTATTTTTTAGAATAGGAAGTGCATGGACCTTCCTCTTCTCTTTGCTTCTCCTCCTTGGGGAGGCTCTTCTCTATTCTAAAAATAGATGAGATCAAGCTCATCTTCTTCAACATCTTCTTCTTCTTCTTTCTTGGGCTTGAAAGCCACAGGCTGAGCCAAGAAAGGTGCTCTGATACCACTGTAATGTTCCTTTTTAGGAATGGCTAGCAATCCATGGCTGGAAAATGAATTTTCCAGAAATGGAGGCAGAAATATTTGATACCAAGACCTAGATACCTTATACCAATGTTTCTAAGACCAAAATACAAGGATTTGGACCAAAGAAATCCTTCTAGGGTGGCGAGACAAGCCTCCCACACCTAGTTCCCTTCAGAAATTGCCCAAGGAATGGGGCTGCAACAATGTATGAACATACAAGGAATTCTCAGCATTATTTTAATGAGCCATGGCACAGGAAGATGCAAATAGCTAAACAATTTATAATATAGCAGCAATATAATACAATGCTTTGAGGAATCACTCACTCAAGCTAGGCAATGAGAGCCTCAATAAGACATGTACACCAAATGTGATAAAAAATTGCTATATAAATTTGCCCTAGCTATGGTAGCGCTGTCTATAGGAGACACTGCAACATATAACATGGAAATATAATGATATATCAATGATCACTCAAGAAATGAGGGGGAGAAAGCTCTCAACCCCTAAAAACACTAATACAATAATCCTTGGGAGGATTGGCTACAATACATGTACAAAATGGAAAAATACAATAATGTCGGAGTTGTTGGGCAGCAACAACTCAAAAACTGGAAATAGATGGAGAAGGCTGAAATGGCTGCAACAAATGAAGAACCCTCCTCCAATGGAAATCTGAAGTGAAAGGTTGATCCCTTCACCTAAGATCTCACCCTCCAACTATCTTCTAATCCCTCACAACAAATGCTCTCCAAGAATAACTCTGTCTAAGAGAGGGATTACACTGCATATGATGGCAAGTGGTTGGCCTGGTGCCCAATATGGTGGAATAAGCTCATGAACCTCCTTTGTTGATCTTCCAAGGTGATGGAAGCTCCCTCCTCTAAAAAAATAGCAAAGGATGGTGTTGTAGAAAACCTCCCCAGCAACACCTAGCAACAATGCACAATATCCAGCTGAAACTACGCTGATGAAGAAGGATGATGCTAGACCTCAATGTCTGAATATAGGGAATGGAGTGCAATCCTCCAAGAGCTGCTCAAGAAGGAGAGGACATCCTAAACAGGAATTTCCCGACAATTCTTGCTAAGCAACAAGAAGTTGCAGCAAGTCCAAAGGACCAAAGATGAATAATACTCAAGATGACTCACAATGGATACCTTGCCCTCCTTTTAAACAATGTGAGCTCCCTCTCAATGGACCCCACTCATTAGGGTTTCCTTCCTCTAGAAGCTTTCCTCCTTATCCCACTGTGCTGGCCCACAATGTGCTCTCCATCTCATGCCACTGTGATGTTTGACTTAGTCAAGCTGGACCTAGCCTTCTTGCAAAAGTCCTCTTTCACACATGGAGGTGTGAAATCCAGCTCTAGGAGTGATCCTTGTTCATACTAAGAGGGATTTTATTACCTATTCATGAAATTAATGGGTATCCTACCCATTTTATTTATCTCTTATGTGAAAATGGCAAAAATTAATGTTCCATAAAAATTGGGAACATTACAAAATGATTTTTTATCATCTCAACATTTCTTTTTGGCTATCCTTAGGTAACTGAGTTGATGGGTTTTAGCTCTCTTTGGCCTGTTGATGTTTCTTAAAACTTGTTTTGCTGGTGCCTGTTGGAGTTGTATGGCTTCACTTTGTTTTAGCCATTCTCATTTCTTAAAACAAGGTTCCTCCCATTCTTACTGATTTTCCAGAGGTATAATAAGTTTTTCTTGCACAGTGACCTTAGTATTTTCAATCAAGTTTGTCATCACCTCCCCTTGGCCACTTCTGTTTGCTACAGGTTCCATGACACAAATTATTTTTGTCTCCTTGGTCATTTTTGGATTTTTATAATTTTGGTTGCTCCAAAGCAAACTCATGATTAGTTTGGTGTTTCTATTTTGACCCTTTACCTTGTGATTTATTCCCTTTGACTATTTTAAGGGCAATTGACTGCGCTTGAAGGCTTAGTCTCCCTCATACTAATACTATTTACAATTTATTCCTTTGATGTAGTGAAAACCCCTTTTATCTTGGCAAACCATGGAGGTCACCTTCAAATATCCTTTGAAAAACTTCTGCCATCATTATGGAGATTTATGACCTTCATTTTACTTCTTTACATTACTTCTCAAGCTTTAGGCTTTAGGGATTTTTCCCTTCTTCATTTATAATTTATAGAAACCTTCAATTCATACTTGGTTGGGCTGATGGCCTTTGTCCTTGTGATCCTTTGCATTGGCTCCTTGCTTGGCAACACTGTTTAGCCAATTAGTCATAAAATCCCTGATTCTCTTTGAACTTAGGCATGTTGTCTCTCCTTTTCTGTGAATGTCCTTTGTGATGATTTAGCCTCTTTCCTTACTTATTTTATGCTAATAGCCATCTCAATCATTCCTTCATAAATTTTTAAGATGGGCAACTATCTTTTTGTAGAAGTTGTGCTTTGACCAAGGATGCCTTCCTTGGAAAATTTTCTGATCCATTTGGACAATCATATGCTAACCTTCTTCCTCTTTTATTGCAGCATCTTGGCATAGGAGAAAAAAATATTTAGAACATCAAAACAATCATATGACCTGTGAAACCCTAGGTGACCTAGTGGGAGGCCTTTTGGACTTAGCTTTTGGCTGAAAACTTGCCTTAGGGTTTTTAGGTGTAAAAAAGAGTTTTTGAAAAAACTTATGCATAGAAGACCTAAAAACTGATGACTTTGATTTATCTAAAGAGCCTATAAAGGTAGCTTTAAACCACCAATGATTGAAGCACTTAGTGAATAGGGGAAAAGGTTAGGCTACTTGCAATCGAAGGTGCAAGTAAAAAGGTTAGGCAAGTCAAAACAGAGTGGTAAGGTAAGAGGTGGAAAAACATAGTGAGAATGAGTGGCATAAGCCCGTGATTGGTCCTTTGGGAGTGATAGGTTGGCGATGACTTGATAGTGTAATAAAATAGTGAAAAAATTATCCTAAGGGTAATGAAGGCAGTGAGATTTCTAGAACTCACAATATTCATGAATTTTGTTTCTAGAAATCTGGGATAAACATTTAGTCATCTATAGAAAGAAATAATTACTAATTACTAATAGTTTCCACCACCAAGATCTAGAGGGAGGATCTGAAGGATCTAGAGGAGGGGGAGTGCCTCTTCCATTTGCAGATGTGGGTGAAGGTTTCTCCACTGCAATTCCTTGTCGATAACGGAAGAAAAAAGAACCTCATTTCAGTAGAGGTCATGAAGCAGCTCGACCTACCGACCATAGCACACCCACATCCATAAACCATCAGGTGGCTTCACCTAGGGAGAGATATTCGCATCTTCCAACAGTGCCACCTTCCGTACAGCATCAAGCCATTCACGGATGAGGTATTATGTGATGTTGCTCCTCTTGATGTAGTTGATTTATTATTGGGCCAACCATACTTATGGAGGCAACATGATGTGTATGAGTCTAGGCCTCGTGTTTTTATTATTACTTTGGGAAATAACTTGTACAAGATACTGGAGGTAGTACTGCCTCCTCTCATCTCTTTGACTACTGCAAAACAACACAGTAAGATTTTTTCCCAAACCATGAAATGTATTTTCCTTACAACTCGCTCACAAGGAAAGAAGAATATTGTGGCCACAACCTCGAAACAGGGCTTCCCTGCACGGCTGTAGTAGATGGACAAAGTCATGGAGGTATATGAGGACATTTTCTCCTCACTCACAAAGGTTCCTCTACACTATCAGGACAAGCACTCCATTGATATGACCCCCAACGCACCGCCGCCTGATGTTTCCATAACTCCTGCAACTACACATACAGAATCCACACATGTACTATCTAAGGCTGATAAAGAAACCAAATTTACTAAACGCATCCAACATGTCTGCCCGCAGGTCCATGACATCTTCAACAAATCTAATACCCTGCTCAACAGAATTTGCCTCATCTCATGGAGGATCTCAATGCAATGGGGACCAATGCTTCCTAAAGAGGGAGGAATTATCTAGGTGGATATCGGTGGCCACCCACCTATTCCATTTGGACCTGCACCATCAATTCTTGTAGCTTTTCACATTCATCACAACTTACTATTTTTAGCAGGTTTTTGGGTCCTACACACCCGGATCCGTTTTGGGGCCTTAATGATCCAGGTGGGTATTGGTGGCCACCCACCTATTCCATTTGAACCCCCACGATCAATTATTTTATTTTTTAAGTTGAAACAAAACTTACTATCTTTAGCAGTTTTTCAAGTCCTAAACTTCTGGAGCCGTTTTGAGGCCCTAAACGACGTTTTTTGGGAAAACCGGGAGCAACATGGGTCCATGGAGTTATGTTGCTCACACCAAAAGCTGTACTCCTCAGATATATATTTCTAATGAGGTATGATACGTGTCAAATGAATATCGTATGCCGAAGTTACGTCCCCGAGAAGTTGAAACACCAATTCACCCAAACGAGGCCCATAGTTTTGGCACTTCATATCCTAGGGTTAGATTTTTGGACGTTTAGAGTTCTCCATTATTTCTCTGTAATAAATAGGCCCTCGAGCCTCATTTTAACACGGTTCAGAGGTTTTTAGATGCCACATTTCTTCTCAGAGATATGCTACCAACACCCTAGTTATTTGTATTTCCATTATGTCTGTAAGCATATTTCAGTCATTTGATTTAAATAAAATGAAGTATTTTTTCCTCTACATCTCTGTGTTTATGTCTATTTCTGTATTTTATTATGTTCCTGCATAAATCTGTATCATGATGGCTTATGACAGGAAATGATGACAATGACCATGATGGTTGTTTGTGACCTTGGATAAGTGGAGGGAGTAGCAATGACACCTAGACAATGACTTGGAACCATTTGAAAATCAATATACATGTCAAATTTAATTTTCAAATATAATAGTTTGACCTAAGACTCTAACAATAGTGAAAAGAGTAAATTTGATCACTATGAATATAGAACTCTAACATTGGCCTCAATGGGGATGGCATCTCCTTCAAGAAGTGTCAAGAACACTGTATACCATGTAGCCTTGTTCATTAGGCAATGGAGCCATTGCAGCTGCAATCTTCAAATTGACTCAAATTAAACTAAAAATTCAATTGTAACATCAACTGAAAACTCTATTTTAAATTGAGACTAAAAAATATGCTCAGAATTTTGAGAGTACTCATCACACCTTACCTACTCTAACTGATCCATAAGCGATCTGATCAAGTGAAGTCAAAGGTCTAGTGTAACCAATCAAATACATGACTACTTGACTGATGCTTTTATTCAACTCCACCAGGCATAAATAAATATTTAGTAAATGGAAAATCAAAATGAAACTTTCATCCAAAACCTGTGTTGGTGAACAAAACAAACTCCACCTTTTCCGATGCTTCCAAAAGACTGCCCAAGGGGTCTTGAAAATCATGAAACATTACCTCTTGTGGATCACAAAAAAGAATGGAGATGCCTTCAAATATAATGGTTGCTTGTTCTTCTTCATTTGGTTGATCCCTCTTAAATGGAAATACAGTAATGTGATCTTCCATATCATCCATATCATAGACAAGATTTTTATGTTCTTGCAGATCTTCAATTGAGGTAGCCAAATCAGCGTCAACACAAATATATACAAGTGGCTTTTCATGTCTATCAGAAAGAAAATTGTCTTGGCTTTGAAAAAATTCTATATCTTGATCATTTGAAGTTTTCTGAACATGCTCATCAAACTAAAGACAAAAAACATGTTGTACATTGTTTTTTACCTCAAAGAAGAAATCATGACTCTCTAGAGTTTCTATACAAGAAAACTCAAAATTCTGATCTGCACATATTTCTTCCCTAATTTAAAACTAGGAAGAGCAAAGGAATGAAGGGCAACTAGAAAGAACATCTTCATATAAATCTTGAGTGCTTGAAGATTGGCAAGATTTTTGTGAATTATCACCTATTTTAGATTATGGAATAACACTATCATATTTTGAATAATTATGCTCAAGTTCGTTGTCATCTAGGGTAGAATCCATAATATTCTCATGGTGGTGAAAAGGGTTTTCATTCAAAGCATCCAAGAGTTCATCATCAATAACCTCTTCATCGCCATAAGCGCTTTCCAACTCTTGAATAAAATTCTCATAGTGTTCACAACAATCCTCAATCAAATGTAAAGAAGGATAGGTTTCTCTATACTTCTCAAAAAATACTGAGTGAAAATCCTTGAGAGAATAAATACAAGCAAGAGGCAAGGTTTCATACCAAAACTATGCTCTTTCTTCTATTGTGAGCATGAACATCTTCATTAAAAAATGTTCATGAATATTAATCCTCAGCTTACGCACATGCATATGAAATCTTATTAAATGAAGTGTAGCATCATCACCTTTTCCATCTTTGAATTTTGGCAAGTATGTTTTCCAATCTACGTAAGGTATACCATTTGGAAAGCTTGGAACATGATCTTGATTCATAGGAGCATATATTTTGGAATAAGAACTCATCTTGATTTCTGCATCTTGTTGTCAGTGAGTCTGTTGGTGTCTGGATATGAACATAATTCAACCCTTTTTCCACATAAATTATCAACCTGAGGGCGTTAGTTATTTCAAGACTAACGACAAAGTATATGTAGATACAAGCACATGGTCCGCTATAGATCACAAGTTTAATCTATAACACAAATACCAATGTAACAGCGATGAAATGAACTACAAAAATAAAAGTTATCCACAGCAATTAACGCAACTGTAACAACAATTAAAGAATCACACCAAACACAACACTGCAAGAAAAGAAAGAAGAATGCAGCACCTGATCACAAGAGTGGGCCCAACTCTTGGATTAGGGCTGCGGAACTCAAATATTATAGGAGAAATAGCAAGTTGTTGTGCATTCAATTAATGATAAAAATATTTATTACAATGTCTGTATGTCCAAGGGTCCCCCGATTCACAGCCCGTAGGCCTCTTTATACAATAGTCTTGAAACCCCCGATTCCTCTCAACGACTCCATTGTTACAAAAATACATCTTGTTACAATGGCAACCATATTTCCCAACAAGAAACTGTAAGAAAGCCTAAGATAGTGCTGATACACCCATGGGTGTCACGTTGTAGCAGCAAATAAGCAAGATGCTGGAGATGATGGGTTGTGCCTTATCTTGCAGCCGCAACACTCATGTTGTAGCCAAATTTGAAGAAATATCGGAGTTAATATGTGGAAAGGTAAAACCTCCATGACAAATACATCATTAATCATATATCCCATAAAAGATAGGAAGAAGGGTTTTACCTCATGCTTTTAAGATAAATAATGGCACAAAGAGATATAAAGATAGGGCAAAATGGGAGAGGAAAGTATACAAATCCGGTACCCAAAATCTCCCCCCAACTGATCTATCTGCATGTCCTCATGCAGCTCATCGTCTCCTTAGATCCAGATTGGATTGACTATGATCGGCATGAAGCTATGTGAGGTCATATTCTGCAACCATTTCTGTTCCTGGTGGCTTATATCCTTCTGTCAAAACAACGTCTTTCTACCAGTCAGGTTCAACGTTATAAGCAGGAGTATACTGCACAGCTGGCAGCCATAAAAGGGGAAATGAAATCTTAATCCCATCCATCTAACCCCACAAGTATGAATGCATGCCACATAATGTGGCATTCTCTCTAAGGCACGTGAAAATTTAGGTGCCCCAAATGGTTCTCTTTCCCTGACGGCTGAAGAAGACAACATCCATATTTTCTGACAACTGTCCAGTGCTTCCTTGTGAGATGTCATAATTTGGCTGACACATAAGTCAGCACACCATTTCTGGGTTGCTGACATGTGTTCTTTACGGCCCTCAATCTATAGAAAGGTATAATTCTTGTTAAGGACTGACCATGCTCTCTTCTCACCATTAATGGCTTTCCGGCTTGATTTTCTTCAAATGTATCCTAGGCCTTTCTCCATTTAATTTGATTGATGGTATAGGAGGTGAAATACCTTAAGTGGATGCCCCCCACGAATGGAACGAGGTTAAAGGATTGATCATGCTTTAAATAATACCCATGCATGTAGAGCTCGCACATTAAGTGTTGTCCTATAATATCATGAATTTTTAAAATACAGAGAAATTGAATGAGGTCCTCAATTTCGTACCAAATCTCCTTATATATACTTTCAAGACAAAAGAAAATAAATTGGTCATGAAGGAATAAGGCATAGCTATGTGCAGGAGGTCTACAGGCCATTACCTAATGTGCTAGGGATAACATCTTCTCCTTATCTGTCTTTAGCAACTGAACTTGCTCTTCCAACTCTCCTATCCTAGTCTTCTGTTTGGCCTGCTTCAGTCGTGCCTTGTATAACTGATCCATGTACCCTGTGACGACTCTAGCAGCCTATTATCAAACCCTAGTTGTTTCTTTCTTGTATTCGCTCACCGTAGACTGCCACTTTTGAATTTCAGCAGCCAATACAAATTCTTGACCTTCAAACAACTCTTTGATTGGGCCGGTCTAGGTAGCTGTAGTGGAGACTTCAATCTTCAGCTTTATTGCCCTCCATTTTTAGATTTTTACCTTCATTTTTAAATGTGAAACTTTCTTCTTCAAATCCTGAACCTCCCCTTTTAGTCTCATGGTTTCACTTAACTGCAACTGATACCTCTTTTTGAGAGGTAACCTTCTTTTCTCACACTGTTCGACCCATTCCTGTTTAACGGTAAATTCAAGTTCCAGACCTATGACAGGCTTAGAAGGTGATAGAATGTTGCTGGCATCCTCTACATATTCTTTTGTCAAGCCCTTCTGGCTAGGCCCCCTATCCACAGGGCTTTCTTCTTCTACATTTATTTTCGGAAATTTCATTGATCCCCCTGTGTTCCGATGTTTCTATAGGAACTCTTTCTTCCTTGTGAATCTGTAAGTGTTCCAGTTCAGTAGTGTCTGGGCCAATCTTGGTCGTGTCAACAAATTTTAGTACAGGGAGAATAGCCACTTCTTCCATTAACCATTTGGGCAAGCGAAATCCCCTCACCCCTCTGGGCATCAGGGACTGGAACAGAGAATTGGGAACAGACCCATCATCTTCATTTCCAGTTTGGACCAGGACTTCATGCATTAATACCTCAATCAGAGTCGATGTTGGTTCTTGTGGGGAAACATCGATTTTGTGGCTCAATTCCCTTCTTTCCTCTTGCCCTTCTCTTACCATTTCTTCTTCATGGGTCGATACTGGTTCTTATGGAACAGTATCAACTGCCTGATCCATTCCTTCTTTAGCCTCCTTTTCCTCATGAATCACCTTTGTTTCCATAGTTGGTACTGATTCTTGAGGTCTAGCATTGATTTCATGGGCTGAATCCTCTTGTTCTAGCCGAATTGGGGGTGGTTCTTGTGTAACACCCCCTCCTGTATCAACATCCATATCTGTCTGGGAAAGTGATGTTGTTTCTTGCGAAACAACATCACTTTCCATTCCTCTGTCCACAATTCCATTCCTTTATTCTTCATTGACAAAGGTTGATGACTGTATAACAATATCAATTTCCTGCACAATGTCCATAATTCCTTCCTCTGTGGGTTCTTCAAGCGAGGCTGGTTCTTGTGTGGCAGCCTTTTCTGTGTCATCGACTACTACCTCCATACTCATCTCTTATTCCTCTGGTTCCTCCTAATCAATTTCCGTTTCCATTTCCTTGGGTTCCTCTTGGTCAATTTTTGCTTCGATTTCCTCGAGTTCCTCTTGATCAATTTCCTCTGAATATTCTTCTTCTGCCTAACCAGCCGGAGAGGCTGGTTCTTCTTCTCTAGAAGAAATCATAGCTGCTACCGCTTCTTTTGAGGATCCATAGAGTTCCAACCAGGAAACCCGTAGCCTGCCTATTTCATGCACGACCAATAATTGCACCAATCCATAGTTAGAAAGTACTGCCATCATCCAGTGAGAGCGCTGAGAAAACTGTGCCATATGCTGCAGTTGTTTCAATAGGAAAAATGGCATATTTAGGGCATGCAACTGATTCTATGGAAATCAGAGGTGTGTTAGAATTTAAAGTGATACTTGAACAGAGTTAAGGCCCAACCCTCACAGGTAATGTATTTTATTACAAAACCTGCAACTTCGTTCCAAGGATACGGCATAGTTCTGCGCTCGTATCCTCTACCCAATTGAACGACACTTTCTCCTGCTTGCAAGAAAAAATCGGGAAATTCTGGGAGAGAAATTTTCCGAGCAAGCCATTGTTTCCCCTGCTGTCTCAACCCGTTAACCTCTATAATTACCTCCTCCGTGACAGGAAATTATAGACCTCTAACCCTAGAATAATTATCCTCTAAATTGAGTGTGAATTCCATTGTGATACCTCCATCAAATCCCTGCAATCTGTCAAAGTAGATATCCCACCCTGCGTTGACAAAGACTTTCCAAGCCTCTGGATCACTGCAAACTGAAACTGTGTTTTCATGCTCATGCCGCATAGCCAGCCCACCCATACTGTGGAGACTTGTAGCAGCAGACCATTGGGCAAGGTGGTGGGTACCGAATTCGGAAGAATAGCATAGTGAAAATGGAAAGGTGGTAATAGTAAATACAGTTGGTAACTCTTGAAAACCGAGAAAATTCATGAGAGAATATGGTAAGTGTGGTAAAACAGAAATAATAATTGTTCGTACGGGGTGGACAAGACATCTTACAAATCCCAATACAATTTAAATGATGATACCACATATTGATGGGAATCGTAGGGTGTACCATGAGCGGAATGTCATCCTTAACTTATGAGGAAATTATTACACCGTCCTTGACATGAAGACACACCAAAACTTCAATTTTTGACGTTCGCAGCATTAAAATCTTCACATGAGATATTAAATTAAATCAGTAAAAGTCACGTGGAGGCGTACCTGATGGCCTACCTAGATGATGTGATGCTTGGTAGGATGACAACGCAATAATTATGTGGATGGTGTAACAACATCAGTGTAACAACATCCAGTGTAATAGCATCCGGTGTAACAATAGCGGAGTAACAACATCAGATTAACAGCATCCGGTGTAACAACATTTGTGTAACAGCATCAATGTAGTAGCATCCATTGTAACAGCATCAGAGTAGCAAAAACCGAGTAATAGCAACATGAGTGGAAGCAACTGAGTAACAGCAACATGAGTAGTAGCAACCGAGTAACAACAACATGAGTAGCAGCGACCGAGTAACAACAACAAGAAAATTCCTTGATTTTCACTCCTTAGTCGTAGCTCCTACAAAAAGACAAGAAAATAGAACAGAATTCTTTATATATATATATATATATATATATATATATATATATATATATATTTACAACTAGGGTGCAAAGGAAGGACTCTCTGCGCTGATAACCTTCAAACCATATTTCTCAAAGAGTTGTTTAATAAAAGCATCCTTAGAGGCCGGCCTGCGGTATAGTCTTAGGCAATGTCCATTGACTATAAAGGTAGTATGTGTATCATCAATTGTGACTGGCCTGACTGTTCCATTATCAAATACAACTTCCACCTCATAAGGTCCCATCCAGCGAGTGCAAAGCTTTGCCTTAAAATACTTAAAATGAGAGTCATAAAGTAGTGCCCAATCTCCATTTTGAAACACCTTATTTTTAATAAACTTGTTGTGCCATTTTGTTCTCTGCTACTAGATAGCAGTAGTTCGTTGGAAAGCCATTGAACGTATTTCATCAAGTTCATTAAGCTGAGCCAATCAGTGTTTCTGGGCATCTGATAGATCTAAACCAACTTCCAGAGCTTTTATGAGTGTGTTTATTTCAAATTCTATTGGAAACAACAGGGATTTCCCATAAACCAAATCAAATGGTGAAAACCTGGTTGTATACCTCCATGTTGTTTTGTACACCTAGAGAGCCTCTGGAAGTTTCTGAGCCCAATCCCGACAATGGTATGCCACAGTTTTTGTCAAAATATTTTCTAATGTCTTAATTGTGCTTTCCACTTGTCCATTCGCCTGGGGATGGTATGGAGATGTCACTCTGTGCTTCACCCCATATTTTTTCATGAGCTTTGCTATCTTGTGTGATGTGAATTATTCTCCTCCATCTGAAACAACCTCTCTTGGAGTACCGTAACGAGCAAAAATTTCTTCGAATAGAAAATCTGAGACTACCTGCTCTGTTGCTTTCGCAACAGCTTTGGCTTCCACCCACTTAGTCATGTAATCAATACAAACTAAGATGTGGACTTTCTGTTGGGAGGGTGGGTTAAAGGTTCCAACTAAGTCAATAGCTCATTTCTCAAAAGGCTCGAGGACTAACTATGTCTGCAAAGGCATTTCATCAGCTCTACCAGGCTGCCCCATACGTTGGAAACTATCGCACCTCCTGACATAATTCTGAGCATCACAAAAAATGGAAGGTTAGTAATATCCCATTTGTAGCACCTTATGGCCTATTCTTTTGTCCACAAAATTCCCTCCACAAGGGCCATCATAGGTAGCTTTCAATACTTCATAAATATCATCTTCAGACACACAACACTGAATCTGCTTATCTTCTCCTGTATGAAAAAGGTACCCTACCATCCAAGTATATCGGGCACTATGATGAATAATATTTAGTTGTTCCCTATATGACAAATGAGGAGGAAGTTTCCCTGTAGCAAGATAGTTAGCAGTATCTGCATACCACAGAGGTTTAGTAGAAACTGCAAAAAGATCTTCATCAGGAAAACTATCTTCTATTGGTGTGCATTCATCATTGTTATCCATTCTAGATAGGAAATCAGCTACTACATTATCTTTTCCTGGCTTATCTACTATCGTAATATCAAATTCTTGAATCAATAGTAACCATCTCGTAATACAGCCAAGAGTAATAGGTTTATTCATAATATACCTGATTGTTGCATGCTCGGTATGGACAATAGTAGAGTACCCAGTGATGTAGTGCCGAAACTTATTGATAGCGTAAATGACAGCTAAGAATTCTTTTTCTATCACCGTATAGTTTAGTTCAGTAGGAATTAAATTCTTGCTGACGTAATAAATTGCATTTGGTGTTTTGTCTACCTATTGTCCTAAAATAGCCCCTACTGCTGTCTGAGAAGCATCAATATGTATGTGAAACGGTAATTCCAAATCAAGTCCTCGAGGATTGGGGCCGTGCACACCAGCCCCTTAATTTTTGTGAAGGTTGTCTCACAATCTTTAGTCCACAAAAATTCTGCATCTTTTGTTAGCAATTGAAATAGTGGATGTGCTATTTTAGCAAAATTTTCTATAAAGTGCCTGTAATAACCAGCACAACCAATAAAGCTATGTACCTGTGTGGGTGTTTTGGGTACCAGGAAATGTAATATTACCTCTACTTTAGCAGGATCAACTTGAATTCCAGTGGCTAAGAGCAAATTTCCCAATACTACTCCTCCTTCCCTCGTCATATGGCATTTGATTGTACTCAACGATACATGGGTCTTTTTACATCTTTTGAGTACCTTCTCCAAATTTTCCAATCCTTCCTCAAATGAGTTCCCATATGGAGTAAAATAATCCATATATATTTCGACACTATCATCGACCAAATCAGGAAAAATTCCCAATATTTCCCTCTGGAAGCTATTAGGAGCATTACACAGGCCAAATGGAAGGACCCTATATGCAAAGGTTCCCCATAGGTATGTGAAAGTTGTCTTGTGTTGGTCTTCCGGGGCTATCTAGATCTGTTTATATCTGCTAATTCCATCTAGGAAAGAAAAGAACTTCTTTCCAGCGAAGGTGTCCAGGACTTGGTCAATGAATGGCAAAGGAAAATGGTCTTTTTGTGTTGCCTTATTTAGTTCCCTGTAATCTACACAGATCTACCATTTACCATTCTTTTTAGGAACGATAGCTAGTGGGGATACCCATTGGCTATCTGAGATGGGATAAATGAATCCTACATCCAAAAAATTTTGTAATTCTTCTTTAACAATGTTTTTGAGAGCAAGATTCATCCTCCATTGAGGCTGTCTTACAGGGCAGCAATCTTCCTTAATGTAAATATGATGAGTGCATAGGCTAGCAGGGATACCCATCATGTCAATATAATCAGAGGAAAAATATTCCTGATGATCCTGAAGTACTTTCAAAAGATGTTTAGTCTGAGATTCAGACAGGTTTGGGTTGATATTAAGTGTTTTCCCTAGTTCAATTTCAATTGGAGTACTATCCTAGAATGGGTTTATAGGAATGTCCTCAATGTCGTCTTCTAGTTCAATGTTTTCCTATGTCTCACAACTCATAGAAGATTTTATAATATGTCGAGTTCGATCAGGAATAAAACTAGAATCATTAATGAAGGCGTTAATGGCATCATCTTCAGTTTCTATTTTAAATTGAAGGGCCTGGCCAATAGTGAGAACTAGTCTAACATCTTCATTTTCAGGTTCAAACTCTTTTGCAGGTAGAGGTTTCTAACTGGGTAATGATTTTTCAGATGGGCTTGGTTCCACAAGAGAATAGAGCTTGAGATTATTTGTAATTGTCCCATTTGATATGATCATGTGTCCAGACCGACATCCTATGTAGGCATCTGCAGTTTCCAGCCAGGGTCTTCCTAGGATCAATGGGTGGCCACCTACCGAAGATCGAGTTTGCAATATGAGGTCCACAGGGTAATGCCATGGGTCTACTGAAATGATCACATCCTCTAATTTCCATACTAGTTTAATTGTGGATCTGTTTGCAAGTTCCAGGATAGTAGGGGTTGGTTTAATGTTTCCAAAGCAGTGATAATGTTAATGGCCACTCCAAAATCCACCAGTACATTTGGGATTTCAATTCCATTAATTTATACTGTTAGAATCGGGTTCCCGAGGTCTCCGTATTTTACAGGCAGGATCTTTCCTAACATGATATCGGATATTCTGCCCATTACATGAATAGTTAATGGATCCTTAGGTTTCCTCCCTGGTTTCTTTGAGCTGTATTCTTTCAAAGTTTTTGCATAAATAGGTACATCCCTCATAGCTTGTAAAAGGGGTATTTTAACAAAAAGATTCTTCAGTTGCCTTAGGAAGTCAAATTCTACTTGAGGGTTTTGTTCACTCAAGGTCAGTCTTTCAGGATATGGGGGAGATATTAAATGACCTTGATTGGGAACATCTTGGGGATGTGTCTGATTTATTACGTTTTGATCTGAATTCTCCCTCACTTTTCTTTGTTCTGGTTCTGTATCTTCACCATTAAATTTTTCTGTAATAATGGGTGAAGTAGGTGAATTTACTACCCAGCTAGACCATAGATTTATCTCATTAAGTCCTGTGGTAGAAATGATGTAGGATGGAAGGTTCAGAGTGTTTGTTTGTTGATGTTGTAAATGTTGTCATTGATGGCAAAGGAGCACAAAGGAGCAGCACCTGATGGCAGATAGACAGAGGAAGTATTGGATTATTGGTGGATGTGTTGCCATCAATGCCAAAGGGGGAGATTTTTGGAAATGTTGTCATTGATGGCAAAGGAGCACAAAGGAGCAGCACCTGAACCATTGTTTTGATATTCTTATGCTCCTATGCTCCGATGCGATTAGTCCGGAATTAAAACACATATTGATCATATTTTATACGCCCATCGGGTCCGGGCTTCAATCGCAATCGCAATTTGTATTTGCATTGTTCCGATATTCGTATGCTCTGATGCTCCGATGCGATTAGGCCAGAATTCAAACACATATTGATCATAGTTTATACGCCCATCGGGTCTATGCTTAAATCGCAATTGCAACTTTCTGTTCATATGATCCGCTGCCAACCTTTTTCTGATGTGATTGATGAGCGTCCCACCGTATAAGACTTTGTTTGTATTAAGGCAGAACAATAGGGCGCCTTTCATATATGTATATAGTATGATTCGTTCCTTTGAATATGAAGCGCAACATATAACATATATGTATATATATATATATATATATATATATATATATATATATATATATATATATATATATATGATTTGGACCCTTGTGTATGTAATGCATTGCGCGTATATATAGGTTTTCCGCTTGCGTTAAGATTCTCGGAATTGCGTCTATGTATCCTCCAGCTTGGGTTACGATTCTCGGAATTGCGTTTATGTATCCTCCAGCTTGGGTTACGATTCTCAGAATTTTATGTAGGGGTTCACACTACATATAATGCTCTCCGTCAATATTATATTAAGTCTTTAGATTAGACTTAAGCCTAACACTAATATATGTAGTAAAATAACCTTTGTTAATATTGTGGCTTTATCTCTGTTCCACTGATTTCTGGTTCCACCCTCGTTATATACAAACGATTTCTACCTCTACCTCTGCTGCTCGACCATTTCATCTCTGCCTCTGCCTTCGCTGTGCCTCTGCCTCTACTACTCAACCTCTGCCTGTCTTTGCCTCTACTGCTCGACCTCTTCCTTCGCTATGAAATTCCTCAACATATTTTAATTAATAAACACCACTTCCATTGTTTCTTTATATGATTCCGCTTACCCCTGACTGTTCAACATTACAATTAACGCACAACATATTCAATCTTGTTCGACATTTGCTTCCTCTGCTCCTTGACTGATGCTACTCCTTACTTAGCTTTTTGCTGCCTCTGTTCCCTGTCTTCTACTTTTCCTTATTGCTGGTTTAGGTGTTGCTCCTTTGTGCTCCTTTGCCATCAATGACAACATTTCCAATAGTCTCTCCCTTTGGAATTGATGGCAACACATCCACCAATAATACAAATGCTTCCTTTGTCTATCTGCCATCAGGTGTTACTCCTTTGTGCTCCTTTGCCATCAATGACAACATTTCCAATAGTCTCCCCCTTTGGCATTGAAGGCAACACATCCACCAATAATCCAATGCTTCCTCTGTCTATCTGATTTTCCTCCCCCTTTGACATCAATGGCAAATGGTTGCACATCTTCTCAGTGTAGATTCTATCTCTACATTTCCTCTCTCTGTGATGTGTTTAGGCCTTATTCTTCTGAATTTGTACCCTGCTACTCCAAACCGGTGTAAAAGAGTTGTTGAGAGAACACTTTTGAGGATTATTGATCTTGAATGTACACTACAAGTTGATACAATCCCAAGGCACTAACTCGTTTCACTTGTATAAAGTTGAAAGTGAGGATAATGACACTTCATAGAACACATTGTACCAGCTTTATCTAATCAGAGATGCATCATTGGATTAAACCTAAAATACTGAGAATGCTTCAAATATACTTCAGTCTCTATCTGATGTAGCGCGCCAATACATTTCTGGTGAGGAAGATTGTGGATGGAATATGTCTTCTTCTGCAATACTCATCTGTAGTACAACATTTGTTCAATTGTGATGAAGCCAATATGTCTTTTATAGTTGTGGTTCACTTTTCTTTCCTGTTGGTGATGATTTGAGCTAGGATGCTGATAATAATATTACACTTAATAGCTGCAGGTCCTTGTTACTTTTCATGCTGAATGCAGATAATACTGGGAATATTACCTTGAGGTTCTTTTTCCATAGTTATTTGATCTAGTGGACCTGTATCATACTTCTGCTCCATTAATAATGCTTGGTAATATGTTGATAAGCATGTTGCTTGTACCTAAACACCAATTTATATTACTTTGATAAACCATGCAGAGGTTTCACTTCAGCTTGCACATTTACCCATAATTAAGACATCCTTCATAAATTCTATTATTGAGCTCTCCACTGTTTTCAACAACAATCATCAATATACTGAATCTGATCTTGGCCTCATTAATGTTTTGCTTTTTCTGTCATTTTGTTCAAAGGAAGTCACATCATTTTCTTTTCTAGGACTTCTCCAGAACCATTGTTGCTTTACATACAATTCAACTGTTCTAACAGAGTGATCTTAGGGAAGACATCTTCAATTTCTTTCCTAGGACTCTTCATGGGTAGATCACTCAGAAATTTATCACTTAATTGACTGTACTCCTCCAAGGGGACTTTTCATAGATGAGTGATGTAATGATATTAATGATGACAGGCACTTTTCTTACTCATTCTTCTTAATGTGATTCATTGTCAATTCTAGCAATATGATGCACAATGTGATCATCATTTAAGGTGCTGATGTTTTCTTTCTATTACCATGGCTTCTTGTTGCCTTCTTTTTTTCCATCAATCTGTCAGCTAATTAAAACATCAGATAATCTTCTTCTTCTATTATTCTCTGTTAGAGGAATTTCCTTTCACTTCCTGATCTCATAGTTGTTCTCATTTCATGGAGCTCTTCTTAGACTACTTTTTGTGGGGACTACATATGAACTGATCTCCCCCTGGGATGTTGCTTCATATTTATCACTGGTTGGATATTTTATTTGTTTCCTAGAGCAGCTCCCCCTAAGACTAGGATGTATTCATTATGTTATGGAGATAATAGGCTCCCCCTTTCTCTTTTCCTTCCATAATCTATTGGGGTTCATCATAATGTCTGCACTCCTTTCCAATTCATAGTTTTGTTTGATTGGATTGGACTTCATCATCTGTCTGGAGTTCTTTAATATATATGGCATTTTATAGTCTTTTTCTTTGTGACCACGCTTAAGGCATACATAACATCTTATTTGACCAAGGTGTATTTGAGCTGATGTATAATATTTTGTTCCTCTTCTTGAATACATTTTACAATCAACAATTTTATGTCCAAAATTATTACATGCATAACAATAGCCATGTAAATGATTTGTGTACCAGGTGAAAGATTGTCTTGTCCATTTTCTTGCTTGAGGGGTTCCTCTCTTTTGCTGCATCCTTTGCTGGTTGGACTGGATTGGCTTTGTCTTACAATATGCTGCATTATGTCCTGGTTTATGACAAGAGAAACATGTGCTATTTTTCATAGGAGGGAGGAACCTCCTTTGACATCTTCTGAATTTGTTCAATTCATCCTTAGGAGCATATGAGCCTTTAGCAGTTGATTGTTTCATCTTCTCATTCTTTGTTCTTTCATGTTGCTGCTTGATTCTATTTGTTTCTCTGCAACTGATGTTCTTGTAAGCTTCTGCTTCTGTAGGAATTTTCTGAGTTGTTTCATTGTTCTTTATAGCTTTTACAAAAATGATTTTCTTGTTATCTTCTGCCTTGGATGTACTGGTTTTTCCTTCATATCCTATCCCAGCCTTTATGAGAGGAGACCTTTGAGCATTTAGAATTTGTTCTAGTTGTTCAGAGCTTTTCGTTTGAGGAGTATTCATTAATAAGTCTCTTTGGGCCTTTTCTAATTTCTTTCTCAGGCTCACTACTTCTTCTTCCAATTTTTCACATTCCAGATTTTTCTCTCTCATTTGTTGCAGCAGAGTATCTTCTAATTTCTGTGCTTCTTCAAGTTAATTCTTCAGGCTAACAATCTCTTTCTTATCTTCATACTCTTTCTCATCACAAATTTGCACCAATGTCTTCAGGTCTTTGTTTTCATGCTTCAATCTTCCTATTTTAGTCAAGGCTATGTCAAGTTTGGCTTTTTCTTCAGCTGCAAATTCTTCATGGTTCTCACTACCATTCACACTAGCAGGTACCTCATTTGATTGAATATTTTCCTTTTGACCTGAATTTTTCTTTTTCTTAATTCTCTTCTCCTTCTTGACAATGCAATCCTCTATGTCTACTCTATGCATGAAATGCAGTCTGTCCTAGATTTCTTTTGCTAAAGTTAAATCCATTATCAACTCAAAATCCTTATTATGAAGATTGTCATATATCACACACTTTGCCTTGGAATTCTGCTGTTGTTCTTGAAAAGATGGAGAGTCTATGCACTAACCATCACACACAAGCTTCCACACCTCAGGTTCATCAGCCATTAAACCTGTTTTAACCTTATCTCTCCATTCAGGAAAGTTTTTTGTATTTAGCACATGTACATTTTGATAGTCCATGACTCAACCAGATCTCCTTCAAGCTATTAAGCTTATACCAAAGGAACCGGCTCTGATACCAATTGTTGAACCCTTAGTTAAACTGAGAGAGGGGGGGGGGGGGGTGAATCAGTTTAACACATTCGTGGACTTTTAAAAAAAATTCATTAACACTTGTTTACACCTTCATTTCATGTTCAACTTAGCATGTGATTAATCTTAGACTGTGAGCAGCAAGCATTAATATAATGTAACAGTAGGCTTAATATAAGAGCACCAAGTATTAAGCAGATGATATAAACTAGATCAACACATAAAAATCATGCACAGAGACACTAGATATAAGTGGAAACCCATAAAGGGAGAAAACCACATCTTATTATTGTTGTGATGCAAAGGCAAGCTCCAACTCCCTCTCACCACTGTTTTTCTGCAGGCACCAACCTACAGGAGGCTCCTACCTCAATTCTGCAAGCTACAACTTGCAAGGAAGCACCAACTCCCTTCAATTTTCTGCAGGCACCAACCTACAGGAGGCTCCAACCTCAGTCAGCTACAAGTTGATATTTTATCAAGCTTCTTGATGTGGAAGCACCAACTCCCATCTATTTTCTGCAGGCACCAACCTACAGGAGGCTCCTACCTCAGTCAGCTACAACTAAAATCTATCAAGCTACAACTTGATAGCGAAGCTTCAACTTCCTTACTCTTTCAAAATAAAAACACTTGCTGATTTACCTTGGATATCAACTCTGTTTTGTACCTTCTCTTGATTTGTCCATTTTTCCTCATATCAGCCACAACATCATCTCTCGACTCCTCCTTCTTCTTTGCCTCATTGCTTCATTTCTGCATTCTCTGAATTTTCACAACATCTCGTTCTGCTCCTCCTTCTTCTTATCTTCTATGCCTCAATTCCATACTCTGCATTCTCTATACTCACTCTCTCTAACCTCTTGAAACTTTCTTATTTTATTCAACTCTCTTCAATTCTACTGCACACTCTCTTCTTCTCTCACTCTATTTTCTTCAACCTTCTCCCCTTGGATATTACCCTGTTTTATACAAAATAGCTTCATGGTTTTTTGTATTCTACTAGGAATTCGAAATGGACATCCATGTATCTTTTCCTTCTGCCTTCTCATCTCTTTTATCCGCTCATTCATAAAATATAACTGTAGGTACCAATTTAACATTACAGTGGGATATTTGTTCTCTTCCGGAGACCTGCCAATGCATCACAAACAATAAAAATCAATTACAACATTTACATTTCGGTTACATAAAAACAATTTTACTTAGCCCATTTTCTGGCTTTTGGCTTTGTTGGCTTTGTCTTTTCTGCTACTGTCAGGTAACTATCCTGCCTTCTTCTGCTCACTATCTTCTACATATTTTCCAGTTTTATGTGCTTGTTCACCTGTCAAATTCGTTCCTGTGCATATTCCTGTTCACCGTGATTGTGTGTCTACTGTATATATATATATATATATATATGCCTTCTTCCACTCACTATCTTCTACATATTTTCCAGTTTTATGTGCTTGTTCACCTGTCAAATTCGTTCCTATGCATATTCCTGTTCACCGTGATTGCGTGTCTACTGTATATATATATATATATCTACTGACTTTAAATCTGGGCAAATTCCAACGCTTTGGTTTCCTTTACTGGAATTTTAAATAACTGAATGCGGAGGCTTTAATATCGCCATGGTTATAAACCCAATATATGCCCTCTATTCAAGGTTTTCTCCTTCTATTATTTCAAGCAATTAATGCTCATTCTCGACATTATTATTTTGATATTCAAACCTTAGAAACCATAACTCAATGGCTAATCAATCATTGAATCGTTCAATATGTGTTCACGGCTTTCACAAATCGGGCCTGAAGCTTTAACACCTATTGTGTCCTTAACTCACCTGCTATGAGACATCACAACAAATATTTGACTTTAGATATAATGAAATTTCAACTATTGGCATAATTATACAAAGCTTTAACATACAAAATGCCGCGTTATTTAACTCAGATACCTCTCGGAAATGTAACAATAATGAATCATTTTAATACATAAAATGCCCTTTTCGGGCCCACTTCGCCAAACTTGCATCATTCTCCGATGCGATGCGATCACTCTGATTGCGATTAATCGCAATCGCAACTTCTAGTTGCATGTTCCGATATTCCGCCCCTTTTCCAATGCGATCAGTCACTATTCACTTTGAAATGCCAATGCGATGTAACACCTTTCAAATATTTCCGATTGTGTTTAATCGCAATCACAACTTCCATTGAGATGTTCCGATGCTCCACTTTAACTCCGATGCGATTGGTCACTGTTCATTTGAATGTGCCGATGCGATTAGACTGGAACTCAAACCTATAAAATCATAATTTATAGACCCATCGAGTCCGGGCTTCAATTGCAATCGCAATTTGTATTTGCATTGTTCCGATATTCTTATGCTCCAATGCTCCGATGCGATTAGGCTGGAATTCAAACACATATTGATCATAGTTTATACGCCCATCGGGTCTGGGCTTCAATCACAATCGCAATTTTTATTTGCATTGTTTCGATATTCTTATGCTCTGATGCTCCAATGCGATTAGGCCAGAATTAAAACACATATTGATCATAGTTTATACACCCATCGGGTCTGGGATTCAATCGCAATCGCAACTTTCTATTCATATGATCCACTGCCAACCTTTTTCCGATGCGATTGATGAGGGTCCCACCGTATAAGACTGTTTTTGTATTAAGGC
Organism: Pinus albicaulis; assembly: GCA_034641835.2. NCBI lineage: Eukaryota > Viridiplantae > Streptophyta > Pinopsida > Pinales > Pinaceae > Pinus > Pinus albicaulis. The sequence continues at coordinate 128,943,112 of CM076579.1, forward strand.
CAAAAAATAGGGTGCCTTTCATATATGTAAATAGTATGATTCGTTCCTTTGAATATGAAGTGCAACATATAACGTATATATATATATACGATATATGTTGCACTTCATATTCAAAGGAACGAATCATACTATTTACATATATGAAAGGCACCCTATTTTTTGGCCTTAATACAAAAACAGTCTTATACGGTGGGACCCTCATCAATCGCATCGGAAAAAGGTTGGCAGTGGATCATATGAACAGAAAGTTGCGATATTATATATATATATATATATGCTTTGGACCCTTGTGTATGTAATGCACTACATGTATATATAGATTTTCCGCTTGGGTTAAGATTCTTGGAATTGCGTCTATGTATCCTCCAACTTGGGTTACGATTCTCGGAATTGCGTTTATGTATCCTCCATCTTGGGTTATGATTCTCGAAATTTTACATAGGGTTTCACACTACATATAATGCTCTCTGTCAATATTATATTAAGTCTTTGGATCAGACTTAACCCCAGCACTAATATATGTAGTAAAATAACCTTTGTTAATATTGTGGCTTTATCTCTGTTCCACTGATTTCTGGTTCCACCCTTGTTATATACAAAATATTTCTACCTCTACCTCTGCTACTCGACCATTTCATCTCTTCCTCTGCCTTCGCTGTGCCTCTGCCTCTACTGCTCAACCTCTGCATGTCTCTGCCTCTACTGCTTGACCTCTGCCTTCGCTATGCAATTTCTCAACATAGTTTAATTAACAAATACCACTTCCATTATTTCTTTATATGATTCCGCTTACCCCTGACTGTTCGACATTATAATTAACGCACAACATATTCAATATTGTTTGAAATTTGCCTCCTCTGCTCCTTGACTGATGTTGCTCCTTACTTAGATTTTTGCTACCTCTGCTACCTCTGTTCCCTGTCTTCTACTTTTCCTTATTGTTGGTTCAGGTGCTGCTCCTTTGTGCTCCTTTTCCATTAATGACAACATTTCCAACAGTTGAACCCCTTTATTATTCAGATTTGGGTTGGGTTGGATAGGAAGCTGGGGTATAATTTTTGGGTTTCCTGGGGGCACATTGGAAGGTAACTGAAGTTGTTGTTGAGGCATAGGTTGAGGAAACTGTCTAGTGGGAGGGGGTCCATGCCAAGTCTAATTCCATGAAGGATTTGTACTGGCTTGTGGAACCCATTTTTTCTAAGAGGAATATTGATATTGAGGCCACATGGCTAAAAATGGTGCTGATTGGGGACCCATACTAAAATTATGAAAGTACTGGGATGGGTCCTGAAACATACATGGATTCACCACTGGTGGTCAAGGTTTCCATGGCTTCTTCTGCCCCATAAAGTATATCTGGTCCACCGTGCTTTCCTCACTTGCTCCTTGGAAAACCGCTTTCATCCTAGGTAAGGAAGGAAATGCAATGGTCGCATGAGTCTATTCGTAGATCGCGCAGGCTTCCACCGTGTTCAGCGAGCATTCCTTCTAAAGGTGTTTCTTTTTGCATTGAGGGTAGAATATGGCCATGGTTTTTTTCCAACTCCATCTGCTTCTATTTTACCTGTAAAGTGTCCATTTGGTCTAATAGTGTGCTCAGGATATCAGTCCTCATATTATCTAGTAGATTTCCAATCTTTGCTTTTGTGACCCCTCCACCGAAGGTCTTCGATGACCGAATACCCTGTCCACTTCTTCCAGCCCCCCGTGAACATTTGATACAGTAATCACAGATAGTTTCGAAGTTTTCTTTCAAAATATCCCCTTTTCCCACTATATTCAGAAGTTGCAGAGAGTCTTCCCTTAGTGCTTTGAGAAGAATGATCTTTAAAATTTCCTTGTCCAAGTCACTATGTCTAGACCTCTACAATATGTATTTAAATTGTTCTACACAGTCCTCCATATTTTCATCTTCCTTCTGTGCAAATTTAAATATTTCCTCCTTAATTTCACGAGACTTACAGTAATCTTGGTACTTTTCCAAGAAATATTTTTTCATTTCTTCCCCTGAGGTAATCGTGCTTCCCCCCTAAACCCATGAACCATCTCAAGGTTGTCCCTTCTAAGTTAGCAAGGAACATTTTTTATTCTTGAGCATCAATCATATAGCCATATCCTCGACAAACTATATCAAATTCAAAGAGGAACGTATCAAGGTCTTAAAAAGAGAGCCCATGAAAACTAGGCAAGGTTTTTAAAGGGATGGATCTCATTGGTGCATCACCTATAACATTTCCAATGGTAAAATCAATAGAGGAACTTACAGGTGCCATAAATATCCTCCAATACTCACTTGGAGTTTCGACTGGTTCAAAAAACAGTATCTGGAGTGATTCAACTGAAGACGGTCACACCGCACTCCCCCGGTCCCTTGGTGAATCAAAGTCCTTCAAAAGTTCCTTTATCGGATCAGAATCACTGAACTCAGCAACAAAAAATTTTACAGCGCTGCCTTGGTCTCTTGGGGAAGAAAACACTTTTTGAGGTTCTTCTTCCCAGTTATAGTTGCTCAATTCACCTGATCCCTTACTTGCCACTTCTTCCACCTCTACTGTAGAAAGAACACCTTCTGGTACCGTGGATGGCACTGGTTGTTCCACAGACTACCCTTCAGACTTTTTCTGAACCCTAACCCTAACATCAGCATGGGATGATGCCTCAGATCTATATTTTTCAATAATCTCCTAAATATACGTCTTCCTTCCCAGATCCTTCCCTTTCTTTGGGGGTCTTCCTATACCCATATTGTTTGGATCTTTTTTCATAAAAGCTGTCGAGAGGGTTCATCAAAGAAAATCAATCAATCACTCAGGACCCGAAGTAGGACATATAACTTCCTCCCTGGGACGAGAGAAAAAATTCACAGAGAACAAAACAACAAGAAAAGGAAAAATCGAAGTTCAGGACCTGGAGCAGAGTAATAACGTACCCTCCCCAAGATGAGAAATTGGCCCCTAGAAGGAAACAACGAGAAATAAAAACAGAAAAACTGGACTACGCCCAGGACTTAGGGTAAGGTTTTACAAAACACATTCCCCAAGACGAGGGTTTAATTATACAAAAAATAAAATAATAAAAGAAACAGGAAAGAAAGAAATAAAAAAGAAAACACAAGGCACATATGCTCAGGACTTGAAGCTAGGCAATAGATTCCCACCTCAAGATGAGAGATCGACTCTGAGATCTGTTGCAGATGTTGTTCTTGCAACTGTTAGCCTTCCCCAGAAATGACGCCAAAATGTTGGTGTCCAGATATGAAACAAATTCAACCCTTTTTCCACATAAATTATCAACCAGAGGGAATTAGTTATTTCAAGACTAACAACAAAGTATATGCATATACAAGCACATGGTCTGCTGTAGATCACAAGTTTAAAATATAACACAAATACCACTGTAACAGAAATGAAATGAACTGTAGAAATAAAAGGTATCCACATCAATTAACGCAACTGTAGTAGCAATTAAAGAATCACACCAAACACAACACTGCAAGAAAAGAAAGAAGAACGCAACACTTGATCACAAGAGTGGGCCCAACTCTTGGATCAGGGCTGCGGAAACTCAAAGATTACAGGAGAAAAAAAAAGTTGTTGTACATTCAATTAATGATAAAAATATTGATTACAAAGTCTATATGTCCAAGGATCCCTCGATTCACAGCCCGTAGGCCTCTTTATATAATAGTCCTGAAACCCCCAATTCCTCTCAACGACTCCATTATTACAAAAATACATCTTGTTACAACGGCAACTGGATTTCCCAGCAAGAAACCGTAAGAAAGCCTAATATAGTGCTAATACACACATGGCTGTCACGTTGTAGCAGAAAATAAGACGTTGGAGATGATGGGGTGTGCCTTGACTTGCAGCTGTAATGCTCCTGTTGTAGCCAAATCTGAAGAAATATCGAAGTTAATATGTGGAAAGGTAAAACCTCCATGAAAAATAAATCATTAATCAAATATCCCATAAAATATAGGAATAAGGGTTTTACCTCATGCTTTTAAGATAAATAATGGCACAAAGAGATAGAAAGATAGGGTAAAATGGGAGAGGAAAGTATACAAATTCGGTACCCAATAGAGTCTTTGGATTAAGTTGGAGTCACTAGGTAAATGATTCAGCCTTCATGTGTCTAATAATTTCCACCATCAGCAATTAGATATGATCATTTTCGTTCACACCCAAGGAAAATGTGACCTTTCGCTCCCTGGCAACTGTGCCAAAATGTTAGCACAACTTAGTTTCCCAAGACTAAGAAAGAAAACCAAAGAGGTAACCACAGACCAGAATTTTTACTTGGTAGCTAGCCCTACCAAATCAGAGAGGGCTCTCTCTAAAATAAACCAAAGGATAGTTGAGATAATTAGGGTTTTAGGCTAGGTATTTTTCATAGTAGGATTTTGATTTAAGTTTTGTTGGATGAGAAGCACCAGGTTTAGGAACTAGGCCAAGAATTTTGAAATATCACTTGCAGTCATAGAATGAGGTAAGATAGATGTAACCGCTGATGCAAATTGATTTGTCATTGTAGTGTGGTGAGGAGGAAATCATATAAAAGGAGTAAAATGAGCATACATATATGAATTCATTTGTTTAGAGGATAAAACATTTAGGTGATGATCTCAAACAAAACATAGCATATAAGGCATTGTATTTTGATTAAAACTTAAGAGAAAATAATGAGAAGAAATGTAGATGGCTGCTAGAAACATATGTTAATTAAATTCATACAAAATACTAAGGAAAAAAATTGTCACTAACCACAACACATGAATCCCATAAAAATAGTTGCAACTGCCTGTATTATTTCTGCCAATATCAAGTACACAAGTTCCAAAAGTATGAGATTCAAGTATCCAACCTTTCTCTTAGACTTGTTTCTGAGTACATATAGAAGACAACAAATATTTCCCCTCTAAGCAGTAGAATCCTGATCCATAGCAACAGATTCATGCACCTAATTACTCATTTCCAAATCCTATGGAAGTTAGAAACAAATTTCCCCTTTTTTAGCTAACTGATTGAGATTATCTCTCAAAGCGTTGATTACAAGATTATTTACAATGGTAATTATTAATAAACCTATTAACATCACATAAACTCATGAGACAACTATTTACATCAACTTGTTTTGACTTGTAACCTTTATGTGCAGTGAAAAACCTCCAAACACAGAAATGTAGCAAATAACCCAAAAACGCGGCAACTGTTAGCAGAAGCACAAAAAATATTTAACTTGATATTTTGATGACTTGGAAGAGATTATAAGATTTTCTGAAGACCTGTGAAGAAATTTTGGGATTTCCACTACAACCTAGAGTCTTTGAACCATCCAAAAGCATGATTTCATCCTCTTTAAACTTTATCCCAAAACTAATTGTTGAAAAACACAGCAATAGTCCTGAAAAGGTGGCAAAAAGGTGTAAAAAAGACATTGTTTGATCATTTTCTACAAATTAATGGCTCTACAAACATCCTCAAGTGAGTTTCTAGTATCCTTATGCCATTATATATCCTGACATGCTTCAAAATTTGGATTTTGACCCTCTGAGGAAGAGCGTAGAAAATAGTTGGTGTGTTTCTATAGGATACATATTTTTGAATTTTTGTAAAAATAGGGGTCAAATATTAAATTATATCTCTTTAACCATACTACCTGTTATAAAACTAGGAGAGGATTTTGTAGATAAGGTTGTTTTGGAGAAAACCCTCTCTAAGTTTTTTGAAATTGTTCCTGATTCTGATTTATGTAGGAACTGTAGAAATTTGCTGAATAAATCACTTATTCAATGGAGATTAACTCGATTACACATCAATTTTGAATTGCATGCATAACACATAACCTCTTCTACAATTAATTGTCACATGTGGAAAGAATAGAAGCGATCGCACATCAAATGATCACACACATTAACACAGTATGTATGGGGAAAGCTTATAGCTGAAAACCCCTCAGCTATTTTGTATATTAGATGGAGAGAACATGCATCAAATACATAGTACAAACTCCTCACAAGTACGCAGTACTATCTCATAAAGCTACACACAAACTAGCTTGGTTTTGAACAAGTCACAGGTTCAAAACACACCCACTAATTCTCTGCCTCTATTGTGCAGTCAAGGCTGGTATAAATAGAGATCCAAGTTCGAATCTCACTGGCTCCAACTGCGCAATTGTCATTGGAAATTTCCTCCAAGTGTGGTGCAAATCTCATGCACAACTGATGTCACAACTGATAGTTGTACTCACCCTTTCATCTACCTCTTCCACTAGTCTCCACTAAACTGTCCATGCACTGTAGTGAACTGATGTGTTCTTGAGTTGAATAATGAGTTACTAATTAGTGAATTAAATAATATTTAATTCACTCCACTCATTACTAGTTGATTAGCTAGTTAGACTAATCTCAACTAGTTCAACTAAGTTAAACCGAACACAACTCCACCAACTGTCTCATCAACTCCACCAAACTTCTGCCACTGAAGTCCTAACTGAAGTCAACCATGCATGAGCTCACTAAACCCTTAGGAATAGCGTAATTCCTCTGTCAGATGCATGAGCCACTTCTGTAGCTCGAACTGAAGTGCTCCAAGAGAGTAAACTGAAGTTTAGAGTCCAAATGTTATTAAGGGTAAATAATATTTGACTTCCCTATTTTTAGGATAGGCAGTCTAAAAATAGACTTCGACCTATAGGTCCAAAAATAGAGGTCCATCTATTTTTACCAACATGACCAATACTCCAAGAATAACATACCGCAACCCCTGGACCATGCTCCATATGTCTAAAAATAGACTTTGCGCCAGAATTTGCCTGCGGGCCCACTTAGTGAAGGCGACTTCATTTCACTAAGCTCCATCATCTTGCTGCATTTTCAACACTCCCTCTCAGCAAGATATGGATTATCTGCAACCCCTATCCCGCCTCTGTGGAATTCGAACTTGCTCCTGGTGAGCGCCTTCGTCAGGATGTCGGCATCCTGATCCTCCGTGGGAACATATGAAAGCATCATGATTCTCAGCTGAACACAATCTCTGATATGATGGTACCTGATGTCGATGTGTTTGGACCTATCATGAACACTGACAGCCGAGAGCTTGATGCAAAATTTTTTTGAAGTATCACAAGAATCATAGTAGGTCTAAAATGCAACTCCAAACAATCCAACGAGATCTTTCTCATCCAAATAGCCTCGCATGCAGCCAAGCTTGCTGCCATGTACTCAGCCTCTGCTGAACTGAGTGCCACGGATCTATGCTTCCTGCTATACTAGGAAAATGCTGTTGAACCAATGCTGAAAACTCCTCTAGATGTGCTCTTCCGGTCCGTTGGGCTCCCTGCCCAACTTGCATCAGTGAAGCCAGAAAGCTTCGCTCCATCCTCCTGTCTATACCATAGACCATATCCCAATGTGCCACTAATATAACGCAATACATGCTTGCCTGCCTTCCAAAAGAGCTTGGTAGGCTTAACCATAGCTTGTGAAAGCTGGTTAACAACATAGCATATATCAGGTCGTGTATTGACCAGATACATAAGAGACCCCACCAACTATCGATAGACAGTGGCATCCACTACCTCCGCTGAAGTAGAATCCTCCTTCCTCCAACCACCAGGAAGAGGAGTGTCAACAGGCTTGCAGCCTTGCATGTTGAACCTCTCCAGAATCTCCCGGGCATACTTGCCCTGAGAAACAAACAGTCCTCCACTGCGCTGCCAAATCTCCAATCCCAGGAAATAATGAAGGATGCCGAGGTCCTTCATCTCAAACTCTCGTGCAAGATCCTCCTTGCATGAAAGTATCAACTGCTCGTCGCCAGTCAAAATCAGATCATCTACATACAGTACGATGATCAACAGCTTCCCCTCCACCACAATCTGGTACAGGTTTGGATCCGCCTCACTCTTGGAGAATCCAAGCCCGGTGAAGTAGCTGTCTATCAGAGTGTACCAAGCACGAGGTGCTTGCTTCAGCCCGTACAGTGCTCTCTTGAGTCGGCACACATGCGACTCACTGCTGAAGATCTCGAAACCTTCAGGCTGCTCTATGTACACCTCCTCCTCAATAACTCCATTGAGGAACACAGTCTTCACATCCATCTGATGGATGTGCCACCCCATCTGCATTGAGAGAGTAAGGATCGTCTGTAAGGAAGAGTACCTTGCGACAGGTGCAAAAGTCTCCTCATAATTGATCCCCTCGATCTGTGAGAAGCCACGGGCAACAAATCTCGCCTTGTACTTCTCCACACTCCCGTCAGCCGCCTGCTTCACTTTGTAGACCCATCTCGAGCCCACCACTGATTTCCCCTTCGGTCTTGGGACAATATCCCATGCACTGTTTCTGACGATCGAATCATATTCTTCGATCATGGCATCTAACCATGCGGGTTCCTCCACAGCTTCCTCAAAATAGGATGGCTCCGTCACGACACATTGACTCACAAGAGCCATGTATCAAGTGTACCGATCCGTTGACTGCCTCTGTCTGCACTGTGCTGTAGGTGGTCCTACAACCTTCTCTGCATCTTGAGCCAGTCGCTTAGCTTCTGTAGTGCGCTTGCGCCCTCTGATGGTTGGCGCTGCATGAGTGGTTTCTTCCACCTCCTGAACTTCCTCTTGTGGCTGATCCACATCTGGAAGCTCCTCCTTAGGAACTAAAAGCTCCTCATCTGCATGCAAGTGTGGCTCCCTCTCAAGCGAACACTGCATGGCTTTCTCCTCCTGAAATTTTATATCTCGTCGCACGACAGTCTTGCGACTGTCTGGCACATACACCCGATAGTTGTGGGTTGTTTCAGTGTACCCCACAAATATTCCAACCTTAGTGGTTGGATCTAGCTTCCTTCTTGCATCCTTCGTCACATGCATGTAGACAGGAGAGCCAAAGATCCACAAATGGGAAATGTCAGGCCTCTTGCCAGAATAAGCCTCCTCCGGTGTACTCATGCCAAGAACCTTGTGAGAACAATGGTTCTGCACATACAATGATATATTGCATGCCTCAGCCCACAAGTGAAGGGGTAGGCCCTGATCATGCAACATTGCCCGTGCAGCACCCACGATCGTTCTGTTCTTCCGCTCAGCCACCCCGTTCTGCTGTGGGTTATGGGATGCGATGAGCTCTCTCTGAATCCCTTCTGCACTGCAGAACTCCTTGAATTCAGCCAAGATGAATTCACCACCATTTTCGCTCCTTAGAGCAATCACCTTCTTCCCCGACTCCTTCTTGACCAGTGCTTTAAACTCACAGAACTTCGCGAATGTATCGCTCTTCTTCTGCATGAAGAAGATCCAGCACTTTCGAGAGAAATCATCAACAAAGATCACGTAGTACTTGTGCTTTTCTGTTGAAGCTATAGAGAAACGACCACACACGTATGTGTGAACTCTCTCAAGGATCGTTGTGGCACGACTATCCTTCTCGTGAAAGGTGGCTTTCACATACTTCCCTAAAGTACACCCCTTGCACTGATCTGACTGCGCAAGAGTGCCCTTAGGAAGCCCAGTAGAAATCTGCTGCAGGATCTTCAAAGCTCCATGGTGAAGGTGGCCCAATATCCGGTGCCACAGTTCGCCCTCATCATCCCGACTCACCACTTCTCCCACTTTGCATGCCATAGCTGTGCAGCCATCTACTTGCAACTGATAAAGGTTCTTGGTCCGAACCCCTATCTTCTCGGTCTCTCCAGTAGTCTTACTACGCAGGAAGGATTTTCCTTCGTTGAAGACCACATCATACCCCTTATCTTCCAACATCACTACTGAAATCAGTTTCTTCTTCAATCCAGGCACATGCATGACCTCCTTCAACACAAAGGGTTTACCAGACTCCCTCTGAAAGGATATGGTACTGATACCAGTTGCACTGTATCTACCATCATCGCCCATCTCGATGTGCACACCCAGATCTTTGTCCTCCAGATCTGAGAACAAATCCCGATCTCCCGTCATATGAAATGACGCACCGCTGTCCAAGAACCACACCAATCCCAACACACTTGAAACCAAGCATGCGATCAGTGAAAAGTCAAGCTCGAACTGTGAAGCCAAAGCTTCTCCATCTGCAGATCTTCCCGCTTGCTTGTTCTTCTTCTTCTTTGGACAATTGGTAGCATAATGTCCGTGATCATGGCAGTGAAAACACTTCACTTTAGCCATATCCTGCTTCTTGCCCTTTGCACCAGAATGAGAGGTTTTCTTACCCTTCCCTTTCTTTGCTTTGGCCACCAAAGCGCAGTTTTCTTCATCAGCTCCCTTTGATGAAGATCCATCTCGAGTAGTCCTCCTTATCTCCTCCTGTATGAGATCCGCCCAAAGGCGCTCCCATCCCGGCAGCTTCTCCCGACCATTGACACTATCTTGATATGAGTGCCAAGCCTTCAGAAGACCAAGGAGAGCTAGGTCGACCATGTCCTCGTCTTCGACAGTCACCCCCACACTTCCCAGCTCATCTCTGCATTGAGTGAACTTCGTGAGGTATTTGGCGATACTGTCGCCTTTCTCCATCTTGATGTTCCTGAGCTTATCTTTGAGCGCCAGCTTCCTTTGGTCGCTCTTACTCTGGAATAGATCCGTCAAAGCTTTCCACATTAAATATGGAGAAGCCTTTCCATGCAGGTTGGATACAATATGATCCTTGATGCCCTCCAACAGGATCCTTCGACATTTCGCCATCTTCTTTTTCCAAGCTTCGACTTCAGCAAGATCAATGGGCTTTTGGAAATCCGTATCTATGAACTCCTTCAGTCCATTATCTTCTAATGCTGCCTCCATGCGCTCCTTCCATGCAACATAATTCGAACTGCCTTCAAGAGCATATTCGAGTCGCAAACCGTTGAAAGACATTTTCAACTCCGGCACCAAGAAAACAAAACTGCTGCAAAATTCGAATTCCAAGCTCAAAGCTCAATTTCTTTCGATCTACACTTGAGAAAAAATTATTTCCAAATCAGAGATTGACTGCAAGGGGCATTTACGGACCTTTCCTTTAGAAGAAGATGAATCGGAGAACTACGGCGATATCGACTCTATCAGGAAATAAGTTGCGATCATAGGAATAGATCATAGAAAAGTGTTAGTGTATTAACTCGATACCAAATATAAATTAGCTGAATAAATCACTTATTCAATGAAGATTAACCCGATCATACATCAATTTCGAATTGCATGCATAACACATAACCTTCTTCTACAATTAATTGTCACATGCGGAAAGAATAGAAGCGATCACACATCAAATCATCACACATTAACACAGTATGTATGGGGAAAGCTTATAGCTGAAAACCCCCAGCTATAGTATATTATAAATGGAGAGAACATGCAGCAAATACATAGTACAAACTCCTCACAAGTACTCAGTACTATCTCCCAAAGCTACACAAAAACTAGCTTGGTTTTGAACAAGTCACGGGTTCAAAACACATCCACTAATTGCCTGCCTCTATTGCGCAATCATGGCCTGTCTAAATAGAGATCCAAGGTTCGAATCTCCTTGGCTTGACAGCGCAATCATCATGGGCAATTGCCTCCAATTGTGGTGCAAATCTCATGCACAACTGATGTCACAACTGATAGCTGTACTCACCCTTTCATCTACCTCTTTCACTGGTCTCCACTGAACTGTCCATGCACTGTAGTGAACTGATGTGTTTTTGAGTTGAATAATGAGTTACTAATTAATGAATTAAATAATATTTAATTCACTCCACTCATTACTAGTTGATTAGCTAGTTAAACTAATCTCAACTAGTTCAACTAAGTTAAACCGAACACAACTCCACCAACTGTCTCATCAACTCCACCAAACTTATGCCACTGAAGTCCTAACTGAAGTCAACCATGCATGAGCTCACCAAACCCCTAGGAATAGCGTAATTCCTCTGTCAGATGCATGAGCCACTTCTGTAGCTCGAACTGAAGTGCTCCAAGAGAGTAAACTGAAGTTTAGAGTCCAAATATTATTAAGGGTAAATAATATTTGACTTCCCTATTTTTAGGATAGGTAGTCTAAAAATAGACTTCGACCTATCGACCTATAGGTCACAAAAATAGAGTCCCATCTATTTTTACCAACATGACCAATACTCCAAGAATAACATACTGCAACCCCTGGACCATACTCCATATGTCTAAAAATAGACATAGTCTAAAAATAGACTTTGCGCCAGAATTTGCCTGCGGGCCCACTTAGTGAAGGCGACTTCATTTCACTAAGCTCCATCATCTTGCTGCATTCTCAACACTCCCTCTCGGCAAGATATGGATTATCTGCAACCCCTATCCTGCCTCTGTGGAATTCGAACTTGCTCCTGGTGAGCGCCTTCGTCAGGATGTCGGCATCCTGATCCTCGGTGGGAACATATGAAAGCATCATGATTCTCCGCTGAACACAATCTCTGATATGATGGTACCTGATGTCGATGTGTTTGGATCTATCATGAAATACTGGATTAGCCGAGAGTTTAATGCAACTCTGGTTATCACAGTAAATCACTGTAGGCTCCAAATGCAACCCGAATAATCCAACGAGGATCTTCCTCATCCAAATAGCCTCGCATGCAGCCAAGCTAGCTGCCATGTACTCGGCCTCTGCTGAACTGAGTGCCACAGATATCTGCTTCCTGCTGTACCAGGAAACTGCTGTCGACCCAATGCTGAAAATCCCTCCAGATGTGCTCTTACGGTTCGTTGGGCTCCCTGCCCAATCTGCATCAGTGAAGCCAGAAAGCTTCGCTCCATCCTCCTGTCTGTACCATAGACCATATCCCGATGTGCCACTAATATAATGCAATACATGCTTGCCTGCCTTCCAAAAGAGCTTGGTAGGCTTAACCATATCTTGCGAAAGCTGGTTAACATCATAGCATATATCGGGTCATGTATTGACCAGATACATCAACGACCCCACCAACTGTCGATAGACAGTGGCATCCACTACCACAGCTGAAGTAGCATCCTCCTTCCTCCAACCACCAGGAAGAGGAGTGTCAACAGGCTTGCAGCCTTGCATGTTGAACCTCTCCAGAATCTCCCGGGCATACTTTCCCTGAGAAACAAACAGTCCTCCGCTGCGCTGCCAAATCTCCAATCCAAGGAAATAATGAAGGATGCCCAAGTCCTTCATCTCAAACTCTCGTGCAAGATCCTCCTTGCATGAAAGTATCAACTGCTCATCGCCAGTCAAAATCAGATCATCTACATACGGTACGATGATCAACAGCTTCCCCTCCACCACAATCTGGTACAGGTTTGGATCCGCCTCACTCTTGGAGAATCCAAGCCCGGTGAAGTAGTTGTCTATGCGAGTGTACCAAGCACGAGGTGCTTGCTTCAGCCCGTACAGTGCTCTCTTGAGTCGGCACACATGCGACTCACTGCTGAAGATCTCAAAACCTTCAGGCTGCTCTATGTACACCTCCTCCTCAATAACTCTATTTGAGCATGATCTTCCCATCCATACAGTGGATGTGCCACCATCTCTGGCGAGAGAGAAAGGATCTTAGGTATAAATAGAGTACCTTCAAACTGATTGCTGCCACTATAGCAATGGTCCCTACGTGCGCGAAGCCACAGGCGACAAATATCACCTTGTACTTCTCCACACTCCCGTCAGCCACCTGCTTCACTTTGTAGATCCATCGTGAACCCACCACTAATTTCCCCTTCGGTCTTGGGACAATCTCCCATGCACTGTTCCTGACGATCGAATCATATTCTTCGATCATGGCATCAACCCATGCGGGTTCCTCCACGGCTTCCTCAAAAGAGGATGGCTCCGTCACAACACATTGACTCACAAGAGCCATGTATCCAGTGTACCGATCCGGTGACTGTCTCTGTCTGCGCTGTGCTGTAGGTGGTCCTACAACCTTCTCTGCATCCCGAGCCAGTTGCTTAGCTTCTGTAGTGCGCATGTGCCCTCTGATGGTTGGCACTGCATGGGTGGTTTCTTCCACCTCCTAAACCTCCTCTTGTGGCTAATCCACATCCGGAAGCTCCTCCTTAGGAACTAACAGCTCCTCATCTGCATGCAAGTGTAGCTCCCTCTCAAGCGAACACTGCATGGCTTTCTCCTCCTGAAATTTTATATCCCGTCGCACAACAGTCTTGCGACTGTCTGGCACATACACCCGATAGTTATGAGGTGTATCAGTGTACCCCACAAATATTCCAACCTCGGCAGTTGGATCCAGCTTCCTTCTCGCATCCTTCGTCACATGCATGTAGACAGGAGAACCAAAAATCCGCAAATGGGAAATATCAGGCCTCTTGCCAGAATAAGCCTCCTCTGGTGTACTCATGCCAAGAACCTTGTGAGGACAGCGGTTCTGCACATACACTGCTGTATTGCATGCCTCAGCCCACAAGTGAAGGGGTAGGCCCTGATCATGCAACATCGCCCGTGCAGCACCCACGATCGTTCTGTTCTTCCGCTCGGCCACCCCGTTCTGCTGTGGGTTATGGGGTGCGATGAGCTCTCTCCGAATCCCTTCTGCGCTGCAGAACTCCTTGAATTCAGCCGAGATGAATTCACCACCGTTATCACTCCTTAGAGCAATCACCTTCTTCCACGACTCCTTCTCGACCAGTGCTTTAAACTCACAGAACTTCGCGAATGTATCGCTCTTCTTCTGCATGAAGAAGATCCAGCACTTTCGAGAGAAATCATCAACAAAGATCATGTAGTACTTGTGCTTTGCTGTCGAAGCAACTGAGAAAGGACCACACACGTCTGTGTGAACTCTCTCAAGGATCGTCGTGGCGCGACTATCCTTCTCGTGAAAAGTGGCTTTCACATACTTCCCTAAAGTACACCCCTTGCACTGATCTGACTGCGCAAGGGTGCCCTTAGGAAGTCCAGTAGAAATCTGCTGCAGAATCTTCAAAACTCCATGGTGAAGATGGCCCAATCTCCTGTGCCATAGTTCGCCCTCATCATCCCGGCTCACCACATCTCCAGCCTTGCATGCCATAGCTGCGCAGTCATCTACCTGCAACTGATAAAGGTTCTGAGTTCGAACCCCTATCTTCCGGGTCTCTCCAGTAGTCTTACTGCGTAGGAAGGCTTTTCCTTCGCTGAAGACCACATCATACCCCTTATCTTCCAACATCGCTACTGAAATCAGGTTCTTCTTCAATCCAGGTACATGCATGACATCCTTCAGTACAAAGGGTTTACCAGACTCCCTCTGAAAGGATATGGTACCGATACCAGTCGCACTGTATCTACCATCATCGCCCATCTCGATGTGCACACCCAAATCTTTGTCCTCCAGATCTGAGAACAAATCCTGATCTCCCGTCATATGAAATGACACACCACTATCCAAGAACCACACCGATCCCATCACACTTGAAACCAAGCATGCGATCAGTGAAAAGTCAAGCTCGAACTGTGAAGCCAAAGCTTCTCCATCTGCAGATCTTCCCGCTTGCTTGTTCTTCTTCTTCTTTGGACAATTGGTAGCATAATGTCCGTGATCATGGCAGTGAAAACACTTCACTTTCGCCATATCTTGCTTCTTGCCCTTTGCACCGGAATGAGAAGTTTTCTTACCCTTCCCCTTCTTTGCTTTGGCAACCAAAGCGCAATTTTCTTCATCAGCTCCCTTTGATGAAGATCCGTCCCTAGTAGTCCTCCTTATCTCCTCCTGCATGAGATCCGCCCAAAGGCGCTCCCATCCCGGCAACTTCTCCCGACCATTGACACTATCTTGATATGAATGCCAAGCCTTTGGAAGACCAAGGAGAGCTAGGTCCACCATGTCCTCATCTTCAACAGTCACCCCCACACTTCCCAGCTCATCTCTGCATTGAGTGAACTTCGTGAGGTATTTGGCGATACTGTCGCCTTTCTCCATCTTGATGTTTCTGAGCTTATCTTTGAGCGCCAGCTTCCTTTGGTTGCTCTTACTCTAGAATAGATCCGTCAAAGCTTTCCACATTAAATATGGAGAAGCTTTTCCATGCAGGCTGGATACAATATGATCCTTGACGCCCTCCAACAGAATCCTTCGACATTTCGCCATCTTCTTTTGCCAAGCTTCGACTTCAGCAGGATCAGTGGGCTTTTGGAAATCCGTATCTATGAACTCCTTCAGTCCATTATCTTCTAATACTGCCTCCATGCGATCCTTCCATGCAACATAATTCGAACTGCCTTCAAGAGCATATTCGAGTCGCAAACCGTTGAAAGACATTTTCAACTCCGGCACCAAGAAAACAAAACTGCTGCACAATTCGAATTCCAAGCTCAAAGCTCAATCGCTCTTGATCTATGAGAACAAATTATTTCCAAATTTGGGTGTTGCAAAGGGAATTTACCAGACCTTTCACTTTCCGAAGAAAGCTGAATCCGGAGGCTTCCTGGCCCGTATGCAGACTCTGTCCGAGGAAATAAGTTTGCAATCACCGTAATAGATCTCGACAATTAATCTCGCTCCGATACCATGTAGAAATTTGTTGAATAAATCACTTATTCAATGGAGATTAACCTGATTACACATCAATTTCGAATTGCATGCATAACACATAACCTCTTCTACAATTAATTGTCACATGCGGAAAGAATAGAAGCGATCGCACATCAAATCATCACACACATTAACACAGTATGTATGGGGAAAGCTTATATCTGAAAACCCCTCATCTATTCTGTATATTATATGGAGAGAACATGCACCAAATACATATTACAAACTTCTCACAAGTACGCAGTACTATCTCATAAAGCTACACACAAACTAGCTTGGTTTTGAACAAGTCACAGGTTCAAAACACACCCACTAATTCTCTGCCTCTATTGCGCAGTCAAGGCTGGTCTAAATAGAGATCCAAGTTCGAATCTCACTGGCTCCAACTGCACAATTTTCATTGGCAATTTCCTCCAAGTGTGGTGCAAATCTCATGCACAACTGATGTCACAACTGATAGCTGTACTCACCCTTTCATCTACCTCTTCCACTGGTCTCCACTGAACTATCCATGCACTATAGTGAACTGATGTGTTCTTGAGTTGAATAATGAGTTACTAATTAGTGAATTAAATAATATTTAATTCACTCCACTCATTACTAGTTGATTAGCTAGTTAAACTAATCTCAACTAGTTCAACTAAGTTAAACCGAACAAAACTCCACTAGCTGTCTCATTAACTCCACCAAACTTCTGCCACTGAAGTCCTAACTGAAGTCAACCATGCATGTGCTCACCAAACCCTTAGGAATAGTGTAATTCCTCTGTCAGATGCATAGGCCATACGTAGCTTTCAGGCCCAGGGTGCTCAGGTAAAGCTAGGTTTAGAGTCGAATATTATTAAGGGTAAATAATATTTAGTGTTCTATTTTAGGATAGGCGAGTCTAAAATAGACTTCGACCTATATGTCTAAAAATAGAGGTCCATATGTTTTTTTACCAACATGACCAATACTCCAAGAATAACATACTGCAACCCCTGGACCATGCTCCATATGTCTAAAAATAGACATAGTCTAAAAATAGACTTTGCGCCAAAATTTACCTGCGGGCCCACTTAGTGAAGGCGACTTCATTTCACTAAGCTCCATCATCTTGCTGCATTTTCAATAGGAATGCAATAAAATATAGAAATAAACATAAGCACAGGGATGCAGTGGAAATAATACTTCATTTCATTAATATAAAATAATAGAAATATTGTTACAAACCTAATGGAAATAAACTAGTTAGGGCGCTAGTAGCTTATCTCTAAGAAGATATGTGGCGGCTATAGGACTCTGAACTATGTTACAATGAGGCTCAAAGGCCTATTTATTATTGAGAAATAATAGAAAACCCTAAACATCCAAAAACCTAACCCTAGGAGATGAAGCGCCAAAACTGTGAGCCCCGTTTGGGTAAATTGGTACATCAATCTTCTCGGGCATGTAGCTTTGATATACGATATTTGTTTGACGCGCTCAATACCTCGTTAGAAAGATCTATCTGAGGACTACTACTTTTGAGTGAGTATCATTGATCTTGTTATCACCAAATTGATCTTGATTGGCTACTCATCAATCAAATCAATTTAACTCTTTCAAACCACTTCTAACTGAAGATTAGCCTATTCAGTTTGAGAGGGCTCTCTCAAAGGGTGTTTATGATTTTCAATAAAGATAATACTAGATGGCTAACTCTATAAATTATGACTTGATTTTGTATGATTGCAGGTTGAAAAATGAAGGCTTGCTACCATTGGGCTATGGAGTCAACATCAGTACTCTTAGTGACATTGGTTTTTCACATGGAAGTTGAGGCAGATAGAGGTCTTTAATAAAGAAGATTCATACACACAACATAAGGAAAACATAGTAATTCACCCCTAAAGGAAGTCAAAGAATAATAGCATGAATTTTGATTAATTAGAGATAAAATCCAATGCAAGTGATTATACATAAAGATACATAGTAACAAGACATCAAACACCTCATAAGAATCTCAGGTCTGGAAGTAGAATGTCACTGTATATTACTGATAATGGAAAAAATATACAAGTAGCACTTTGGTACAATATTCTCCAACCCTTTGCTCTTCGATTTTCAGTCTATAAATAGACATTATTTACAATGTAAATGATCTACCCAACTGGCTAGATCTTCGAATTCTAACTCTGACACCTATCATATCTTAAACTACTTACTTGAAACATAAAAAGGACAGCTATCTTTTAAGAAATCAAACTCCTAATAGGACTCTATCTCCTATTTATTACATTCAGTTTTTATAACAGTGAAAAAATTACATGATAGATATCACATGTTCAAGGGACAATTCACCATCACTTTACATATTTAAAACATCCCTAAATCTGTGGAACACAATCCTACTTTTTAGGGCTGGATAACCTTCACTTTAATCATTGTTCTACATGTTGAGCTTCATGTTTGACACTTCTTTTGAGTAATGAATATCTGCTAAGATGAACCACTGACATTTTTTATGTCTCCAGTTGTCTAATGTGCTATTGGAATGCTCAAAAAATCTTCAAAAATCTCCTCGCTACGAAATAGGGAATTTTAGGCAGTTTCGTAGCGAGTTTTCGTAGCGTATACAAACTTGTTTTTTCACCTATCTCCTTGCCACCTTTGCTATTAAAACACCTTTACTATGTGAATACACCTTGTAAATAATCAATTTCCCTCCATAATACTTGAAAAAACTGAATTCTAAGGCAAAAATGCACCTTCAGAAATTTTCGTAGCATTTTTCTGGATTCAAGCCTGAAGAACTGCTACGAAACTATCTAAAAAACCAGAATTTGTTGAGTCTAAGACTTTCTTCAAAAATTGATCTCTAGAGGTAAAATTTAGGTTTTTTGTAAGTTATGAACCTCATCAAACATATTCCAACTCAATTTTTCATTATTTTGGTGTTTCTTCTTCATTCACAATTAATTGGCTGATGGGTTCTTCTACCACTCTCATCTTCAGCCCTTTCATTTCTAACTCCATTTGAATCAAATCCAGCTACTCTTGAAGATCTTCCACTTGATATTTTAATGATATGTTTTTGGATTGTAAGTGCAAGTTCATTCTCTTAATGTGTTTGACCTCCCCTCTTAATGGCTGAGTCCATTTCAACAACATTTCTGCATTGCCCAAAGTTTTTGAAACACTTGTGACTTGCTCCTCCCATATTTTCCTCATATATTCAAATTGAACCTTCTAAGCTTTGTGCTTCTTTGCCTCTAGCTTTAAAATTGATATCTCTTTACCTACTTCCTTCAAATTCTCTTTGAGGGTTTCTATTTCTGATTTTTCAATTATTTTCTCTTTTCCCTTTCTCTACCTGATAATGACTTCCTCCTTTGTTAATGGAGACAAATCTATGATGCTTGTTGGTTGAGCAAATTCATTGATTTTATCAGTCTCTTTGCTTTCCATGACCTTCTTTTCATGTTTGGTCATTGGCTTCCTTGGCTAAAATATAAAACCAACATCATCACCTACAAAATATAGCTTCGCAGCAGTATTACCTTTCTCAGCTTTCTTCCACCATCTTCAATGTCTTCAGCTTGCAAAATGGGTGACTCTTCAATGTCAATTGCATGAAGGATATCCTCTAGATTTCCTTTAGCAAATGTTTGGCTTCTAGTGACTCTCTTGCTGCCTTGTTTGTTGATTGTATTCTTTTGTTTTGCATGTGATGCTCGAGGTGTATCAGTCTCTTGCAAAGGTTATGTTTCCATGTTCACTGGTTCTGCAAGAGATGATCTATTTTCTTCTTCAACTTCTTCTGCCACAGCTGGTGATGAAGTAGTTCTAGGTTTTGGGGCTTTCTTTGGAGTGACCACATCAATTTCATAACCACTTATGAACAAGAAAGTAATCAAATCTCTGTCTAAACTTCTCAATTCTTCCAACACTAACAGCTTAATTATACCATGACGAAAAAGAGATGTCTCATTTCCCTTTGTCTTAATTTGAACCTTATCTAACATTTTCCCTAGAATTCTATATATATAGAAAGGCAGTTCAAGCGACCTCTTACCTACAAAATGCAGAAGAAGTTTGAGATGGTATGAGTATACCATGTGAAACCTTCCTTCACAGGTAAAATATTTTTGAATGACCATCAACAAATTTGCATAATTCTCCTTCATAAAACTCCTAGGGATAGCATTTTTCAAATCAAATTCACCGTGTTCTTACTTGATAAACTCTTTGCAATCCTGCATTGTGAATTTGATACCTTTAAACCACAGTTCACCACCTCTAGGGATCCCTGTAGCTGATGATATGCTCTCTGGTGTCACTGTAAGGTTTAGAATTCCAACCTTTGATGCTGTTCCTATGAAGCTGGTGGAAAAATCCTTTGAAACATGTAAATGAAAGCTCTGCAACCTCTTGCAGAATTGAAAATAGCCAGTCCTTCTGAAAACCTACATAGTAGTAGGGTCTTCATTGAGTAATTTCATACCCATGGGGTCATACCTGTGACAATGACCACCCTTATTTTTTTCTTTCTTGCAGCCATTGATGATTTATAGTCTTCACTTCCTCGCTTGCTAATGATACCTACAGAATTCGAATTTGCCAGTAACTTGCTTGGCTCAATGAAGCAAATCTCCAGGGATCGACTCACATGCAAAGATAAACCACAATATGACAAAAGTCTCATTGAGGTGAGGTTTAAAGGTTTAACTGACAGCTCGAGCTTCAATCATAACATATGCAAGCAAAAAGGGTAATGATGACATCAAACACGGCTATGTACATTTGAATTTTACCATAACAACCTTGAATGACCTCTACCTTCACTTCTCTAATTATAAAATGACACCTCAAACAATTATGACAAGCCAGGTTAGAAAACGCATTTTTGTAGCGAAATTAGTTAAGCTTCTGACAGATTCGCTATGAATCTATTAGGAAATTTCGTAGCGAAATCTGTTGTTTTCCTGTGTAAAACGCTATGAAAAACTGAAAAACTAACATGTGTGCCCTTTTGAGTTTGAATGCATGGGGAATGATAACTGGCATGATATGGGACTGACTTGACTAAAAAGGCATAAATGGAGGTGATCATAAAACTTAGGATAGGCTTAAAAAATGCAAAAATTCTCCTATACCACATTAAAATGGCTTAGGAGACCTTATCCATTTGGTGAGTGACCTATATGACCCTATCAAGAAATGTTTCACAAATTAATGAGTGATAATAGGTACATTAACCCATTTTTCTCCCAGCTTTCCCAAAAAACGTCGTTTAGGACCTTAAAAAGGCTATGGAAGTTCACGACCCAAAAAAATGCTAAAAATAGTAAGCTGTGCTTAAACTGAAAAACTAAAATAATTTATGGTGCAGGTCCAAATGGAATAGATGGGTGGCCACCAATATCCACCTTGATCATTCCTCCCTCCTTAGGAAGCAATGGTCCCCATTGCGTTAAGTTCCTTGTAATTTTCCTAATTATCCCAAGCTAATTGGAACATTTCATTTTTTCTTAATTTTATGTATTGATGAATAAAATGAAAAGGAGGACATGAAAAACTCCTAAAACTCAAGAATAAATCAATGCCTATGTGAAAAGAGGCATATTTGAGCTACTTGAATAAAACTTGCAGGTGTGAAAGGGTCAAGACCACCAAGGGAGATCCTATTTAACCAAGTCAACCAGCGCAGTCTAGGTTCATTGAACCTCCTTGATGGACTGCGCTGTTCTAGAAGGGGTTTCCAAGTGTGAAATGGGCCAAAGAGATGAAGTGGTTTAGGGTTTTCCAAGAGACCATAATTTTATAAAAAGGAGGAGAAGGCACATGAAGAGGTTTTTGATGATATTTCGAATTAGAGGTTGCTTGAGAAACTCTACTTCTCTTGGCTGTTTAGCTAGGGAAGGAGGATCTCCTGTTTAGGAATCCTCCCTCCTTCCATGGAGTAGCTCTTTGGAGGAGGATGTGTTGCATTTCTCCACTATCCAGCATTTTGGCCAAGCTTCATCTCCATTAGCGGTGCTAGTCATGTTGAGGGTTTTGCAGCTGCTGTGAAGTTGCAGCAAGTGGTGACTCAGATCTGCAAAGTTCTGATTGTTTTGAGGGATCTCTCTCAGGGAGGGTGTCTTGTGACCACCCGGAAGAGGATCTCCATTGTATTTTCATTTCAGATCTGTATATTTCACATATTTCCATATTTTTTTCAAGCTACAACGTTGTCTCCTTAGGGAACTGCGTTATTTTCTATGTGCTGCTTCACTATTGTGCAAATCTTTCATTGTACTTGCTTTCTGATGATTGAGGCTTGCCTCTCATCTTGAAGATTCATATTGTAGCTTACTGATATCTATTGTATAGATCTGATATACTGTAATAATAATCATCTTCAGAAATTTCTGGAAGTTTCCTGGAGTTTCATGTATTAAAAGTCAGATCTACATTTCCTAGTGCATTATTTTGTTAAAACCCCAAAGGGGACTTGTAGAAGAGGCTGAGTAGTTTCCAGATCTGGTATGGATCTGATGTTACAGCCATAGATCTACCATAGATCTGAAATCCATTATTTATCTGCTGAAGCACACTTAGAGGGATGCAGTCCATTCTTTTATGCAGTTTTATAGATGCCAGAGATGTCATTTTAATGGATTTATGCACTATTATCTCATGAGATTTGTTGTATGTTAATGGGATAATCTTTCATAATACTGGTATGATTTCATATGGATTAATTCTGAGCCTTATGCCTGATCTTCAGTGATTACTGGGCAAAACTTCGTAATTCTGGTTGCTTGGTTTCATGTTGTAGCAGCTCTTCTCTTTAGCTGATTTTTAACTAGTCAGCTTTGTGGGAGATTTGTTTAAGGTCCTTAAACACATTTTTTTCAGATAAAATTCAGCATGGAGGTCCCACATAGCCTAATATAGGGAATCCCAGCCCGGTTCTATGTTATTTTTTCACTACCTTGCTTATACAACGTTTTCCCTAAACCAGTTGCAGAATTTCCTGAAGTGGAATTTCTCACTTCTTCCTTGGATGGTTTTTGCTCCTATTTGGACTCAAATAGTAGATATAAATATCTAAGGATCCCAAGGGCTGCAAACTCCATTTGGAGTGTGTCATTCCCATCCTTTCTGTGTTTCACCAACTTTCTATAAACAGAGTCTGAAACGGGCCAGATAGCCTCTGGATCTCACCCTCTCCTTAGAGGTGACACATCCAGTAAAAGCCCCTTCAATCTATCTATGGTTTATAATTTCTGGTGCATTTCCATACTGCTATGAATCCATAGAGTAATATCTCAATATATTCCCTACTAAGCCTATTTTTCCCCATTTGGAACATTATATTCCTCCATGAGAGGTAAATTATGCTAAACTTGATATTGGATTTGTCCAGGATGTCGTGGACCTGCTAGAATATGTGCTGGATGCGTTCAATAAATTTGGTTGCCTCAGATAGTACATGTGTGCATTCTTTCTGTGTAGTTGCATGAGGTATGGCAACATCAGGCGATGGTGCGTCGAGGGTCAAATCAATGGAGTGCTTGTCCTGATAGTGTAGAGGAACCTCTGTCGATGAGAAGAAAATGTCCTCTTATTCCTCCATGACTTTTTTCATCTATTTTAGTCATGCAGGGGAGCCCTGTTTCAAGGTTCTGGCCACAATATTCTTCTTTCCCTGTGAGTGCATTGTAAGGAAAATAAATTTCCTGGTTTGGGAAACAATCTTACTGTGTTTTTTTCCAATAGTCAAGGAGATGGCAGGAGGTAGTACTACATCTGGTATCCTGTACAATTTATTTCCCAAATTAATAACAACAGAACAAGGCCTAGACTCATACACAAAATTTCACCTCCACAAGTATGGTTGGCCCAAAAACACATTAGCTACATTAAGAGTAGTAACATCACACAATACCTCATCCATGAAAGGCTTGATGTTGTACTGAAGGTGGCACTATTGGCGTACACAGAGATATTTCCCTAGGAGAAGCCACTCGATGGTTATGGCTGCAGGTGTGCTATGGTCAGTAGGTCAAGCTGCTTCACAACCTCCGCTGAAATGAGGCTCTTTTGGCTTCTGCTATCGACAAGAAATTGCAGTGGAGAACCCTTCACCCACATATGTGAATGGAAAAGGTGCTCGCCCTCCTCTAGATCCTTGGGATCCTCCCTCTAGAGCTCGGTGGTGGAAACAATGGCACTAGGGTATGCATCAATGATCTTCAATCTTTTTTGTCTCCCTTGTCTAGTTCTGGCTCAGGATCAGAAAATGAATCTGATTCAAGTGCCTTCAGTTAGGCCACCAGTGACTATTTGGACCGACACTCGTTTGTGCTGTGAGTGGGGTTGTTATGAAATTCACACCACTTCCCCATGTCCTTATTTTGATTTTTGGTGGTGTTCTGAGTCACCCGGCTTTAGATCTGCCCCCTATTTTGTGGTTCAGGGGTGCCTTTCCCTGGCTTCAATTTTGTGGATCCAAAGTCTCGCATCTTCTTCTTAAATTTCTACTAAATCTTGGTGGCATAGCGATATGCCGTGCCAAGCAAGGTAATTTTGAGGAACTCCATTTCCTCTTGATTGTGTTTGTGCAGACAGCTACAGTACTTGAGCACCAAATGTCTCTCTGAATCTTTAATACCCAAATTTGTGCACAAGGTATGGAACAAATTCGTCAGTTCATGCACATCTTGATCCATTTGTTGCCACAACATGGCCCATTGGATGTACTTGTCCTCATAGCTCCCCATGGGGTAATATTATTCCTTTATGCCATCTCGAAATGAATTCCAAGTGGGTCTGTCCGAGAATAGAGAGGTTTCCCTCTCGTCCTTTTTCTCACAGTAGGTTTCCCACCAATCTTTGACATGGGGGGTGGCTTTGAGGAGCGCAAAAATAATCTTTTCTCACTAGTACATTTGGGGGAAATTCCGACACTTGGTTCCGACACTTTTGACCAAATGTCGGAAATTTCCCCAAATTTTTCAATCCCGCTCGAAATCGTCGCTATACAGATGTTTAGAGAAAAGTGTCACAATACCGACACTTAGACAAAGTGTCGCAATTGCGACGTTTGGAGGAAGACGTCGCAATTGCGACATTATGCCCCAAAGCGTCGCTATTGCGAAGGCTACCTCCAAATGTTGCAATTGTGACACAATGTCTAAGTGTCACAATTGCAACGTTTGGAGGCATCCGTCACAATAGCGACACATTGGCCGCCGTCGGTATAACGACACTTATATGCCTTTTCAAAATCCGTGTCACTTATGGTTTATTTTTTATTTTCTTTTTCTTGAACTAAGTCTTATTTCCATGTGGATGGTGTAATTTCACTTTTATTGCATATTATAGAATGTTTTTGTTTATAATATTATATGATACATACCCGGATGTGGGTGGTTAAAACGAGAAAGAGGAGGCATCGTCGGACAGATGGCACTCCGGCGAGAAGACGGCCACGAGGACCTGCAAGTGTCCTTCGGCACCTGCATATAGGAATGAGGCATTTAAGGCATTCACTGCCCGGCGTGGTTCACAATTCAATCAACGAAGTTCGAGACATCTCCACACATTGTAAACAAGACATGGAAATTAATTCATTAATTGAGGGGTTAATGCAGATGGTTGGAAGCAGATTTGGGGTTTTAGTTCATAGGATGGCGGACGAGCAACCCATAAGCAGTTTTCCTAGGCCCATTTCGGTTTATTGCTCGCCCATTTTTCGGTTCTCCTCAGAGCGCACAGTCACCGGCAAACGCACCAGGCTTCATGGATGCATAGAGCTCAGCGACAATCTTCATATCTCAATTGCAGGGAATTGTATGCGCGAGTCAGGGAATTGGTTTGAGCAGTTGTCCAGAGCTTCAGTCCCGCTGTCGCTCTCACAATTGGCCAACGTCTCTCTCGGGTTACCGCACTCTTCCAGATCTCCAGCTTTGAATGAAAGAATGCCTCGTCTCAGGCACAGGATGAGATGCAGACGAGGCTCTTCCCGGAGGCTGATAAGGCGCTCCTCCCCGTCCTCCAGCACCTCTGCTGTGGACTCTCATGCCTCTGAAAGAACCTCCTGAGCTGCAAGAGGTCGTATCCTTCGTTCTGGGCAAAGGTATCCCACTCCCCCGTACGCTCCAGCCCATTCTCAAACAAGGCACTTCTCCTTCCTAAGTGCGCTCAATTGCCCTCGAATTACCGCCTCTATCACCATTGTCTTCCGTGAATCCCCTCAAGATGAGGCTCCCACTTCAGGAAGGCGGGCTGGAAATATTGGGGATATGACTGATATAAGGAAGAATGCTGACGAAGGGCATGAGCAGGATATGGACATCACTCAGGAAGACGCTAGTCCAGGCAATGAAATGAACATTGATATTGATCTGAAGCAGCATGAGCAGCATACTGATACTCAGGACCCTGAAACTGATAATGCGCAGCACCAACCTCATCCGGGAGAAGGAAAGCACACTCCAGCTGCTGAGAAAGTCATTCACTCTACATAGGACCTGTATAATACTGATGGCGAACCATATGATTTATGGTGCAGGGTCGTGGAAGAGGAACCGGACGAGTAGCGCCTCCACTGTTCCTGGTTTTTGCTATAGCACTATCTACTTTTTGAAAATGTTTATGTTTGCCTTTCTGGTTTTGGTCAAGTCTCACAGGTTTTCTTTTCTAGAAAAAGATGCTTCCCCTGCGTGGGATTTTATTGCTGGTAAACCTTATGCACTGGTTTCCCTCTCAGAGGGCAGTGCTCAACTACGAATTTTTGCTTAACAGGCCTCAACCTCAGGCCTGGTCCTGGATAATTCCTGATGTAAATATTTTTGTTTTTGCTAATTAATAGATTAAGCTTATTTAGAAAAGAAAAAAAAGATTATATGATACATGTGAGATAAAGGCTTATTATTTATCATATATAAATAAATTGTATCAATATTGTACATTTACACTTTTATGAGGTGATGTTATAAGTAAATTCATAAATATCTCTTTTTAATCTCATTTTACTCCATGAATATGTTTGGAAATGAAATTTCAATAGATTAATTTTCTCCTAACCTATGTATCATCAATATTGTACATTTACATTCTTAATTATGAGGTGATGTTACAGGTAAATCCATGAATATCTCCTTTTAATCTTCATTTTACTACATGAATATGTTTGGAAATGAAATTTCAATAGATTAATTTTCTTGCTATTATATGTTTTAAGAAGATATGGTAAGGAATTCTCTCTTGTTCTTCTTAGAAATAATTATATATAATTTTTTTTTTTCAAAATAGATTAAAAAAATTATATGAGAAAAATTATTAATTCATCAATATGTGTGTGTGTGTGTTGTGAGGAATAATTTCATAGTTCAACTTAATGGTTCATTATATAATCATGCGATCATCACCAATGATATATCTTAAAAAGTAACTGAAAAGCCATGTGTACAAAATCGATGTATACTCTAGAGAGTGGTTCTCATATCACTATGTAAATTGTTGTATGCTACTTCAACAAAATTATAAGATAAACTTTAATACACATCATATATGCACCATAACAATTGCCATACAACTAATTTGTTTTAGGATACATGTGGCATTCTAGGGGTAAATTCCATATGATGTGTATATCAATATATTAGGTGTTGGTAAGTTGTGAGTATCTAAGAAATGATAAGGAATATCCATACATCATAATCTTGTAATGTGATTATAAATTGTGTCTATAATTTCCATAAAATGTATAAATGATTTGTTTAAAAAAATCAACACAATCAACCCTAAACAATGCTCATGATGTGAATGTCATTGGAAAAACCAAAATGATGGTCACATGTCCCATTTCTATGACAATGGTGATCATATATATGTTGTAGCGACACTTTATGAGTAATTAAATAAATCTCAGAGTGTGACTCATTGTGCCATATTTTTTTAAAGCATGATTTGTTTTCCTAGTTTTTACTAATTTGTTAACATATTTTATTCATTTGGAAAGCTAATTAATGATGCTTTAAGTAATTAGGACCTAATGAGAGATCATCTTCACATCTTCACTAAAATATATTTGGTAATTGTAGTCACCATATGAATTGCACATGCATGCTACTTAAGAAAAATTGAAATATAAACTATAATACACATCTTATATCTGCCATAACAATTGTCATACAACTTATTTACTTCTAGATACATATGAAATACTTCAAGTAAATGCCATATTATGTGTATACCAATATAGTAGGCGTTGGTAAGTTATGAGGATCTAAGAAATGATAGGGTATCCACACATTAGTGCCCTAGTGAATTTTTTGCATAGTTTTCTATTTGTTGTAATTTTGTTGCCTGGACTTGTTATAGATTTCAAATAATAAAATTATCTACCAATTGTTCTTTATAAAGAAGAAGTACAATAAGTAGTCACCTATACTTCCCCACTGTGGTCAATGTTGATGTATGGCCTTGGCCCATTGATCTTACAATTAACTCACTATTCATATTCAATTTTCTCCAGTTCAGCCCAATAAAATAAGGAAAACAGAAAATGAAGTCTTGAATTTTCTTTCCAGTGCTCCTACATAATACAAATACTCTTAAAAATCAATTAATATATAAATTTTCATCATTCATACTAAAATCAGTTTGAATTTTTTTAATGAATCTACTTACAATTAATAGATTACATTGCTCACAGAATAAGAGATAATTTAGAACTATGATTTCACAATAATAAATTACCCTAGCAGTTCAAACTTCGAACATACCTTATGAAATTAAAATATGGCAAGTTAATGAGCCAATCTAGTTTCCTCAGAGCCAATCTTGAGCTTGGCCTAAGTATGAATGCCTTGAGAGTGCGAGTGTAAGGAACTAGACGCCTAAAGCTTTTATTTTGTGCTTGTGTAATTCACTGTTTGACCATCAAGCCAAGCCACCAGCTATATTAACACTACTTCATGTTGGGGCAGATTGGCATTCTAATTTTTTAGTGCTATAGCCGTACTTTTTCACTGCTTCACTAATCACAACCTTCGAAGTTTGCAGGGCAACAGGCTTTATTCTTTCTTTGGTGTTTTATGTAAAAGAAAGGATTTTTGAACTTTCTGTAATAGGAAGGGGAAAACTAAATTGATTCTAATTTTAAAATATCAATAATGATAAGTGGTAATTTCTTTATTAAATTTTTAATTTTGAGTGAGCCAAAAAAGTAACTTTCCTTACTTTTTGAGTACAGCCTTGCAATTGCGAAGAGGACTAGTGTTGCAAAATTATTGGTAAGTGGAAATTAAAGGGCGTAAGAACGTTTTTGAAAAAATTTCAAATGTCAAAATTAAGTCTTCTATCCTTCCTAGCACGTCACGGAAAATGGGAATCCACAAATTCTAGTTGTCAAATATGTGCAAAATGCCTTATGAAGGGAAAAATGGAGGACTGGTCCTATGCTGCTACATGAGTTAGGGTTTCATGTGGCAGTAGGGAACCTTGTATAGTTTTTCAAGGATAGGAAAGGAGAATATTGTCAGTTAATCATCACATGAAACTTCATCACCATTTGAAAATTGTGTCCTAATTTGAAACAATAAGACTACTCAACTATTTCATTATTTAATTTAGATTGTGTAATAAAAAAAAATATCCTAGATAACTTAAATAATGTAAGCACTTTTGCAAAAATTTAGTGGGGGGAAATTTCAATTACATTTATTTTGAAGTTCCACTTGCATTTTAAGCCATTTTAATTAGTCTTTCATGGATATTCTAGTAAAAATTTCAACCTCTTGTAGAAATTTGTTTGTCACTTGTATTAGAAATGCAAAAATAAAATGTAAATAAAAATGATTTGAAATGCAAAATCAAATGCGCTCTACATAAAAATGATTTTTTTAAAAACTACATTAACGTCTGATATCATGCGCGCATTCGCCCTCAACTCTTGCAGAACAGCATTCGCCCTCAGCTCTTGCAAAATGGTAAGTTCTTACTGTAGGCCCTTCCTCCTATAGTAGGGTTGACCCTATTTGGGTTTTTTTGGAGCCTCTGAGAATACAAAGGTTGTGATTGATTACGGGGCACTGCTTATATTTGTGGAACTTCTTACCTCTGGGAATGAAAATGTTCGAGAACAGGTAGCACGTTTATTTTAGAGGCATAAAATTATTCTTCCCAACTATCTTTATATGTCCGTAATTTTGGAATTTGATTTAAAAAACAAGTACCCAACTTTGAGTTCAACTGGTGTTCGTGTAAGGCTGTTTGGGCTTTGGGAAATATTGCTAGAGACTCTGCAACATTTAGGGATCTTGCCCTCAGTCATGGAGCTCTGAGGCAGGTGCTTGCCCAGTTGAATGATACTGCCAGAATTTCAATGATAAGAAATGCTACATGGGCTCTGTCAAATTTTTGCCGTGACGTAAAACCCAACCACTATTCAAATAGGTAAGCAGAATACATTTTCTGCCTCTTCTTCTTAGTTCGCAGATACTATGGATTTTTTTTATAGATCTTGGTGCTTGGTAGATTTGGACGTAATATGGACCTAGGCGCTTGTTCATTACAATGACTCTGTCATCAGGTTTTAGAAAATGCTCAGAAATTTGGGTTTCACAAGGAGATTACCCTTGCTTGTAATTATCGATTATCAATCACATTAAAAAAAAGTCTTTCGTAGCATCGCTGAGCTCTTTGTAGGTGAATTTACGAGGCAATTTCACAATATTTGAACTAAATTTTTCTGTCCTTTTCAATATGCTGCGCTTGTAACAGAACCAGACAAAAAATCTAGTGGCCAATGCAACAACAACAACACCTCCTGTTGCAATGCCTGCAATTCACCCTCTCTGCACGCATGAATGAATATGGCACCCTCTTTTGTGAACAGGTACTGGAGCTGAAGGTACTGGTTTCCATTAGGATCGTGGAATTCAACATCCAAAATAGTATCAAATTCCACTGCAATAGTATTCCCCAGCAAGGGCAACAGTTCATTGAGACCTATTGGACTCATCACCCCCAAATAGCCTCTAGGGCTACCTAGAGTGTGATCATCTGGAGCAATAAAAAATGCTAATCCATCCCCAATTGAAACAAGAACAGGACCCACATTGGTTACAGAAAACGAGAAACACGTTTTGAAAGAAGAAGAAACTTTTGTATTAGGGTCCAAAAATCTAACTGGTCTATTGTACAATGCCCTACCTACACTTCAAATTGGTACTCCCAACTCCATGCTAAGGCTCACTATGCCATTCTTCAGATGAGCATCTTAACCTGAAGTTTGATTCCAAAAAACCCAAGTCCCTTGTTCTATGCCCAAGACCTCTGTTACAACGAGTAGAGTTCTGAGCGAAATACTTCACAATAGGAAGCAAAAGAAACATCACAAAATTGCTCCGCTTTAGACTGATAATTTTCTGTGCGAAAATTCAACTGCGGACAGTAAAAACATAATATCAAACACAACCAATCGACAATGGAATTTGAACATGAGGATTTATAACCACAGAAAACCCTCTCCAAGTTAAAAGAATTCCAGAATGGCTTTAAGATTCTACTAATGAGAGCTTACAACACCATAGCAATTACTGTCACAATGAAATCTGCTGGAAGCAAAGCCCTTGTATAGTTTCTACATTTCCACAGTGGAAGCAAGAATCTTGCTATCTCTCATGATTTGGTTCTGTGGTCAAATCCTTTGCTATGGCTGTCTTGTTCTGCTAAACGTGGATCTGTCTTAGCTTTGGCTCTGGTTCTCATTTAGGATTGTGGCTATCTGATCTTGCTGTGGCTTTGACTATACAAACTTGTTCAATAGGAAAATGTTGACTCTGCTATATATAGGAGCTTCAATGGGTGCTCTCAAACACTTTTTTGGGCAACTTTGTTTCGTCTCTGATTCAAGGCAGAACTATGTTGGCCTTGTTTTTTTAGTCCTTGGAACTTAGTTCTCTCATATTTGCCATCCTATCCCCAGTTTGCTACCGAGAAAGACATAACTTCACGATATCAAAATTGACTATTTTTGGCCATTTATCTTTAGTAATGGTACAAATTTAATTTGGTGCATTCGTACAGTATCTGAAGAGCACTCTCAAGCTGTTATTCAGTATTTTAGCATAACTACTACATTTAACTGGCATGCTCTAATAATTATATCAACCATAAGCATTCTTAAGGTAGTTCCACGTTTGTGAAGTAGAAGGAATGCTTCTGACAGCTTCTTATGATAGTGGTACAATTCTGTTCGCAGTTTATCTTTTATAAACCTCCAATTTTCCAAACATAGTAGAGACTACAGTTTGCATCTCAAATTTTGGACAAATCTGTTTAGTATTCTACAGAAAATGCATTAAGAATAAAAAAAGCCCACAATTTGTAAAAAGCCCACAATTTTGTAAAAAGCCCACAATTTGTAAAAAGCCCACAATTTTTTAAAAATCCCACATTTTATTAAAAATATAAACAATTTCTAAAAAGCCCACAATTTTGTAAAAAGCCCACATTTTGTAAAAAGCTCACAATTTGTAAAAAGCCCACTTTTAATTTCTTTTTGCTTATATATTGAGCTCCCATTGAGTTCAGCAAGTCTTGGGTTTTCTACACCATTGGGAGAGATTTATTATTTTCTTTATAGGATAATTTGCATCAATGGAAGAAAACATTAGAGGTGGAAAAAAAATTTAAAAGGGTGAAAGGGGTGATGGTAGAGTTTATTGCCCTTGCAAAAAATGTTGTATGAGAAATAATGTTAGAGTTTTAATAGCAATAGCAACAATGCATTGTAGGAAATATGGGCGCATTGATGGTGGATCGAATGACTATCGTCCCGTGGTAATTAATTATCTATCTTCATTTTGATTATATCGTAAAATTTTATATTATTTTAATATTTTTTATATCCGCACTAATGTTTAATTATTAATTTTTGTAATTTTCATAAAGGCACAGTTGCCCCCCAAATTTTTTCAGATGATCAACCAACTTCCACAACTAAATAGTAATAGATTAGATGATGTTGCACCAGTACAAGAGAATATTGCAGCAAATATTAGTATTGGAAATGATTTTGTACAAGGTGAAGAACATGAAGCGAATGATGAAGGTAATTTTAATGGTCCCATGGAGGTAGATCATGATGACAGTAATGAGACATTTCACATTAATGATGGGACAAATCAAATGCTCCAAGACTTGTATTGTGAGTTAGATGATGATGGTGGAGATAGCAGTGACGGTATTTATGATGTACCTCTGATTGAAAGGTCAAGTGAACGAATTTTTGAACACTCAAATGCAAATCTTCTCTCTGCTACATTGTTGCTAGTGAACTTAAAGGTTATGAATAATTTGTCGAATAGATATATGACACAACTCCTAAGGTATGCAATATGTATATATGATCACATATATGTAAATGTTGATTATTTTCCCTTTTCCTAATTGTAATAAATGTGTAAAATAATATATATATATATATATATATCATAGTTATCAAAACTGGCCGGTCAGGAGGGCTGTCGATTGGAATCGGCCTTGCAACCCAGTCAATAGCCTCTTCTCACCTATTTTGGCCGGTTAACTAGACCTAACCGACCGGTTAAGTACGGAACCGGTCGGTTTATGCATAAACCAGCCGATTCCGTACTTAACCAGCCAGTTAGGTTCTCCTCCATGAGCTGCAAATTCCTCTATTATACTAGCAACAAACTTGTCTAATAACTCATACTCAACACCTTATAGTAGCAACAATACACATGATGACTGATAAATACAAGGCTGGCTAGCATAAAATTCCTGGCAGCATGCAACTCATCAAGTGTACTTGATGACACCTTCGTTCTCAAAACAATTCATCACTGAACTTTATTTCACACCACGGAACTGCTTTCGTACCTCTCTCTCTCTCACACATATATAAATACACACAAAACTTTTCACATAGCGTACAAGCAATTTGATCATGGCATCAAGATCGATGCAATGGTCCATACTCATGGACAACAACATACAACCTAATGAAAATGTGACTGCACACAAATTGATCATTTCTTTAGAAAATTCTACGCTGGAAATGCAATTAAACTAGGTAATCCAGGTTTTCCGGTTTAATGAATCTTTTCAGTGATAATGGCCAAACATATTTATATGTACTACTAAAGTGACTTTCAACTTGTTACAAATAGCACTAATAGTGGGTTTCATAAACCAATTCAATACCTCTAAGTGTTGTAGACGTTTTTCTAGAAATTTATTGCCAAGCAAACATAGATAATGAAGAATACAAGATCTTCAAAATGCCGGTCTGATATATATATATATATACCAACCCAAGACTAGTTCTAAGGTCATACAATGGAATTATATTAGACTTGTGACAAATTATATTTTATAATATTAACTCAGCAATAAAACACAGTGAATAATATAAGAGAAACCTGATACATTACTTCAACAAGTTTGCTTATGTGTTTTTCGATGATATGTATTGCACTTGGTGCCATTTGATATATTCAACTTTTCATGGTATATAAATGAGCAAAATTTTCATATTTTGTCTCTATTGGCTTGGAATCATGGTTGCAAATCTTAAAAATAGCTTTTTTTTTATTAAAAAAAATTATTTAATGTATTTTTTTAAACCGGTTCATTGAGATCTGACCGCTACCGGTTAGACCAGTTCCGGTTCGAAACCCGGTTCATTAGCTCCACTGGTCCGGTCACCGGTTCCGGTTTTAATAACTATGATATATATATATATATATATATAATTAATAATCTTTACAAGACACTAGTTTTTGTTTATGTTGTAGATTGTTGGGTGAATATTTGTTACCATCGCCAAATACTTTACCTCGAACATATCGAGATCTATGTGCTATTATGAAACACTTTGGAATGGAATATAACACTATAGATGCATGTCCTAAAGATCATATTATATATTACGGAGAACATGCATTGAAAACAGAATGTCCGAAATGTGGTACCAGTAGATATCGAACAGATCAACTAACCAAAAAGGTGCCTCAAAAGGTTCTTCGTCATATTCCCATAATTCCACGTTTGCAGCGAATGTTCAGGTGTAACAGCATAGCATAGTTTATGGATTACCATGCAAAGAATAGAAGTGGAGATGGTGTTCTTTGAATGCCTGCAGATGGTTCTGCATTTAGAGAAATCGAGGAAAAATATGTAGATTTTAAAAATGAACCTCGTAATGTCAGGCTTTCATTGGCAGCTGATGGTGTTAATCCATTCGGAGAGCATAGATCTACTTACTCAGTGTGGCCTATTTTCGTTATCAACAATAACATTCCTCCTTGGATTTCAATAAATAGGGAGCACATAATGTTGACTATGATTATTCCAGGTATTTGATACATTATTTTTTTGAATGTAACATTTTCATTTCTCTCGTTGTTTGCATAAATATATATTTTATTTATTTACTTACTTATATATACATATATCATGGTAGTAATTATTATGTACCGTAATTTTGAATAATTAGGTAAGTACCAGGTCAAAGATATGAATGTATATATTGAGCCTCTTATCGATGAGCTAATATAGTTATGGCATGGCATCACTATGTATGACATCACTAAACCAATCAAGCAGAAGAGATTTCAATGTCATGAAATGCTTGTATGGACAATTCATGATGCCCTAGGACTAACACATGTTTGTGGTATGTAATATTTCGTTTCACTTTAATATAATACATAATTATCTAAATTAGATATACCATATTGCATGTTTTAAAAATTATCTCATAGTATATTAATTGTTATTG
Organism: Pinus albicaulis; assembly: GCA_034641835.2. Lineage (NCBI taxonomy): Eukaryota > Viridiplantae > Streptophyta > Pinopsida > Pinales > Pinaceae > Pinus > Pinus albicaulis. The sequence goes on from CM076579.1 coordinate 128,979,367, forward strand.
ATCCATCTATTGCAGGTCTTCAAACAAAGGGTAGATTTGCATGTCCAGTTTGTGGCCCTAAGATGAAGTATCGTCATTCGCCAGACTTAAGAAAGATGGTGTTTGATGATTTTAGGCACTTCCTCTCTAGGAACCATAAGTATCGTACTACTGAAAAACATCTTTTCAATGATAAAGAAGAAACTAGATTAAAACCATGAAGAATGACACCTCAGTTGTGGATGTTGGAATATAACAGAATTAATAATCGTCAAGAAGATGGTACGTAATTTTTGTATATATATATTAATTGTTTATGTAATGTTTGGAATTTTTGTTTTAACTAATGAATTTATTTTATTGTATTTTATAATTAATATTGTTCTGATTTATTTTATTCTTTGATATCAAGGTCATCGTTGCGGTGAAGGTACTAATATTGTACTTCCACTTGGAATGAAATGTTATCCTTCTCAATTCGCGAGGTTTCCCTACTATGAGGACCTAAAAATAGCTCATTTGTTTGATACAATGCATGTCGGGAAGAATGTGACAGAAATGTTATGGCGAACCATAGATGGTGCACATGATAGAGATAAAATTGACAAAATTTGTGTTGACATTGAGAAATCGAATCATGCAATGAAAAGTGTGATCGACAGATCAAATAACAATGGAGGTCGAAATTATAATAATATTCCATGGTTATTAACAAAACAACAAAGCAATGATGTAAAAGAGGTCGTTAGAAGAATTAAATTTCCAACAGGTTTTGCTTCAAACATAAATAATATCTTAACGAAGAAAGGTGACTTCAATGGAGTGAAAACACATGATTGACATACCTTTGTTAAGGTAATTTTTTTGGTATACGTATTTGTATGTTATTGCTTGAATACATATTTTAAATTTTCCTTTTTTTTGTTTAATTTGGAAAGCAAAAATGATTCATTTTTTATTGTTATAGTATGTTCTACCTGTATTTCTCCCAAACGACTTCGACAACAATGTCAAACAAGTTATATATGGTCTTAGTAAATACATGAGGTAAGTAGTTTTGATTTATACGCAAAATCTAATTGATACAATTTCTTTTTGTACTTAATGAACTGATGCATTAATTTACTTGTAATGAAATATATATTATGTTTCATTGAAATAACCTTGCGCAATGATTTGCAAATGGTTGTCATTGAAATAAATCCATCAAGATGAAAAAAAGTATTGGAAGAGAGAAATTCCTCGGCTAATGTGTGAAATTCAAAAGTATCTACCTCCAACATTTTTCAATGCACAAGAACACTACTTGATACACCAAGTTGAGGAGATTGAAATGTGTGGACCAGTACACACAAGGTCAATGTGGATGGTCGAGAGGCACCTGAAATCCTTGAAGGATTTGGTTAGAAAAAGAGCACAACCTGAGGGTTCTATGGTGGAGGGATATGTGGTATATCAATCCATGGTGTATATTAGTCATTATCTTCCTATATTAGCTGCGCCAGCCATGAAGGCGGTGGATTGCATTTGGGATGTGAACTCCATTTTAAGTGGAGCACCTATTGGGAAAAGGTAGAATGAAGAAAGTGAGAGGTAAAAGATTTATTATGTATAATACATATAATGTTTCATTTTTTTACATCATGTATATGATCATTATATTCATTTAGGTCTTATTCTTTCATAGTTTATTAATTAATATATTTTACCATGGTTATAAGTAATATTTATTAATATTGGTGAATTATTGTTTTTTAATTCAGGTGCTCAAGATTATGAGGCACTACTTTTATACATTGCAAACAATCTTGAGTGGATGAGTGAATGGATTGAAACATTTAAAGCACGTAGTGACGGTAGTTTATCATGGCAACTACTGTGTGAATTGATTAGAGAAGCGTATCGTAGTGGAGATGGAAATGTTACAGACAGGGAAATCGATTTAGCATATGGTTTGAAAGATAGAAAGGTAAGAAATTAATTCACCTATTTTATTCATTACTTATTTTATACTATATTTATAATGTGACAAGAAGTTTGATTTTTCAGTTAATTTTCATGCTGTGTAAATTATATGATTAATTATTAATTGAGAATGCATATTTTTCATGTTTGGCATATTGCAGTTGAAACACCACAAGGCTATGTGGTGCAATGGTCGTAAATTTCGTGTTAAACAGTTGGATGATAACATGAAAACTTATGATATTGGGATAACTACAGTATTCCAGGTCACTAATGTTTCCTCCAGGAGTGACAGACAGCCTCAAGAATCTGAAAAATAGATATTATGGGTTCTTAGATGATATAGTTGAGTGTGACTTTAATTCCTTCAAAATAGTTTTGTTCGACGTAAAATGTTATAGGCTACGAATGAATGTACGTGATGATGATAGAACACTTATTCAACATGACAATGGATTTCCAATGGTTAAAACATTGCAGTTTGAAGCAGGAAAATATTGCTATGTTTTTCCAAGCCAATGTGAACAAGTCTTTTACTCAGAGGTTCCAGGTGAGAACGAATGGTCATTTGCTATTAGATATGATCCAAGAGGAAAGCTAATAGAGTATACTGTAGAGGAAGAAGATGATATTGATCTAGAAGAAGATGATGCAGTGGCAGATGAGCAGGAAGATGCATTGACAGACGAAGAAGATATCTTAGAAGATGAACCGGGCATAGGAGATGAGGCAACAATTATTGACGATGATGTCGATGAGGATATTATTGAAAATGGCATAATTGATGATGATGATGACATGGTCGATCATTTCAGCACTGTTTCTGAATCAGATGTTGATATAGATGTCGATCAGTTGGATGAAGATCAAGAAGATACAGAAGAAGAATATTAATATGGTATCTACTGCCAGTGCCCAAAATTGGTGGTACAGGCCATGTGGGCCTCTTATGGTATCTACTACCAATGCCCAAAAGACAGTTAATATTTATGATATTCGTGATGGAGATCTTGTGATTTCAATGTGTTTGTATTGAAAGTTTAGGTTTCATAGTAAATCATCAATGGGCTCTGAAATAAGGCACATTGAAATCTTGGATACATGTTTAATGTCAAAATCAGTTGTATCTTCCATAAATACACAATCTTGGACCACTCTGTATAAATCTGCTTCTCAGACAATATTACATCTCCCTCATTATATAGGTGTTCTTACATGCATAGCAAAGGCATTGTTTTGGCAATCATTTTATAAGTCACTAGATATTGTGGGTACAAGGATCTAGGGTCTCCACATGTAACTATGTTGCCCGGAGACTCACTCTGCCTGTCCTTAAATTTGTAAACATAGTAGTATGCCCATTATTCTTTCATTTTGTATGCATAAGATGATTTTTCGTCAAATTCCATAATTGTTTTTAAGTTTTATTCATCCCAGTTTTGTTGTGAATGTGCAAATTTTTGGCTCAACACAGATCTGTTATATCTTTGTACTTTTCCTTTACTAACTATTTGAAATTTCTAGTTATATTTAGAGGTGTCTTTTAAGGGATGAGGGGAATTACTTGGATTTAGTGCTGCCCACTCTCAATAGAGACTTACAATAAACTATGACACATTGTGATGTATATCAGTGGTAGTTGGGGTAGTAACAAAATCAGTTTCATGCTTCAGTAGATTTATTCTTCTTGGAAAGCTTTCAGCTAACAAAAAAAAGGGAACGAAACACGCAACCAGTCCCCTTCCTTTTATTGGACCACCTGCTTTCTTTTTATGAGAGCATCTACATGCTAAAGTTACTAGAAGTGGTCGAAAGTGAGTTTGGTTAGTTGGAAAATTCCAACTATTCTTAGCCCTCAACAATGTTTAAATACTTCATAGGCATGTTAACCCCTCCTAGACTGTGTTGCGTAAGTGGGTTTTTCAGAATTTTATGCACTTAGGGTTAGACTCAAATTTTGAAATTTGATGTAATTAGGATTATATTTAAGTGCTGGCCAAATTGGTCAAATTGATACTCAGCCATAGCTGAAAGGAAGTAATATGCAGTGGAGTCATTCTATGAAATGATTCAATTTGGCATGTGAATCTCACATCTAAGGACCATTAAAAAGCCATGGATGGAGATTGATCAAGATTCAACATTACTGTTACTATTAGTGGAGGTGGGTATGGCACAAGTACAATAAAAAAACTAGCAACAATAGTAACATCATAGATTCAGAATCTTAATCTCTATATTAAATGAGCATTAGAATGTAACTTGATTTCAGTGAAATCTCTAACAGGTTTGTTCTAATTCAGACCTGAAATACTCACTTTTAAATATGTTTGAGGCTTGAGGTTGTATGACACTGCAATAATTGACTTGTTGAGTACATGATGACATTAGGTCATTGTGAAACTGAATATGCTACTTCGGTATGAAGATTGATTGCTTTTAGGTAGGCTTTCAGTTGTGTAAAGTGTCTTGATTTTTATCTGGTCATGCATGTATGTTGTCCTTTAGAGTGTTTTTTATTAACCTGGCAACAGAAATTTTCCGTCCATTCATTTGTTTCAAAGAAGTTTCACTGGTACAAAAGGAGCCTAGACGTGTAAGCACAGTCTAAATTTTGAGTATTCATTGATAAATTAAGCTTAAAATGATAGCTTGGATCTTAATTTATGTGTCAATTTTTTATAAATGCTTGTTTGCTATTGAAGCAGAGTATATTTTGTTTATTTATTGATATATAGAAACTCAAATTATTTTAACGAGGTCTAATGAAATGTTGGCGATCTTGTGAGCTTTGCAGCCTGGTGGAGAACCTCTAGTGTTATGTTTTGTTGATTTTTCTGATGCAAGATGTGCCGCAACTGCCTTAAAATTGATGTTGGTTGCACAAGGATTCGTTCCTGTTTTACTGTCAAATTTGCTCTTTATGGTAGCCTTCTCTTACTACCATTACCTGAACTTTCTAGGCTATGATGGTAAGTTTCTTTTGATAAAAGTTATTAGATCTGAACTGAATTAAGGTTCCACTTTTTAAATTGTTTCTATACGTTTATCTTTAATACTTCAGATATTTCTGTGCATGTGCTACAGTGTTACCCTTCTTGGATAAGACAACATTTATCCTCTACCCTATTGGCTTTATTAGTATTCTCTTTCCATTCTGTAAGTGATTCAGAGAGCCTGCAAATGTAGATTTCTTTCAGTCTTTTCAAATTTGGTTTTGAACTTTCAAGTTTTCTGTTCTGCTAACTATACAATGTTTGTTATGTGTTATTTTTTCGATCTAACATGAAAAATATATGTTTATGCATTGTATGTTTAGTGGTACTTGCTAGCTTCAATCCTACACGATATGTTTTGAGTTTCTACTATGGCTAGAAGCGTTCAAAGGGAACCATTTTTATAAATCACCACTACCAGGGTTGGAATTGTAGCTGATATGGGAACGACCAATCGGTGGTATGAAAATTTAGCCATGTGTAGCTCTTTGTAAAGGTGCTAATTTGCATCTCAATCACCTGCATTAGTTAGCAGAATTGTGTATAAACCAAATGGATACTTGGTAGTTTTCTAAGTTTGGTTTTTCATTTTGCTGCAGTCCATTCTTGTAAATTAATAGATTATTTTTTCCATCTTCTGTGGAAAGCTCTCTCTTTCTCTGACCTGCCATTTTCTGCCTTTTTCATTACTGAATTTCATGTGAAAATTCTCAAGTTGATTGAACAGAAATGGATGTGGATTTGCTAGTGAAATCAACAATTGGAAGACATTTAACTTTCTATCGAGATCCATTTTAAACACTAACGAAATGTGATATACAGATGATACCCCGTGTTTAATTTTTTTTAAAATTGTTTGGCAGCCATTCCAGTCCAAAAACACTATGGGCATGATCCAGAAGCTTAAGAACGAAATTTGTTGAATCCACATACATCAACCATTTAGTTTTTGCAGATTGCGACAAAGAAATACAGTGTAGCTGATGTTGGACAGTTAGGGCTCAACATAGAGTGAATATGGATTCTGAAATAGCATATGAGGATATCCAAAAATATGGCAATAGAGTATTTATAAACCTTTTCATCAGCTAGTGCATTAAAGATTCCAGCTAACATAACCATTATTAAACAAATTACAAAGCACTCTTCCAACTAGCCAGTGAATATGACCTAGGGAATCTCAGAAAAGATGTCATCAAGTTTACAACTGATCAAAAATACCACCATGGTTGTGCATTGCATGGTTGATATGTTGTACATGTGGTTTGCGTCCAGTTGCTTGCTTCAAGAGATTATAAAGTATGAAATTTAAACAATAGGGATGACAATGTTATTGATGCAGGGGCATTAGACCCAAGACAACTTTTGTACATAAATAAATGTAAAGGGGGGTCTCATGTTTTATTTCCCTATGAAATTATCCATAGTTGAGCTAATTTAGTTAATTTTTAGAGGAAAATGTAACTGCCCGAATGATTAGTGGGCATAGGAAGAGGCAGTCCGTCTCTGTTCGTCAGAGCGTTAGTCTAATTTGGAACTGTAGGAATTTGAAGAGTTTGTGAGTCATCGAGAAATTCGAATCAATTCATTGTAATTGATATAAAAATAAACCTCTGTGATAGAGTTGGGATACCTGCATAGAGAACTGCATAGGCTGCATAGAACTATAGAGGAGACAGGGTTGAAGAGAAGGGCCAATCGATTGAAGATCTGGCCAGCTAAAAGCTTGTAAGTTTGGTCACTGTATAAATGAGGAATTTGTCTTAGTATAACTGTGCATTCGTTGTTTAACTCTGTGAGAGAATACCTTGAGTATTTGTGTATTGATTGATTTAAATTTTGTGTGGAATTCCTTGAATCTCTGTGTGAATAATCTCTGTAATTGAGTTGAATGATGTCCTGTGTAACTGGAGGGCTTGAATGGTACTCGGTATCTGATGAGGTGTTGATTTGTTTATGAGTCTCGATGCTTAACTACGTGATAAACCTGTGTTAAACTAATATATGAATTGTGTGTGTAAGTTCCGTGAGGGCGTGCATAGATAGTATAGGTCAAAGTCATGTATTAATCAATGTTGGATTTTGTATGGAAGCCACACCCCGCAACTTGTTGACAATCGAATCTTGAATATGCTCTAACCTCATGTGAATAGACCAACGGGAATCGATGAGGGTTCATGAAGGATGCAGGTAATTGTTATTCCTGGTTGCCGAGCGAGAATCGAGGGAGAGTAGATATTGAACTGTATTATGTGGGCAAGATTCAGTTTTGAAGTCAGGTGGAACCCTGAGCAAGAGTAGTCGGAACCGTGAGGGCCGCACAGTAAAGACGGGTTTCCAGCATATCGCACCACCTTTATACGGTAAGCTGTATTCCCCATTTGGACGTGATCAATGCCATGGGCTAACACGTGGCCTTAAGTAGTTTTGGAAAACCACTCTCATCACGAGTTAATGATCGTGCAATTAACTCGCGCGATATCCAGTTGGATCGTTGGATCGTCAAAGCCGGTGTGACGTATTATCCACCGTTGGATGTGGAAGGGTCGTAGGCGCTAGGCCCCATGCATATATATATATATGCATATATATATATATATATATATATATATATATATATATATATGTTGATTTTTGATGTCCTAACTACGGTTTACGGTTTTAACCACGGTATGGCATGTTGGTCGCATTGACACAAGTTTAATAATATATGTGTAGCCCAAACATTATATAAAGCCCCTGGTTATAAAATGAATGGTATCACTAAAGGCTAGTGTGGTCCGCTTTGTTATATGTTTGTTGTGGTCAAGCACTATTGTAATAAGGACCGTGTTCCAATCCCAGCCAACCATTAACATAACAAGTGTATGTATGTATCGGCCAAGGGTGATGGGTTTATATGAAATACGAGGTTTTAACCAAAAGAGGATATTTAATTAATACCTCAATCTCAGATTGAGATATTAATATACACAGGTGTATTTAATTTGTCATTTAAAAGGAAGAAGAGTAGGTTGAGAGTAGAGCTCCCCCGAAAGAAGAATGAATCTGATGGTATTACATGAAATATTACATGCACATAATAAACCTTGAAATTAATATCTCAAATCTCTGAGATTTGAGATATTAAAGCTCTCAGAATTATTTGTTTAATTTGCCAGTCCTCGACATAAGAATAGGTTGAGATTGAAGTAATGAGAAAACCGGGACCGTGGGTTTACCCTGCCAACAGTCATATTCTATATTTCCATTTTAAACACTAACAAAATGTGATATACAGATGATACCGATTGTAGATAGTGTTTCATTGTACTCAAAGGGCCTCTAACAGTCTTCAACCTTAGTAACAGTATTCTTCGTTAGAAATTTCAGTATGAAACCGCCTAACTTTTTGACATCACAACTATCAAGTCAATTTTTTATGACTTTAACTTCAATTATTTCAAATACTAGAGAATTATTTAAAAAAAAAAAAAAAAACATTACTCATATTTAACTGTCTCTAAGTAATCGACCGTGAAATTTATGGTAAAGAAACTTAGCACAGAATGCAATTGAAGTATACAAATCTCAAAATTGGAAGATTGCATTACCTACAAGGACTGGAATCAGCTTGGCACACTGTAAAACAAAAGTAGGCAATAAATCAGCAGCTGTTTAATTCTTTTTTTTTAATTTTTTATCAAAGCGTCGGAAGACTGACGCCTTCAAAGCGTCGAAAGAGTGACACCTTCAAAGCATCTGTAGAGCTACACCTAAAAATCATCGGTAGAGTGACACATTCAAAGCATCAGAAGAGCGACACATTCAATCCATCGGTAGAGAGACACCTACAAAGCATCGGTAGAGCGACACCTTCAAAGCGTCGGTTTTGTGACGCTTTAAAAGCGTGGTTAGACGTCGAAAGAGTGAAAGTTTAGAAACTTCGAAAGAGCGACATTCAAAATGTCGGAACGCATGTCGTCAGAACTGCGACAGTTATAAACGTCGGATGAGAGATGGTTTTGAAAATGTCGGAAGAGCGACAATTGTTTGGAAACCTCAGAAAAAGTGTCAGTATTGCAACACTTTGGAAAAGTGTCAGAATTGCAATGTAATGGCTAACCACGTTTTGTCCCACCTCGAACTGTCGCTCTTGCAATGACTGTGTGTCGGAATAGCGACGAAGTGGCCGTCGGAAATTGGGCCAAATTTTCTAGTGTCTCTGTCGTAGAAATCATGAACCGATAAATACCCTTCTAGAAAATTCAACCATCTATCTATGTCATCTACATCTATTTGACCTTCAAATACAAGAATTTCAAAGTTTACCTATACCTTGAAGGGAGTGGCACCTCCTGAGTGGTTGTTGGATGAAAATGTGTCATAGGTGGGTAATCGTTGAAGGATATGAGCAAAGTTATCCATCATCGCGTTCCTTTGTTTCTCAAGGGCCTCCTTGAGAAATTTTTTAATAGGATCTCCTGCTCCCTTGTCTTTCTTTTCTTCCACCATGGGAGGTTGTTGGGGTTTTTGAGGCTGATATTGCAAGGGTTCAACCAGATCAGGCCCTAACTCCTTATACCCTAACCTCGTTGGGGACATGCAAAGAAAAAGAAAGAAAGACTAGACCGCTCTGAGACCACTGATCCAAATTTATGCAGGAATGAAATAAAATATAGAAATATACATAAACACAGAGATGCAGTGGAAACAATACTTCATTTCATTAATATCAAATAACAGAAATATGCTTACAAACATAATGGAAATAAACTAGCTAGGGCATTGGTAGCTTATCTCTGAGAAGATATGTGGTGGCTACAGGCCTCTGAATTGTTTTAAAATGAGGCTCAAAGGCATATTTATTGTTTAGAAATAATAGAAAACCCTAAACATCCAAAAACCTAACCCTAGGAAATGAAGCGCCAAAATTGTGGATCCCGTTTGGGTAAATTGGTACATCAATCTTCCCGGGGACGTAACTTTGGCATACGATATCTGTTTGACATGCTCAATACCTTGTTAGAAATATCTATCTAAGGAATACAACTTTTGAGTTAGTGACATTGGTCTATGAACCCATGTTGCTCTTGGTTTTCCCAAAAAACGTCGTTTAGGGCCTCAAAACATCTCTAGAAGTTCACGACTCGAAAAACTGCTAAAAATAGTAAGTTGTGCTGAAACTAAAAAACTGAAAGAACCAATGGTGGGGGTTCAAATGGAATAGGTGGGTGGCCACCAATATCCACCTAGATCATTAGGGCCTCAAAACGGCTCCGGAAGTTCATGACTCGAAAAACTGCTAAAAATAGTAAGTTGTGCTGAAACTGAAAAATTTAAGGAATTGATGGTGCAAGTTTAAATGGAATAGGTGGGTGGCCACCAATATCCACTTGGATCAATTCCCATATTCTCGCAATTTATGCCACAAAATAATGACTAAAATAGGAAATTAAATATTTTTGAAAAATAGGCCTCAAATTTTGTTGCATATCTCCTAAATCATGACACATGTGCATAAACTAAAGGAGGTTTTTTTATTTGTTGTGTGATTGAAAAAAATCTCTTTCATGTTTGTAAAATTCATCTCCATTTCTTCAAAAATAGATTTTAAAGTAAATTTTTCCCTGTGTGCAACAAATGACCTCAAAACCCTAAAATTCATGACAATCACCTCCTTCTTTTGACTTCTTTGTCTCTAATGTTTCCATGGTGTAGGAGATCTAGACTTAACCTTTGAATTTACATGGAATTTAAATAAAGGTATGATAAAGTGCTACTTATGGGAACGGAGTTGTGCAGGGGAGGCAGGGGAAAAAGTGCAGCGACAATCTTAGAAGCGCAACAACTTGAGGGAAGGGAAAGGAGAGAAAGGAGGGTAGGAAAAATTCTGAGAAAATTATTGGGGATAGGGATAGATGTTAGAAAGACAATGGAGGTGTAATTTCTCGAAATTAGCAATAAAAAACGGGTGAAAATGGAAAAACACAGACTTAGGCTAGAAACGCAACAATAAGCTACGTTTTTTAGGGAAAATGCAAAAATGAGGGAATTTTAGTAAGGGTAATGGTGAAGAATGTATAATAAGGTTAAATAATGATGTATATACTTATAAATAAGGATATTTCTTCTCAAAAGAAGTTTGGACCATGCAAATGGAAAATGAAGTAAAACCCTAGGAAGGGAATTTTTAGCCTATTTTTGAGGAAAAATACTACATAAATGGTTTGTGAAGCTTGACTTACTTGTTTTAAAGAGGCTTGGAAGAACTTGAGATGAAAAATGAACCTGTTATTCCTCCCTTTGGTCTTCAAATGAAAAATGCAGCAACATTTCTCCACAAACACAGCGAGCATATGAAAAGAGTAGTGGTGGAAAAATTCAAAGTTTTGATGGCTATGGAAAGTATCAAAGTGATAGAGGGGAGTTCCGGAGCTTTTTGGATGGATACAATGAAGTTTTGAAGTGTCTTGATGCTCCTTTGTAACTAGAAAATCGATTTTTGGCTTATAATGGAATGATGACATCATGTGTACTTTGACAAAGTGATTGACGATGGATTGGTACTGCAACAATGTTCTTCAATAAGAACTGTTACATCTCCATGTGAAGCAGATGTACTTTGATTCTTTTTGAAAAAAATTATTCCCTAATTGCTAACTCCCATGATGATGACCATAATGGATTACATGACACCCTATTTCAGAATGACGACTAAGATAATGATGACCATCATATGCATATTTTTCACCATGATTTATAAATTAAACTCTCAAAGTGTCAATTATTACTATTACATGACCAATATGATGACAAACTAACTCATTTGATGTCATATGATATGAAATGATGACAATGACCATGATGGTTTTTTGTGACCTTGGATAAGTGGAGGGAGTAGCAATGACACCTAGAAAATGACTTGGAACCATTTGAAAATCAAGAGACAAGTCAAATTTAATATGGAAATATAATAATTTTACCTAAGACTCTAAAAACAATGAAAAGAGTAAATTTGATCACTATGACTATAGGACTCTAACATTGTGAAATCAATCAGAGGTCATGTTCTTCTTGAGTTAAGAAAATGGATTCACTATCATTTATTTCCATTAAATTTATATGGTTTTAATCAACGTCTTAAATTAGTTCTCCCTCTTCATCTGCATAGTTTTCTTGAAATGGGGGCCTGATCTATTGATCTGGACCCTTTTGTTCTCTTTTTTTGATCTGGGATGGGTTTCTCCTAAAATTAGGATTTCTGATCTGAGGACTAGGTTGGTTTTCTCTAGGGGGAGCCTTATCAGTTATGCTTATTCTTTCCATCATCCTTTCCATGGTTTTGACCAGGGTATCTATTTTGGCATCAGTCGAAGAAGTAGAAGGTTATTATTTTATGGTTACTCTCTTTTCAGATCTAAGTCTAGATCTTTTAGCTAACAGATTGGCTTCCACACTTAAAACATCTCTTTGCATTTATTCCAAGGTAGTAGGGTTCCTTTCCCTAAGTTGATAATACATGTTGGCATCAAAACCATCTAGAAAATTAATCAAGGCTAATCCTTGAGGATGTTTAATGGTTGTTGAGATAGTGTTATAAATGTTGTTAAATCTAGTGCAATAATATTTCACACTTTCCCCAGCAACTCTCCTAACATTTTCATACTCTAATAAAATCTGAAGAGTATTTTTCTTGATTTCCCATCTATTGAGAAAAGAGTGATGGAAGGCAGTAAGGTAATTTATCGTAGCTGTTGATAAATATTTAAAACACTTCCTTACCTCTCCATTAAGGCTTTGGGGAAAAAAAATCATGTTTACATCTTCTTCATATACTTATTGAAGATCAAAACATTCATTCATTTTGTCTACGCGTTTTTGTGCAGTGACTAGTCCAGTGCCATCAAATTGAGGAATTATAGTCTGGTAGCCTTGAGGCATATTATCAAATGGTGTAGGTAAAACCAGGGGGGGAAACATGGCTACCATGACTTGTATGTGGGGATGAATGAAAGATGAAATTCTAGGAGGTGTAGATGTGGAAGGGACTAAAAGAGTTTGAATTAGGGCCTCTGATGTTGAGGGGGAGGTAATGGAAATTGTTGAGGAAATGGAAGAAGTATAAACATGATGTATATATTGTGAGATGGGAGATGAGACAGAGAATGATAGGGTTGAAAGATCAACAAATTGTTTGATATATGCTTTACGGACATCTTGGTCAAGCTTTGTGACTAGATCTTCTAAATTTTCCAACTGTTGAGGAACTTGGATATCAAGGTCTGGATCTATTGATTGATGTTTAGATTTGTAAGGGCTCAAGATAGTTTGATCAAAGACCGCTTCACCTACAAAAATTTCATATTTGGTCCTAAAAAAACCATGTTTTAAAGGTAGATCAAACTAAATTCTCTCTATGCTAACAAATCTCTGAGGAAGGGAATTTGATCTTGGTGGAGGACTATTATTCCCTTGGCTTTCTGTTAAATTTTTCTTCCTTATCAATTTCCTAGGGTCATCTAATATCTTAGGAGGTTTTGTATATGGATGTGATATAGTGTGAATTATTTTAGGAGTCATATCTAAATAGTATTAAGAACACGATTTTAACTATGTACAAATTTTACAACCTTTGAACATTTATTTCTAAAATTTAAATATTTAATTTTTCTGAAATAAAGTTTTGAACCAAGGAAATGAATTTTGAAATAAAGTATTGTTCGCTCCCAAGTATGGTTGCTAGAATGTTATCACTTCGTAATTTTTGAGGGTGCAGAGTAAATTACAAAGGTAACCACAAAACCACCTTGGAAACTGGGAATCTATCCCTTACAATTTCAGAGAGGGATCTCTCTTTATGATTTAAATTTGTTTGATTTAATATATTAGGCTAGATATATAGCTTATTGTTTGTTTTTTTTAAAATTGTTTGGTTGATTAATGCCAGAATTTACCATTGGTCTATGGATTTAATTACTTAAATATTTAAAGATAGATTTCACAGGGCAAGGTAGCCAATGCAATTGGATCATGTAGGCTAAATGAGATGGAAAAGAAGAAGATTTAGAGAATTCATTAAGTAAAGAGAAATTGAGAATTCGTTACTTAACATTAGTTGAAAACATTGAAATTATTCAAAAGACGGAAATAGAGTGTATTCAAACAAATTCTGAGTCTTTATTGTCTTTTGAATAAAACATAATAGAAAAACAGTGTTGCCTTGTTGTCTGTTTGTTGGAGATGAAAATATTTTACTCAATGGTGTCACACAATTGGTCCCATCTTTCATCACTAGGTATAGAAAGATTTATTAGCTTTCTATAGACTTCATATAATTTGGTATATTTTTCAAAAGTTGGCTTGTTGATGAAAATGTGTTTAATTTCATGTTTGATAGTTAAATCAAACTCCAAAGCTTCTAAGAAACCTTTCCCTGTGATATTCCCTTTGATGCCTGCAAATTTGGATTTGTCTGTTGCAATAGTGTAGAGCTTCCAATAGTAATATTCCAAGCTATTTAATCTGTCATTCAGTGCTACTAACTATTGAGGTATAAAAGGTATCTTTTTAACGCCTATTTATCTCACATTAATTATCAATCCGGGAGCGACTTTTTATTTCAAGAGTGTACTCAGTCTGAGGCTGCAATCTAACTAGGTGCTTGAAAAAGAAATCTAACTACAACAACATAAACTCAAATGCTCTGAAATCTTAATCAAACCAATCTGCAAAACATCGATCAGGGATACAGTAGCAATAACTCCTTCCCTTAGAAATCGATGCAAGATAACCAATCTAGGAACTTGGAAGTAATAACCAGTGTCATCTACAGTTGGTGATCTTAAAGCAATCGAAATGAAAGCAAACTCAATCTTCGTGCTGATGAAAATAGCTGAAAGGGACAAAATCTGGAAAGGAACAACAATTCTAATTCTAACATAATTAGGCAACTAATCTCAATACTCCAATCCTGTTGACAACCAAGACTATGAAACAGTTCATTGGAATGAATCATAAATCAATGGAACAACAATGCTTTATAAAAGATAGCAAGATGAATGAGATAGTAAATACGATCCTTGCTAAGATAGAATAGCAGTGAAATTAATTAACGTATACATCAAATCTGAATTCAATCCAACAACAATCAAATAACTCTGTAATCATAATAAATCTAAATGCAATTATCACACAACAGAAATAAAAGAATAGAAATACAAACAGCAGATCGCTCCACCAGGGTCAGGCCCTCAACCGCCGGTGAAAGCGTCGCTGGGCTACTGCAGAGCTTGAGAAATGGAACGAGAAAGCCTCTTTGTATTAATCAAACATGAACAGCTTTTACATCAATTTCTCTTTGCTCACAAGAGTCAAGGAATTACAGTGTTACAAAGGGAATTCAATAATCATCCATTGTTCTCCAATACACAATACATGCTCTCCTTTTATAATCAGAAGGAAGAGAAATTAAATAGAAAATACGATCTCCCATAACAATATTGGATTGTTCCCAACAACTTGATCATCCAGAAAATACATTTTCAACAATCTTTCAATAAGAGCAAGGAATTTGGCTTTGCAAATGAGATTTGGAGGACGGCTGCAACAACAAATCTGAGAAAATCGTGCTCAAATAACCCTTTGTTTCTCTCAATATAGGCCGAATTTGGGCAAACTGTTCTTCACTAAAGTTAATTGGGCCCGTTTTGGACAAAACCCATGTTCCTTATTTTCCAGATTCTTCTTCATTTGCCCAGAATCTTAACCACAAAACTGTCACTTCTTATTCCAACGAATTTTTGAGTTAGAATATTTGATGATGATTTGGAGATCAAATCTTCAATCTGACAAATATCTTGGAGGAAAAAATGGTAAGTGATATTACAAAATATATTAATAAACCATCATTGATAAAATTATGCATAATAATCATCAATTTATTAAAAATAAAGGAGAAGAAATAATATTCATCCATAAGAGCATAAATCATTATAAAATGGATTTATATGATAAATTATAATAAATGACATGATAAAGAAGAGTAAAAATGGGTGAAATAAGTGTTAAAAAGTAGTCTTATTCACGGCCCAACATACCCCCAAACTGAATATATTGCATGTCCTCATGCAACCCAGAACCAAATATATTGCATGTTCTCATGCAACCTAAAGACAAAACCCATGTGTTAACCAAGCAAAGAAAATTGTTCATCCCAACTCATGAAATGGATGGAACAAATGAATTTTTCCTCAAATAATGAAAACTTAAAATTCAATTTTAGCAATCTTGATAAATGCATAACAATTTTTATAGTTAACATTCAACTATATGTATATGAAGTTGCAGAAAATGTGACATAAGTAACAACAAACTTCATTAACCATTTTCTCAAAAATCAGATCGTTTTGATGCACGGATCATGAGATATATAAAAAATGGTTGTAGGTGATAGCGTATAATTTTTGAAGTTTTATGAACTAATTTAGTGTGAAATTATCTGGATTTGTGTATTTTAATGATACCTCTTTGTTATCCAAAAAACACAAGAATTTAGTTCATAGTTTTAAAGATATATGCAAATCAATTTCTGCACTGTACAAAAATGAAATTGTATGCCTTAAATGAGAAAGAGAGTAGAAAACATCTATCATGTGTAACAATTCCCCCCCCCCCCCCCAAACTGAAGAATTAGCATGTCCTCATGCAATGCTAGAAAACAAAGAGAGGTGGTTGCTACAATCTGTTGAAATCGATGCTTGGTGTAAAACAACATGGAATAAGGGAGGTGTTGAGGATGAATAAGAATATCCATGGATGATAAAGAATATTACTGACATGGTCACAAGAAAGAAATGAAAGAAATCAACACTCCCCCAAACTAAAAGATGAGACGTATCTAAAAAAAATGGGAAGTGGTAAAGATGTGGAATGAATGATGATAAATAATGCTCAATGGATTTTCATGAAATTCTCCTAAATTCATAATAAATCAGAAAATTATGCTATTTTACCTCAAGTATTACCTCCGAAAAATGTGGAATGACATGTAGGGACTGGCCTTTGTTGAAGCTGATGTAGGCTGAGCGAATACTAAAAGTGATGCAAAAGGTGGAAGCCATGCAAGCACATCATGTCTGAAGAATTGTGTGCGTTCACGAGCCTTCGCTGTTAATTGCAATAGTGTGGTCGTGCTACGGATAGAATTTTCCCCCATACTTGTTTTTCTCCTGTAAACAAATCACAATTATGTATGCAATTTTCTTGAATCCATAGTTTCAGTTTGGAATGTCAACAGATAAGATGCATGAAAAAAAGTTCAAGCAGAAAAAAAAATTATGTAAAAATGCAGTATCAATATTGTGGAAATTCAGCAAAATAGAAGAGCAGCGTATTGCACAGCAATTGTATAGCATGGAAAGGCATACATACTTATGATACAATCAATGAAATTATAGCATTTACTGAAATCCATGTATGTGATAAATCGTAAACAGATATAGAACCGTTTTGTAATGATTCAAGGATAAGGAGAAGGGACAGCTTAAGATAAACATAAGTACAAATGCGTTTATTACCCACTTAAATTAATGTGATCGATTTCTGATGATTTTCTTGTATAATAGGTTCAAAATCAAAGGTTAAGGATTCATACTTTCATCTGATATTTAAATAAAGATATAGGAAAAAGGGTTTAATGTTACTATTGATATGTATAAATGTGAATCCAATACCATCAGCAGAGCTCTGTTGCCCACATGTGTCCATAACCTTGATAGAGTTGCTCTCTCACCCTTAGAACCATTGTCCTTTATTTATGCTGAGGAAGTGCTTGTTAATTGTCATAATGGAGGCCATTGTGCTGGCTTGGTGACCAGATAAATCACACTGCCATTCACTTGGAAGAAGTGAAAAGTGGGTAGGTCGGCTCGTGATGAGACCTCCTGTTCCAAGGACTTCTTAATTTTTTCAATTGTCCATTGGACCATATCCCTGATTTGGTGGCCATGATCGTAATGCCACTTCACTTGCTTCCTTATGAACATGGTAGGCCGGCTCTTGATGAGACCCCCGATCCTCCATCTGCCAAATTATAAAATTATTAATGAAATATGTAAATATTTTTCTTTTCGTGTAGCGCTTTCCTATTTATTCATAAAAGATGGCTCAGCACTCCTTAAGAGTAGGGATGGTGGAAGAAGTCTGAACATATCAATAAAAAATAATATGCCCTTGTTCCTACTCCATAAGTAAAAATCAAAGAAAGTTATAAAATATGGGAAAGAACCAACATGATAAATATAATCGATCATATGAATTTAGTGGTAGTAAGACAACAAAATCATGTTATTGCTTATGTCCCTTTTTCTTTTTTCTTATCATTACTAAACAAATTTCTTTAAAATGACGATTTCTTTTGATTTTTTGATTACAGTAAGCTCTAATTTGTATGATTATGTATCCTTCCATAAATTGTATGTTTGTCTTTCAAGAAGTTATGAAAAATTCAAAAACAATCCTCAAAAAGTTCTTCACAAACAAAAAAAATTCACTCAAAAAGTGTTGTTCCTTTGGAAAGGAATAGTAAAACAATCTGCAAAAATGTTGTTGTTCCTTTCAAAAGGATGTTCCTTTGGAAATGAACAGCAAAAACGCTCACAACAATAGTGTTGTTCCTTTTGAAAGAAACGACACTGTTCCTTTGGAAAGGAACAACAAAAACATCCACAGCAAAACTGTTGTTCCTTTCGAAAGAAGGAACAACAAAAATTCACAAGAAAAGTAAGAATGGTTCAAGAAATAAAATTGTATACAAAAAAAAACAAGCAAAGTAAAATAAAACAAACTTTATGTACAGGTTTCAAGAAAAAGTATTTTTTTTTTTTTTAAAGAATTGGTGCTACCGAAGAATTTCCTTCTGCGATTGAAACTTACATGGTGGGGTACTTATTGTTCAACTACCACTAGAGCACAAATTGCAATTTGAAGGGATCAACACCTAAAATAAAAAAACATAAAAGAAATAAAAAAAGAAACAACACTTTATTAAGTTACAATAGCTATGATGTTATTTCCTAAAGGAATATCAATCTATTAATGGGAAAAAAAATGATCTCTTTAAAAAAAAAAATTTGGCAACAGTAACATGAATCTTGAAATGGGAACCAATTCTTCATTTATTCTTGTTATAAATCTGTTAGGTAATGAACTAGATGAAATGTCCTTGTTTTACTAAAATTTCTTTCAGGAATCACTCGTCCATAAATTGACCTTCTTTGTTCTCGTAAGACCTGCAAAAAAACGAGTCTCTACCTACAATAAAACATTAAATCATGAATTATGCAAAAAACTAACAAGTAGTTACTCTGTAGAACAAATCCACGGACAAAGTAAAATTAATTTATTACCTGTAGGAGAGCAGTGGCCAATCATGCTAACCAGCAGTGTTTCAATCATAACTTATTTGTTTTTCGTCTGATTCAAGTGATTCCAAAGCCAAATGAGAGCTAATTAAAATTTTTATCTCCAATATAAACATGCTTTAAAAATTTCATGTAATGGTATGTTAAATCTTCTGATAACAACCTGCATAATAGAGTTATTTTCAATTTTCCAGCTTAGACCAACAGTTGATATTTCAAGCATAAATTATTCGTTTGATGGAGGATTGAAGCGATTAAAATTGGAGATTAAATTATATTAATTTATTTATCTCCAATAGAAATATGTTTTTAAGACAAAAAAAATTGATGGGTCAAATACGTTAAGGAACAGCCGAGAAAACAGAGTTTCAAGAGCGTTGATTTATGATAGACAGTCAGTATTTTGGTCATAAATTCCTCATACTATATCAAAATTGAGTGATTAAAATTGTTTTATAAACTATATTCATAGAGGAATCTACCATAGAAACAAGTTTTAAAAATATAGTCATTTAGGCCTTCAAAAACTGACTGTCCCAACTCTGTTGTTGAGCTGCCTACTAGACACCCTGTCAATGTTTTGGTTCTAACTTTTTCGTTTCAAATCCAAATAGAGTGATTCAAATTGAGTTAGAAATTATAAATCAAGGGCTACTTAGGATAGAAAAATGTTTTAAAAATATTCATTTTTGGTCCCCCAAAACATGACTGTCCCAACTTTGTTTTCAGGAATTTCATCAAGCCTGCAAGCCAAAAAAATGATATTCAAACAATTTTTCCATATTGATGATAAAAATGAATATAAGTGTTTGTAGAATGGTTATTTGCAATATAATTCATCTACATACACAAATAAATTAAAATATTTATCATCAATGTTGATTTCACAGCTTGTTGCAACAAAGAAACAACTATTTTTACAAAAATAAATAAATAAATGTGTTTGTTTTATTTCCTCTTTTATTTATTTCTCCACTATCCTACTCTAAATTGGAAAATTATATGATTACGTGTAAGAGTATATCCAGTGGAGCCATTTCTGAAATAAGGCTTCAATTATGTACATACCCAAATTTGAAAAATGTATGTTAATAATAAAAATTAGGGTATGAGAAGCCAACTTCCCTTGAAAAGATGGTGCCAAAAATTGTTGAAGTATGAAGTGATGTTGCAAACAAATGATGGAGTGAAACCAATCTTCAATATATTCTTTACTTCCTTGATTTCCCATAGCCATCATATCATGAAGTTCTTGAGCTTTTAAAATGGTTTGTTGGTGCAAACTAGAAGAAACCTCATTTTCTTTTATAACTTCTACAATTTTTGGATTTGATACATTCTGAGTCTCAGTATAAGTTTTTTCCAACGGTACATGTGAGATAGAATGGGTGGGAAGGGTGGTTAAATTTTGCAGTTCAACACTGTAAGCATGTTGTACTATTTTATTATGGTGAGGAGGTGGAATGAGTTGAGCGGGAAATTGTATAGGGAATGGAGCCTTTTGATGATGTAGTTGATTGGGTTGATTGGATGATTTTGATAGGCAAACAAGGTGTTGTGGAAGTGCTGGAATATGTGTTTGTGCTACAAGATGAGGAAGAGTAGTCATGCAATCATAAGGTGAACCATGCCAAGCTTGTAGACAAGATTGGTGGTGGTTATATTGATATTGGCATGGCTTCCCTAACATGTGAGTATTCCATAACGAATTATGCAAGTAAGAGAACGGAGAGGAAGTTTTTTGAACCATACATGTAGGCCAGGATTTCCATGGTTTTGACCTTGTTGCAGCTTCCCCATCTCTTTGATATGCGACTTCCAAATTAGATAAGGAAGAGTGAGTATCTATGGGATGCTCCTTTTGGTAATGAGGGAAAAACACTTCATCAAAATCTTGATTTCTCTGAACCTGCAAAAAATTCAATTGTGAATTTAGAGAGCTAATAAAATCAACTTTAAATTTTTCAAATAAAACATTGATTTCAGCTCTTATGTCTCTTGTTCTTGTAGTAAATTTAGAAAAGAAAGAAGAAACTTCTCTAGAATTATTACCAGCCTTAGAAATTCCTCTTGAATACGTTATGCACAATTCACAAACATCATCATATGATAACTGAAAAACATCACCTTTTCCTATCAGATTTAAGAGTTCAAAAAAATCGTCTTTGATTCCTTTAAGAAGGAGTGTTTTCAAGATCTCTTTTTCCAAATGCTTATGCTTTGATTTTTGAAGGTTGTATTGAAATCGCTCTACATAGTCCTCCAAGCTTTCATCTTCCCTTTGTGTCATACCGAAAATATCTTCATTGGATTTGCAATAGTCTTGGTACTTCTTCAAGAATATGTTCTTCATGTCCTCCCATGTTTTGATGCAGTTCCCACCTAGGCTCATGAACCATCGGAGAGCTACTCCTTTTAAAGTAAGAGGAAACACTTTCAATATTTGGTCATTAGTACAATAATCATATCCTCTACAAAGTATTTCAAACTCAAATAAGAATGTATTTGGATCTTCATTTGTCAAACCATGAAAATTTGGTAGAGACAATGGGGGAATTATGTGCATTTGTGTCACTCCTCCTAGATCTTTGATAGGGAATTCAAAAGTTGCAATGTGAGCCATTTCTTACCATAATAGAAGATGTTCTTCATGTGTTTCTTTAAGGATCCTCCTTCCAATGTTCCTGTCAATTGGTTAGTGAAATGGGTGGTGCTTACATCACCACTCGAGTGGAATTACAAGATTTTTTTTTTAATTTATACCTTTAAAATTCAAAAAAAATGCAAGCATTCATTTATACCTTAAGCTTTCACTCAATTATGATGTGAAGCAGGCCAGTGAACAAGTATGTTTCTTGCTCAGTGCGTAGGTTCTTACCTTCCGTCTTTAATACCCAATTATTCCCAAGCAAAAAAAATTAAATATGCATCACTCTTTCTAAATGGCATACACTCTCCCTGGCAACGGTGCCAAAATGTTGAGGTATAAAAGGTGTCTTTGTAACACCTATTTATCTCACATTAATTATCAATCCGGGAGTGACTTTTTATTTCAAGAGTGTACTCAGTCTGAGGCTGCAATTCATCCAAGAGTAATGCTTTGTAATATGTGGTACAGTGTTTCAAATACAACAGTAAACAGGTGCTTGAAAAATAAATCTAACTACAACAACATAAACTCAAATGCTCTGAAATATTAATTAAACCAATCTGCAAAACATCGATTAGGGATACAGTAGCAATAACTCCTTCCCTTAGAAATCGATGCAAGATAACCAATCTGGGAACTTCGAAGCAATAACCAGTGTCCTCTATAGTTGGTGATCTTAAAGCAATCGAAATGAAAGCAAACTCAATCTTCGTGCTGATGAAAATAACTAAAAGGGACAAAATCTAGAAAGGAACAGCAATTCTAATTCTAACGCAATTAGGCAACTAATCTCAATACTCCAATCCTATTGATAGCCAAGACTATGAAACAGTTCATTGGAATGAATCATAAATCAATGGAACAACAACGCTTTATAAAAGATAGCAAGATGAATGAGATAGTAAATACAATCCTTGCTAAGATAGAATAGCATTGAAATTCATTAACGTATACATCAAATCTGAATTCAATCCAACAGCAATCAAATAAATCTGTAATCGTAATAAATCTAAATTCAATTATCACACAACAGAAATAAAAGAATAGAAATACAAACAACAGATCACTCCACCAGGGTCGGGTCCTCAACCGCCGGTGAAAGTGTCGTTGGGCTACTGCAGAGCTTGAGAAATGGAATGAGAATGCCTCTTTGTATTAATCAAACATGAATAGCTTTTACATCAATTGCTCTTTGCTCACAAGAGTCAAGGAATTACAGTGTTACAAAGGGAATTCAATAATCATCCATTGTTATCCAATACACAATACATGCTCTCCTTTTATAATCAAAAGGAAGAGAATGTAAATAGAAAATATGATCTCCCATAACAATATTGGATTGTTCCCAACAACTTGATCATCCAGAAAATACATTTTCAACAATCTTTCAACAAGAGCAAGGTGAATTTGGCTTTGCAGCTGATATTTGGAGGACGGCCGCAACAACAAATCTGAGAACATCGTGCTCAAAGAACCCTGTGTTTCTCTCAATGCAGGTCAAATTTAGGCAACCCATTCTTTAAAAAAGTTAATTGGGCCCGTTCTGGACAAAACCCATGTTCCAGATTTTCCAGATTCTTCTTCATTTGCCCAGAATCTTAACTGCAAAACTGTCACTTCTTATTCCAGCGAATTTCTGAGTTGGAATATTTGATGATGATTTGGAGATCAAATATTCAATCTGAAAAATATCTTGGAGGCCAAAATGGTAAGTGATATTACAAAATATATTAATAAACCATCATTGATAAAATTATGCATAATAATCATCAATTTATTAAAAATAAAGGAGAAGAAATATTATTCATCCATAAGAGCATAAATCATTATAAAATGGATTTATATGATAAATTATAATAAATGACATGATAAAGAAGAGTAAAAATGGATGAAATAAGTGTTAAAAAGTGGTCGTATTAACAGCCCAACACTAACCCCAGAAATCCTCTCTGGTTCAGCAAATTAAACTTGATATGAAATCTCTGGACATCAGTTTCTAGAGTCTGACAATTAGTTTCCAATTGGTTCATCAAATTTATCTTTTACAATACCTTTTTAATCTCTAAGATAGTCTTTGTCCTGTCTAATATCTAGATTTGTTATAATTCTAAACTAGTCTTCTAATTCAATATTTTAATCATGGCTGAGGCCTCCCCTGGTTTTTGTCCCAGGGTTTTTCTGATTTGTTCTATTGTTGTCTTGCACCTATCAATTAACTCTTCTTGCTAAAAAATTATCTGAATGGATGGAAAATTTGTAGTTATGGTTTGATTAATTTCCAGCCAAATATTCTCCTTGGCTTGTGCCAAATTCTGAGCCATCAATGACTCATTTTCTAGTTGTTCAACTTTCTTCTAAAGTTGGTGAGATTTCTGCATCTCAGCTACATAGAGGGTGTCATTTTTATATTTTTTCCTTCCAAATTCTTTAGCTTATCTTGTAGTTTGTAATTATCTTGTCTCTGAAGAGACAAGTACTGTATAAGTTTGCTCAAAACACTTGATGTTGATATTGAATCTTCGATTGTCCCTGCAACTGAAATTGGTATGGTTTTCACTGGAGCTAGGGCTGATTGTGCAGCCTGTTCTTTTTCCTTCAGTATTTTTTGTATTTGATCCTTCATCTCCTTAATATGTACATTTTGCTCAATAATCAATTTGATCATGTCTTCTTTTTGTTTCTCATTTTCTTCTATTTACTTTTCTTGTGGATCCTTTATAGATGGTAACTTAAGTTGCTTCCTTAGTGCTGTTATTTTTGCATTCTTTCTCTTCGGAATTTCTTCCACTTCTTTGACATCACAGGGATCAAATCCCAGTTTGATCACCAAGTATTCTAATGATTTACTTTTGTTTTCTTTTCCAATGAGGAAATTTTATCTAGACTTAAATGTGTCTAAACATTACTGAGTGATTTCCTTAGTTTTTAAGTTTCCATAGCAGTGTTGGTCATGGTGGATAAAAGCATATCTCCATATTTTCTATGCATATCCATTTGATCTATAAGATGTATCTTCTTTACATCAAATGAAAAAATAGTTTTCTTGTAATCTGAAGGGGTTTTTGGAAATGTAACTTGAGCCTGCAATAATTCTTTCTGCATTCTTCCTTTCTCACTGTCAAATGATGTTAATAATCTATGATGGGAAGTAAAGTTCTTTTTCCAGAATTGTGCATATGTGTTGACCTTGAGTGCTTCATTTTTCAGTTTAATTTCCAAAAACTTATTGAAGATGTTGGGCTCATCTTGGTTGTCACCCAATTCTATTGACTGCACTATTTTTGAAGGATCCTATGAGGTTGAGGAGGATGGAGTATTAGGGAAAAGATCCTCTGACCCTATGAAAACCTGTGAAATAACCATGACAATGGTGTCCTTTGTTCTAAAGGATGACTTCTTTAAGGTTTGTCTTCTCCCTTTTCTGACAAATGATGAATTATTTGGCACTAATTTTTGTAACTGCTAAAGATGTTTCTTCCCTTGGTCTTTTTTTCTGCTTCTTTTAAGGCACTGGAGTTTGGGAGGTGGAGGTGGATGTTGATAGAATCTTCTCCTCTACTTTCTGTAATGTATTCTTCTCCCATTGGTATTGATTCATAAATTTCTCGATCTCAGGTTTTCGGAGTATAATTTTATGGTGTGGTTTTTTGCTTCACCCTTAAATTAGAGACTGTGTTGAATGGTTCATATGACCAGGTGAAACTTGGCTAGAATTTCATTTGTTTTAGGACTAAATCTGACTCATTCCCAGCTGCTCTGGTATTTCATATGAAAGATCCCACATGTGTCTTAATTTTAAACTATGACTTCCTTTTACCTGAAACAAAGTGGATTTCATCCACATTAATCATATACCTTATATATTCTAGAGAAAAAATCATCGTTCGAACATATTTGGGTAGCTTGTAATGATTTAGTTCACACCCATACACTCTTATTTGTGTATAATTATGGTATAGATACCAATCTCTAGTCTTGGTCTGCTCACTTAAGTGAAATTATTTTGATCTCTAAACTGATTCTTGGCTCACTTTGACTATTGAGAATCCCTGCAACTATATGGATAATTTTTCTATGAAGCTTGCAAAATTAAACTCAATTAAATTTATTCTTACCACTGAGGTCCATTGTATCACAGATTGGTTGTTTCCTTGATCATATTGTTTGTGCACAGTTATGGGAAAATTGTCACCTTGCTGAAAAAGAAACATGTAGAATAATACAAATGCATATCTAAACATGCCTTTTGTAGTGATCTTCATCATTTTTTCATGCATATTATAAGCCAATAAATGACTGAAATTAAACATGAATTTTGGCTTATGCTCTTTGGAAAAATTGGACAGAAAGCCTAGAATAGGCTAATCCACCCATTAGTCTAACTGGTACCCTCGAAGGCAATATTGTAAGGAAATAATATGCTTAGCCTTTTCTTGGAACATGGTAACTAGATAGGGGGACTTTTCTTGGGGAGTTGAGCATATTCTGGGAGGAAAGTCTTGAAAATCTAGGCTCTCTAAGGGAAGGTGAGCTTATGGTAAAAATCCATTAGGGAACTGCAGAAAATGGCTCAAGGACTCATTTTCAGGAATTAGTAACATTTGATTTATGGTTTCCGGTGAAATTGTGACCATAATGTCTCAATTATAGGCCACAATGGTTCTTTGAGCAGGATTAGATATGGCTTGACACCACATGATGAATTCAAGGAAATGGTGAGTACATGAAAATGCAAACATAGGTAATAGGTATTCCCAAAGGATGATTTGATTCACCTAGTCTAGATAAGTTTGCGTTAACCAGTGATGTAATTAGAACGAGTCGAATTCACACTCGTTATCAGCAATCTTGTAATACTAGTCTGCTAGGGGCATATGGTGATTCAGAATTATGCAAGAATGTAATAAAATATAGAAATACACATAAATGTAGAGATGCAACAAAAAAAATACTTCATTTCATTAATATCTCATAACTGAAATATGCTTACAAGCATAATGGAAATAAACTAGCTAGGGCGTTGGTAGCTTATCTCTGAGAAGAGATGTGGTGGCTACATGCCTCTGAACTGTGTTACAATAAGGCTCAAGGGCCTTTTTATTATTGAAAAATAAGAGAAATACCTAAACAACCAAAACCCTAACCAGAGGAGATGTAACACCAAGAGTTTATGGGCCCTGTTGGGGTTAGTTGGGAAGCCAAATTTCCGGGGTTGTAACTTGGTCATAGTATCTCCGCTTGGTGCGTATGATACCTCGTTGGAAATATATCTCTAATGAATAGGTCATTTAGGGTCTCGAAATGTATACGAAATTTTAGCACCTGAAAATTTTCTAAAAATAGTAAATAAGATAACTGATCAAACTGACTAGGATGAATTGGTGGGTGGCCACCAATATCCACCTAGATCATTCATCCCCCCTTAGAAAGAAATGGTCTCGATTTTGTGCAGATTCTCCATGAGGTAGGCAAATTTCTGTTGAACTTGATCCCTGGTGAACCACTTTCCCTAGTGAAGAAGTTGGTATGCTTCGAAGTGGGTGTAGCTTGCAGTGGGGTCTAGAGAGGCGCTCCTTCTCTAAATGTAAAAAAAATGTGTCGCCCACCTGGAACTTGTGTGGCACTCGATGTTGATCCTAGTGCTACTTGTACTTTGCATTGGATTTCTCCAATATCTTGTGGAGATGTTGGCAGACGTTAGACAGTACACATGTGGATTTTGTCAGTGTGGTCGCATGAGGTATGGCAACATCAAGCAGTGGTGCACCTGGGGTCAAATCAATGGAGTGCTTGACCTGGCAGTGTAGAGGAACCTATGTGGGTGAGGATAAAATGTCCTTGTATTCCTCCACAACATTTTCCATTTGTTTCTATCGTGCAGGGTAGCCCAGTTTGGAGGGTGTGGCCATAATATTCTTCTTTCCTTGTGGGTGAATTGTAATGGAAACAAATTTCCTAGTTTGGTAAATAATCTTACTGTGTTTCTTTGTAGTAATAAAAGAGATGGTGGGAGTCAGTACTACCTTTGGTATCATGTACAACTTATTTCCAAAAGTAATAATAACAGAACGAGGTCTAGACTCATACACAACCTGTCGCTTCCACAAGTATGGTTGGCCCAATAATACATAAGACACGTCAAGAGGTGCAACATCACATAGTACCGCATCTGTGAAGGGCTTGATGATGTACAGAAGGTGGCACTGTTGGATGACGCAAAGATCTCTTCCTTGGTGAAGCCACCCGATGGTATACAATTGTGGCTGTGTTGTGGTCGGTAGGTCGATCCGCTTCACGACCTCTATTCAAATGAGGTTCTTCGCTTCTGCTATGTTGGGGTTCCTATGTTTTGGTAGATTTGGTAATACCAAAAGATAAGACAACATCAAACCACTTTGGGGCCCTAGGATCTAGCCCTCCTGGACCCGGAGAGGGATCTCTCCAATAAAGCAAAGAATGATATATCTTTGAAGCTCAAAATGAGATGTTAGGCTAGGTGTGAAGCACAAAGGGGGGTTTCAAATGATTTGGTTGGTGAGTTTTTGTGTTGGTCATGAGATCATAGACTGAGAAACTAATGGGAGGAAAAAGGAACAAAACAGCAAGATGTTTCAGCAAAGAGGATAGGTCAAGAAAGTGCCATCCATTGGGCTATGGAGTCATGAAAGGTGATTACATGCAACAACTAGCCAAGGCTTCCAAAGGGAAAGTCATCTAATACTAAAGGATATTTTTAGATTATATGGTGGGATGGAACATTAAGGGTTGAAAGTGAAAGAAGGAAAGCAACCCAGTTTCTATCTATAGATCAGGCCAGAGGTCATTTAACTCCAGACCTGCTTGGACATACTAATAGGCAACTCTCAAAGGAGGGATAAAGGGGCAGCTTATAGATCGGACCAAAGGTCATTTAACTCCAGGTCAGCTTTAGCATGCTCCAAGGGAAAACAGAGATAAGTTTAACAAAGAGATCTTATAAAGGCCAGCTATTCGTTAACTTTGTGCTCTGAAACTGTGTTGTCTCCTCCTCTCCTATCATTCCATATCACACAATCATCTTTAAGATCCTATGTTTTAGATGACTAGCCCAATTGAAAGCCTGCCTATTGAGTAGAAAGAAAATCCTTTCCTGACTCCATTTCCCAATGGTTTTGAATATTTCCTGGAACCACTTCACCTCTGCCTTATCCCTCTTTTCTCATCCTTGTCTTACATTTAACCCCTCCCTTCCTGATAACCAGCAACCAAACAAACAAACCCTGTACCCATAACTAGCCTAACATCATAACATTTGAGCCTCAAAGACATATATACCTTTACTATTATAGAGAAATCCCTCTCTAGACCTAGGAGGGCTAGATCCTACGGTCTGAAAGTGGTTTGATGTTGTCTCATCTTTTGGTATTTCCAACCTTGCCAAAACATGGGAACCCCAACATGCTATCAACAAGGAATTGCAATGAAGAACCCTTCACCCACATCTGCGAATGGAATAGGCGCTCCCCCTCCTCTGGATCCTTAGGATCCTCCCTTTGGAGCTTGGTGGTGGAAAAAATGGCAATGGGATCCACATCAATTATTTTCTTCCCTTTATCATTCCCCTTGTCCAGTTCTGACTCAGAATCAAAACATGCATCTGATTTGGATGCAAAATTTCGGCTGTTAGCCACCTATAAAATTTGTCATACCTAATGGTGGCTAAATGATTTTAGAGCCTTCAAGGAACAATTTTACCGCTGAAAATTGTTGGCTCTTGAAGACTCTTGAAAGGCCTCATGCCTCTATCCAAAATCTTCATTGCTATTTTCCATTTTTTACTCAGAAATTCTGCTAATTTCACGAGGAAAGACTGCTGCAAAGATCATCATTTTCCCCTTTTCCCCCACTCAAAACTAACCTTCATTTGCACCCCTTTCTTCCATAAAAATCCTCTATTTTTTATGAATTTCCTTCTTCCATTCATAAAAATCCACTTTATAAGGTTTAAAACCCACTTTTAAACCTTACCAAAACCTTCAAATTCCTTTGAAAACATTGAAAAAACCAAAAAAATTCATGTTTTTATGACAGGCTTTAGCCCCTTTGGCCAAAACCCCCTAACCACTTCCCCCACATGCCCTTAACATAAAAGCCAAGTGCTAAGTCCCTCACGACGCTTATCGCATCGCTAAATTTCAAGCGAGCGCAAGTCTTTTACCATGTCACTCTAAAAAGTTCTGATGCGATTACCCGTTATATTATACACCACCCGATCGCGCAATCGTGATCGGAGAACTCACAATGGGTTGATCGAGAAGACCCGCATCAAAGTTCTGATGTGATTGGGTCTTTTGTGTTAAAACTTCCCCCCGCCTCTGTTTCATATGACCTTCCTCGGGCCCGAGTGTTAAAGATCCCGGGCACCAATCGCATCGCACAGATTCAAAGTGCGCAAGTTTTTTGCCATCGTCCAAAAGTTCCAATTTGATTAGCCTTTTTTGTTTAAAACCCGATCAAATTTTGTTCCCGATTGTTCTTTCCCTTTGTAAAAACATGAAACCCACTTTTCCAAAGTTTAAACATAAAAACTCAAGTCACGTGTTGAAATATTTTAATGAGTTGATTGAAAAGAGTCGATCGCACAATCGCAATGGGAGAAAATACAATGGGTTGATTAAAAATACCGCATCGGAACTTTCGATGCGATTAAGTCTTTTATATATAAAGCCCCGCCCCTCCGATCGCATCGGAAATCTTTGAAAGGCTCCTCCGATTATGTTCGGTTGACCCTTCCGATTGCGATGTTCCAATTTCTCCATCGCATCGGAGTTTTTCAATCGCATCACAATGTTTAAACGCATCACCCTATTCCTGACCTCCGATTGTGAACTCCCCTGATTCATTCTCCACCGTTGATCTCGTTCTTAGATCAACGGCCACCTCTTGATTGCTTTAGCCCTTTCGATCGCGCAATCGCATCGGAGTTCTTACATCGTGTCCACTTTCTTGTTCCATCGATTGACCTCTCTCCCGATTTGTTCTCCACCATCGATATGATCTATAGATCGACGGCCTGCGCTCCATCGCATCGAATGTTTTGATCGGCCCATTTGCACGCCACCCCTGATTGCGATCCCCCGATTGCAATCTGCCGATTGAATCCAGACCGTCCACGTGTTCGATTCGGACGGTTCAAAATCACTCTTATTCTTTTTCGCACCCTTCTTTTACCTCTTTTTGAATAAATCTCCACCGTTGGATGTTTTCATCCAACAGCCATGCTCCTCTCCCACCTTCTAAATCATTTTAACCTATTTCGTAGGGTTTCTTAACTATTTTTGTGTTTTGCAGGCGTTTCAAATGGTTTTCCATTGTATAATGAAGAAAGGCCGAAGGCCGGGAAAGACTTTTCCCGTGCCTGTTTTACATTAAGGGAGCCCATCCGCCTGGCTCTATTTACTGTTTGTCGATGCTCCACGGGCATTGATGCCTATAAAGGCCCTGTGTGGCCCTGCACATCGACAAGACACTGTATTAAAAACACATATTAAAGAGTATAAGTTTTGAAAAATAGGGCATGGCAGAGAAGAAGATTGAAGACAGATTTAGGGAATTATGGTTAAGAATAATTATCAAAAACCTAATTTCCTGGATCAAAACACAGTCAAAACAAATCATAAGTGTTTAAAATCAAGAGAAAGGCTTCCACCACCTACATTTGAGGCAAATTTATTCCTCAACTACTACAAGAGCCACCTGTTGCCTCAAACCATTCAAAATAGAGGCCGAAGTTATTGATTAAAGAAATATCTTCCTCCAGCACTGCCAAGAAGTTAATTCTGCCACAGGAAGCTAACGCAACAAATATCTTCAGCATTACTCCACGTTATGCAGAACCTGGAAGTCAACAAATCTCCCACCGATTTTAACTATTAATTGTAAAATAGTTAATGCAGAACCACCTGTAAACTTCTTCATCGAGAAGGCCAAGAAGTCTTGAATCTGTATTAATTGCCTTGAGAGATATTTTATCAGATCTCACCTCCTTATCCTTCTATAAATACTTCTGTAGAAGATAAGAAATTGTTGGTTGTTGTTTGATCACAAGCTATAATATTGAAACTCTCTGAAATAAATACATAGTCCTTTGAAGTTGAAGAACAAATTGAAGTCTTGGAGGTCTCGATGATGTTGTTGCATGCTTGTTCCTGAGAAGGCTCTATCATTGGATTCATGAGCTTGGCTGTTGGTGAAGTATTCTGAAATGTTTTATGTTTTTCCCTTGTTTTCATTATGTTCCATAATTTCTTACTACAGTAGGATAGAAAGTATTAGGCTAAGAAATGACTCTTGGAAGCACCTTAGACCTGTTCATCCTTCACTGTTTTATTTTTTCTTCTGCTGAAGTATTTTAGAGGCTTTAAACTTTCTCTTTAGTCTTCATGCTTGTTTATTTCGTTAATAGTTTGAACAGTTGGTTTCAGCATGATTTATGGTTCTCCCTGCTTGTTTGATACCACTTAAAAAAATTTATCGAAGTCTCCCTTTGAAGCTTTTTCTTATAGTGAATCAAAGAGGTATATTTTGATCTTTCCCTTTGTCCTCACTTAAAAAGTTGGCTTTAAAGGTCGTTATAATTATGATCATAGATGGTTTTAGGTGTTCCCTCTTCTATTCACTTTCAACCCTTAATGTTCCATCCCACCATATAATCTAAAAATATCCTTTAGTATTAGATGACTTGCCCTTTGGAAGCCTTGGCTATTTGTTGCATGTAATCACCTTTCATGACTCCATAGCCCAATGGATGGCACTTTCTTGACTTAAGATTCTTGGCAGAAGTAATGCTTGAGCATCCTGCCATTGACAGGACCTCCATACAAATCTTCTCCACTCAATTCTCTCAAGAAAAATGAATTATGACCCCTCTCAGCATGAACAATATAAGGCCCTTTCCACAAGTTCTCAAACTTGCCATGTTTTCCCTTCTCTTATCTTCTTGAATCCCATTTAAGAATATCATTTCCAATTTGGAAATTGTTTGCCTTAGTCCTCTTATCAAACATTAAGGCTCCCCCTCCTCTGGATCCTTAGGATCCTCCCTTTGGAGCTTGGTGGTGGCAACAATGGCAATGGGATCCACATCAATGATTTGCTTCCCTTTATCATTCCCCTTGTCCAATTCTGACTCAGAATCAAAACATGCATCTGATTTGGATGCCTTCATTTCGGCTGTTAGCCACCTATAAAACTTGTCATACCTAATGGTGGATAAATGATTTTAGAGCCTTCAAGGAACAATTTTACCGCTGAAAATTGTTGGCTCTTGAAGACTCTTGAAAGGCCTCATGCCTCTGTCCAAAATCTTCATTGCTATTTTCCATTTTTTACTCAGAAATTCTGTTGATTTCATGAGGAAAGACTGCTGCAAAGATCATCATTTTCCCCTTTTCCCCCACTCAAAACTAACCTTCATTGCACCCCTTTATTCCATACAAATCCTCTATTTTTTATGAATTTCCTTATTCCATTCATAAAAATCCACTTTATAAGGTTTAACACCCACTTTTAAACCTTACCGAAACCTTCAAATTACTTTGAAAACATTGAACAAACCATAAAAATTCATGTTTTTATGACAGGCTTTAGCCCCTTTGGCCAAAACCCCCTAACCACTTCCCCCACATGCTCTTACCATAAAAACCAAGTGCTAAGCCCCTCACGATGCTTATCGCATCGCTAAATTTCAAGCAAGCACAATTCTTTTACCATGTCGCTCTAAAAAGTTCCGATGTGATCACCCGTTATATTATACACCACCCGATCGTGCAATCACGATCGGAGAACTCACAATGGGTTGATCGAGAAGACCCACATCAAAGTTTCGATGTGATTGGGTCTTGTGTGTTCAAAACTTCCCCCCGCCTTTGTTTCATATGACCTTCCCCGGGCCTGAGTGTTAAAGATCCCGGGCGCCAATCGCATCGCACAGATTCAAAGTGCGCAAGTTTTTTGCCATCGTCCAAAAGTTCCGATGTGATTAGCCTTTTGTGTTTAAAACCTGATTTCATTTCGTTCCTGATCGTTCTTTCCCTTTTTAAAAACATGAAACCCACTTTTCCAAATTTTAAACGTAAAAACTCAAGTCACGTGTTGAAATATTTTAATGGGTTGATTGAAAAGAGCCGATCACGCAATCGCAATCGGAGAAAATACAATGGGTTGATTAAAAAGACCGCATCGGAACTTCGATGCGATTAAGTATTTTATATATAAATCCCCGCCCCTCCGATCGCATCGTAAATCTTTGAAAGCCTCCTTCGACTATGTTCGGTTGACCCTTCCGATTGCGATGTTCCGATTGCTCCATCACATCGGAGTTTTTCAATCGCATCGCAATGTTTAAACACATTTCCCTATTCCTGACCTCCGATTGCGAACTCCCCCGATTCATTCTCCACCGTTGATCTCATTCTTAGATCAATGGCCACTGCTTGATCGCTTTAGCCCTTCCGATCGTGCAATCACATCGGAATTCTTACATCGCGTCCACTTTCTTGTTCCGCCGATTGACCTCTCTCACGATTTGTTCTCCACCGTCGATCTGATATGCAGATCGACTGCCTGCGCTCCATCGCATCGCATGTTTTGATTAGCCCATTTGTGCGCCACCCCCGATTGCGATCCCCCGATTGCAATCTGCCAAATGAATCTGGACTGTCCACGTGTCCGATTCGGACGGTTCAAAATCACTCTTATTCTTTTTCACGCCCTTCTTTTACCTCTTTTTGAGTAAATCTCAATCGTTAGATGTTTTCGTCCAACGGCCACACTCCTCTCCCGCCTTCTAAAGCAGTTTAACCTATTTCGCAAGGTTTCTTAACTATTTTTGTGTTTTGCAGGTGTTTCAAATGGTTTTCCATTGTATAATGAAGAAAGGCCGAAGGTCGAGAAAGAGTTTTCTCGTGCCTGTTTTACATTAAGGGAGCCTGTCCTCCTGGCTCTATTTAATGTTTATCGATGCTCCACAGGCATTGATTCCTATAAAGGCCCTGTGCGGCCCTGCACATTGACAAGACACTGTATTAAAAACACAGATTAAAGAGTATAAGTTTTGAAGAACAGGGCACGGCAGAGAAGAAGATTGAAGACAGATTTAGTGAATTACGGTTAAGAGATATTTTAATTACGGTTAAGAGATTTATTAATTGCCTTGAGAGATCTTTTATCAGATCTCACCTCCTCATCCTTATATAAATACTTATGTAGAAGATAAGAAATTTTTGGTTGTTGTTTGATCACAAGCTGTAATATTGAAACTCTCTGAAATCAATACATATTCCTTTGAAGTTGAAGAAAAAATTGAAGTCTTGGAGGTCTTGATGATGTTGTTGCATGCTTGTTCCTGAGAAGGCTCTATGATTGGATTCGTGAGCTTGGCTGTTGGTGAAGTATTCTGAACTGTTTTATGTTTTTCCCTTGTTTTCATTATGTTCCATAATTTCCTACTACAGTAGGATAGAAAGTATTAGGCTAAGAAATGACTCCTGGAAGCACCTTAGACCTGTTCATCCTTCACTGTTTTATGTTTTCTTCTGCTGAAGTATTTTAGAGGCTTTAAACTTTCTCTTTAGTCTACGTGCTTGTTTATTTCCTTAATAGTTTGAACAATTGGTTTCAGCATGATTTATGGTTCTCCCTGCTTGTCTGCTGCCACTTAAAAACTATTATCGAAGTATCCCATTGAAGTTTTTTATTATAGTGAATCAAAGAGGTCTGTTTTGATCTTGCACTTTGTCCTCACTTAAACAGTTGGCTTTAAAGGTCGTTATAATTATGATCATAGATGTTTTTAGGTGTTCCCTCTTCTATGACTGTGATTATCAGTAAATATTTTATGTTTCTAAGTCCTTTAAACTAAAATATTTGAGGAAATAGGGTGTTCCCCGAATCTTAGATTTCATTTTAAAAGTGGTTTTGAAATCATTATTTGCTGGAAGGTGTGATATGTAGAATTCATGGTTAGCCCTGTCTATCAAAGAAACTCTTTACTTGTTCAAATTATGTTTTCGAATTCCCTTTGTTGAGAATTAAACCTCTCTTTCCAAACCATTAATGTTCATCTCATTCCAAAAAACAGAAGGATCCTATAGCCAAGTTAGATTTGCCCTTTGATATCCCATATCCTTGATAATTGTGTTCTGACCTTTTCTTGACTCCATTGCCCAATGAAATAGATATTTTACTATCCTATATATCTTTCCTAGGCCTTTCATGTTCTGCTATATCATTCCAACCAAACAAATAAACAATAAACATGTGTACTTAATAACTAGTCTAAAATCAATATTATAAGCACACAAGATAAAATTTTGCAAACAAACATTTGAGAGATCCCTCTCTGAGAACAGGAGGACTAGATCCTGTAACTCTAAAGATTGGTTCTGATGTTGCCTTGTATTTTGATTTGCCAAACTATCAAAACACAGGACACCAACATCGGCCACAAGCAAATTTTTTGTCTCACACTCGCTTGTGTTGTGAGTGGAGTTGTTATGAAATTCACACCACTTTCCCATGTCCTTCTTTGGCTTTGCAGTGTTTTTCTTTTCTTTTGGCTTTAGCGGGTTATCCTAGGATGCCTTGCCTTGGATTTTTACTTTGTTCTACGGTTTGGGGCACCTTTCCCTTGCTTCTGATTTGCAAATCCACAGTCTCACTTCTTCTATTTGAAATTATGCTCAATCTTGGCAGCATATCGATATGTTGCACCAAGCGAGGAGATGTAGAGGAACTCCATTTCCTCCTAAATGTATCTGTACATACATTTTCGGTACTTCAACACCAAATGTTTCTCTAAATCTTTGATACCGAATTTTGTGTGCAGGGTATGGTACATATTTGTCATCTCAGACACATATTGATCCCTTTGTTGCCACACCGTAGTCCATTGTATGTACTTGTCCTCATAAATTCCCATGGGATAATATTTTTCCATGATGGCATCTCAGAAATAATTCCAAGTGGGTGCAGCTGAAAACAGAGATGGTTCCCTCTTGTCCTTTTTCTCATAGCAGGTTTCCCACTAGTCCTTGACATGGGGGGTGGCTTTGAGGAGTGCAAAAGAAATCTTTTCCCGATTGGAGAAGTCGTGAATCGAGAAATACCATTCTAATATATTCAAACATCTATCTACAACATCTACATCTATTTGGCCCTCAAATATGGGAATATCAAATTTTAATTGTACCTTAAAAGGAGTTGCACCTCGAGAGTGGCTGCTGGATGCAAATGTGTCGTCGGAGGGAAGTCGTTGAACAATCTGGGAAAATTTATCCATCATCGTGTTTCTTTTTTTCTTGAGAGCCTCCTCGAGCAATATTTTTATGGGATCTCCTACTCCCTCGTCTTTCTTTTCATCCCCTGTGGATGGCCATCAAGGTTTGTGAAGCTGATCTTGCAAAGTTTCAACTAGTTCGAGGCCTAACTCCTTATACCCCGACCTCGTTGGGGACATGCAAAGAAGGATCGAGAAAGAGCATACCACTCTAATTCCACTGATCTATAATTATGCAGGGATGCAATAAAATACATAAATACACAAAAATATAGAAATGCAGCAGAAATAAGACTTCATTTAATTAATATCTCATAACTGAAATATGCTTACAAACAGAATGGAAATAAACTAGCTAGGGCGCTGGTAGCTTATCTCTGAGAAGAGATGTGGTGGATACATGCCTCTAAACTATGTTACAATGAGGATAAAGGGCCTTTTATTATTGAACAATAAGATAAAACCCTAAAGAACTAAAACCCTAACCTAAGGAGATGTAACACCAATATTTTATGGGCCTCGTTGGGGTTAATTGGGAAGCCAACTTCCTGGGGTCCTAACTTGGTCATAGTATATTTTTTTGGCACATATTATACCATGTTTTAGATATCTCTCTGAGAACTATGTTTTTTAGGGCCTAAAAATGGCTCTAGAAGTTCACATCCTGAAAAAATGCTAAAAATAGTAAATAAGAAAACTGATGAAACTGACTAGGTGGAATAGGCTGGTGGCCACCAATATCCACCTAGATCATATGGTCGAGGTCTAGGGTGGAAAAATTCTTATGGTTATCATAATTATATGGTTTTCCATTTGTGGATTTTCCCTTTCCCTTTGGAACCATGTCTAAATATAGAAAGTGATAAATATGTGGTGTGGATAGTACCTAGATGGATAATTGGATACCTATCAACAGTAATTGAGCTCTGAAATTGATGGATATGACAGGTGTTGGCCGTAATATGGGATCACGAGAGCTGAGATTGATAGTTGTAATCAAAATCAGTAATAATGCAGTAGGAGTGTCGCGTAGGATAATATTGGGTTACTTTATAACGATTGGATTGGTTACCATTGCAATTAAATCCGTTACAGAATGGGATTTGGAGAAATTCATGATAAAACGGTTAATTGGAAATGAGAATATTCTATATGTGGTGTCTAAATGATTTTAGAGCCTTCAAGGAACAATTTTACCGCTGAAAATTGTTGGCTCTTGAAGACTCTTGAAAGGCCTCATGCCTCTGTCCAAAATCTTCATTGCTATTTCCCATTTTTTACTCAGAAATTCTGTTGATTTCATGAGGAAAGACTGCTGCAAAGATCATCATTTTCCCCTTTTCCCCCACTCAAAAATAACCTTCATTTGCACCCCTTTCTTCCATACGAATCCTCTATTTTTTATGATTTTCCTTCTTCCATTCATAAAAATCCACTTTATAAGGTTTAACACCCAATTTTAAACCTTACTGAAACCTTCAAATTCCTTTGAAAACATTGAAAAAACCATAAAAAATCATGTTTTTATGACAAGCTTTAGCCCCTTTGGCCAAAAGCCCCTAACCACTTCCCCCACATGCCCTTACCATAAAAACCAAGTGCTAAGCCCCTCACGGCGCTTATCACATCGCTAAATTTCAAGCGAGCGCAAGTCTTTTACCATGTCGCTCTAAAAAGTTTCGATGTGATCACCCGTTATATTATACACCACCCGATCGTGCAATCGCGATCGGAGAACTCACAATGGGTTGATCGAGAAGACCTACATCAAAGTTCCAATGCGATTGGGTCTTGTGTGTTCAAAACTTCCCCCTGCCTCTGTTTCATATGACCTTCCCCGGGCCCGAGTGTTAAAGATCCCGGGCACCAATCGCATCGCACAGATTCAAAGTGCGCAAGTTTTTTGCCATCGTCCAAAAGTTCCGATGTGATTAGCCTTTTGTGTTTAAAACCCGATCGCATTTCGTTCCCGATCGTTCTTTCCCTTTTTAAAAACATGAAACCCACTTTTCCAAATTTTAAACGTAAAAACTCAAGTCACGTGTTGAAATATTTTAATGGGTTGATTGAAAAGAGTCGATCGCACAATCGCAATCGAAGAAAATACAATGGGTTGATTAAAAAGACCGCATCGGAACTTTCGATGCGATTAAGTCTTTTATATATAAATCCTTTCCCCTACGATCAAATCGTAAATC
The DNA here is from genome assembly GCA_034641835.2 of Pinus albicaulis. Taxonomy (NCBI): domain Eukaryota; kingdom Viridiplantae; phylum Streptophyta; class Pinopsida; order Pinales; family Pinaceae; genus Pinus; species Pinus albicaulis. The sequence goes on from CM076579.1 coordinate 129,018,873, forward strand.
TTTGAAAGGCTCCTTCGATTATGTTCGGTTGACCCTTCCGATTGCGATGTTTCGATTGCTCCATCACATCGGAGTTTTTCAATCTCATCGCAATGTTTAAACGCATCGCCCTATTCCTGACCTCTGATTGCGAACTCCCCTGATTCATTCTCCACCGTTGATCTCGTTCTTAGATCAACGGCCACTGCTTGATCGCTTTAGCCCTTCCAATCGTGCAATCGCATCAGAGTTCTTACATCGCGTCCACTTTCTTGTTCCGCCGATTGACCTCTCTCCCGATTTGTTCTCCACCGTCGATCTGATATGCAGATCGACGGCCTGCGCTCCATCGCATCACATGTCTTGATCAGCCAATTTGCACGCCACCCCCGATTGCGATCCCCCGATTGCAATCTGCCGAATGAATCTGGACCGTCCACGTGTCCGATTCGGACAGTTCAAAATCACTCTTATTCTTTTTCACACCCTTCTTTTACCTCTTTTTGAGTAAATCTCAACCATTGGAGCCATCCAACGGTACCAAGAAGAAGATTGAAGACAAATTTAGGGAATTACAGTTACAGACCTTTTAACGAAGTGTTGGGAGATTTATTAATTGCCTTGAGAGATCTTTATCGATCTCACCTCTTCATCTCAGTATAAATACTTCTATAGAAGATAAGAAATTTTTGGTTGTTGTTTGATTACAAGTTGTAATATTGAAACTCTCTGAAATCAATACATAGTCCTTTGAAGTTGAAGAACAAATTGAAGTCTTGGAGGTCTTGATGATGTTGTTGCATGCTTGTTCTCTTTGTGTCTCTATCACGATGTGGACCCATGAGCTTGGCCGTTGGTGAAGTATTTCAAACGTTTCTTTATGTTTTTCTCCCCTATTACTATGTTCACAATTTTCATTTTGAGAGGAGTATTAGGATAAGAAATGACTCCTGGAAGCACCTTAGACCTGTTCATCCTTCACTGTTTTATGTTTTCTTCTGCTGAAGTATTTTAGAGGCTTTAAACTTTCTCTTTATTCTTCATGCTTGTTTATTTCCTTAATAGTTTGAACAGTTTGTTTCAGCATGATTTATGGTTCTCCCTGCTTGTCTGCTGCCACTTAAAAACTGTTATCGAAGTCTCCCATTGAAGTTTTTGCTTATAGTGAATCAAAGAGGTCTGTTTTGATCTTTCACTTTGTCCTCACTTAAACAGTTGGCTTTAAAGGTCATTATAATTATGATCATAGATGTTTTTAGGTGTTCCCTCTTCTATGAATGTGATTATCAGTAAATATTTTATGTTTCTAAGTCCTTTAAACTAAAATATTTGAGGAAATAGGGTGTTCCCCGAATCTTAGATTTCATTTTAAAAGTGGTTTTGAAATCATTATTTGCTGGAAGGTGTGATTTGTAGAATTCATGGTTAGCCCTGTCTATCAAAGAAACTCTTACTAGTTCAAATTATGTTTTCGAATTCCCTTTGTTGAGAATTAAACCTCTCTTTCCAAACCATTAATGTTCATCTCATTCCAAAAAACAAAAGGATCATGTAGCCAAGTTAGATTTTCCCTTTCATATCCCATATCCTTGATAAGTGTGTTCTGACCTTTTCTTGACTCCATTGCCCAATGAAATAGATATTTTACTATCCTATATATCTTTCCTAGGCCTTTCATGTTCTGCTATATCATTCCAACCAAACAAATAAACAATAAACATGTGTACTTAATAACTAGTCTAAAATCAATATTATAAGCACACAAGATAAACTTTTGCAAACAAACATTTGAGATATCCCTCTCTGAGAACAGGAGGACTAGATCTTGTAACTCTAAAGATTGGTTTTGATGTTGCCTTGTCTTTTGATTTGCCAAACTATCAAAACACAGGACACCAACATCGGCCACCAGCAACTTTTTTGTCTCACACTCGCTTGTGTTGTGAGTGGAGTTGTTATGAAATTCACCCCACTTTCCCATGTCCTTCTTTGGCTTCGCAATGTTTTTCTTTTCTTTTGCTTTAGCGGGTTATCCTAGGCTGCCCCGCCTTGGATTTTTACTTTGTTCTACGGTTTGGGGTACCTTTCCCTTGCTTCTGATTTGCGAATCCAAAGTCTCGCTTCTTCTATTTGAAATTATGCTCAATCTTGGCAGCATATCGATATGTTGCACCAAGCGAGGAGATGTAGAGGGACTCCATTTCCTCCTAAATGTATCTGTACATACATTTTCGGTACTTCAACACCAAATGTTTCTCTAAATCTTTGATACCCAATTTTGTGTGCAGGGTATGGTACAGATTTGTCATCTCAGACACATCTTGATCCCTTTGTTGCCACACCGTAATCCATTGTATGTACTTGTCCTCATAGCTCCCCATGGGATAATATTTTTCCATGATGGCATCTCATAAATAATTCCAAGTGGGTGCGGCTGAAAACAGAGATGGTTCCCTCTTGTCCTTTTTCTCATAGCAGGTTTCCCACTAGTCCTTGACATAGGGGGCGGCTTTGAGGAGTGCAAAAGAAATATTTTCCCGATTGGAGAAGTCGTGAATCGAGAAATACCATTCTAATAGATTCAAACATCTATCTACAACATCTACATCTATTTGGCCCTCAAATATGGGAATATCAAATTTTAATTGTACCTTAAAAGGAGTTGCACCTCCAGAGTGGCTGTTGGATGCAAATGTGTCGTCGGAGGGAAGTCGTTGAACAATCTGGGAAAATTTATCCATCATCGTGTTTCTTTTTTTCTCGAGAGCCTCCTCAAGCAATATTTTTATGGGATCTCCTACTCCCTCGTCTTTCTTTTCATCCCCTGTGGGTGGCCATCAAGTTTTGCGAAGCTGATCTTGCAAATTTTCAACCAGTTCGAGGCCTAACTCCTTATACCCCGACCTTGTTGGGGACATGCAAAGAAGGATCGAGAAAGAGCATACCAATCTAATTCCACTGATCTATACTTATGCAGGGATGCAATAAAATACATAAATACACAAAAATATAGAAATGCAGCAGAAATAAGACTTCATTTAATTAATATCTCATAACTGAAATATGCTTACAAACAGAATGGAAATAAACTAGCTAGGGCACTGGTAGCTTATCTCTGAGAAGAGATGTGGTGGCTACATGCCTCTGAACTGTGTTACAATGAGGATAAAGGGCCTTTTATTATTGAACAATAAGATAAAACCCTAAAGAACTAAAACCCTAACCTGAGGAGATGTAACACCAATATTTTATGGGCCTCGTTGGGGTTAATTGGGAAGCCAACTTCCCGGGGTCCTAACTTGGTCATAGTATATATTTTTTGGCACATATTATACCATGTTTTATATATCTCTCTGAGAACTATGTTTTTTAGGGCCTAAAAATGGCTCTAGAAGTTCACGACCTGAAAAAATGCTAAAAATAGTAAATAAGAAAACTGATGAAACTGACTAGGTGGAATAGGCGGGTGGCCACCAATATCCACCTAGATCATATGGTCGAGGTCTAGGGTGGAAAAATTATTATGGTTATCATAATTATATGGTTTTCCATTTGTGGATTTTCCCTTTCCCTTTGGAACCATGTCTAAATATAGAAAGTGATGAATATGTGGTGTGGATAGTACCTAGATGGATAATTGGATACCTATCAACAGTAATTGAGCTCTGAAATTGATGGATATGAAAGGTGTTGGCCATAGTATGGGATCACGAGAGCTGAGATTGATAGTTGTAATCAAAATCAGTAATAATGCAGTAGGAGTGTCGCGTAGGATAATATTGGGTTACTTTATAACGATTGGATTGGTTACCATTGCAATTAAATCCGTTACAGAACGGGATTTGGAGAAATTCATGATAAAAAGGTTAATTGGAAACGAGAATATTGCAACGGGTGAGTGTGTAACAGGGGGATATGGGAGGGATAGATGGCGAAATTTGGTTGGTTGAAGATCCAACGCGGGAGTTTACATGGTGATTTGACGGGAGTAGAGGAGAGAGAGGCAATTTTCGGTGGGGGGAGGGGCGGGGGTAGTGGTATGTGGTTTTGAGTGGAGGGGTGGGTGAAATATATCGAAGCAATACTAAGCAATTTTATCAACATCGATAACTTCCCCTTATGCATTCCAACCATCCATGACATAGTGACAACAACATGTATATTTTTTTTGTAGTAGCAATAACCATATATCAAGATCACCAACAATCATAGTCAACATAATGCAACAAGGAGTTCTCAAGAAACCATATTGCCAACAATGAACCATTAGAAGCATAGAAGATGCTCCCCCTGAACCTATGTCAACTCTTCATCATCAAATCTATTCATATTATATCCTTTTTACCAACATCAAAGAGATATAGCATCAACAATCATTATACTTTGAAACAATTCATAACTCATAAGGAACCAATACTCTTCCATACATTGTGAAATTTTCATAAGGGTGATATCAATATACTAGAACAAACCAATTTTAGAACCAGAAATTAAATAATGAACTGATGGAAATGTATGAGAATCTCCCCCTGAATTTGTACCACTTCTTTATCATCTCAAAGAACCATACATGATTGTCTAAGTCAAAACCATGTATACACGTGAGTATCATTCATAAGAACCACATATAGAATATGAGATGTTGATTTTTCATAGTCACAACTCAAACTGAACATGTCATGTATGTTCCTATTATGTTAGAGAAATTAGCAAAGTGAAGAGGTAGGAATCATTCCTAACTTATGTCTGAGATACTCAAAGGAATCACGTGGAAGAGGTTTGGTGAATAAATATACAACTTGTTCCTTTGAAGGAATATATTCCAACTTGACTTTTTGTTCAAGAAATTTCTCTCTGAGAAAATGGTATTTGATTGGGATGTGCTTATTTTTTTAGTGCACGACATGATTTTTAGAGATTATTATGGCTCTAGTGTTTTCACAAAGAATAGATGTAGTTTTAGGACAAGTGAATTGAATTTCCTGTAATGTTTGGATCTTTCATAGAAGTTGAGTACAAAAAGCAGCATCATCAACATATTATGCTTCAATAGTTGATAAAGCAATAGAATTTTGTTTCTTACTAAACCAAGAAACTAAGTGACGTCCTAAATAGCATGCTCCTCCACTAGTACTTTTTCGGTCATAAAAATTACATTCCCAGTCAACAGCTGTGTAAGCATGAAGAGCCAAAACTATGTTTTTGGGATAAAAAAGTCCAAGATCTCAAGTTCATTGCAGATATTTGAATATCGTCTTGACTGCTTTGAGATGTGTTTCCTTAGAAATTTCTTAGAATCATCCAACTATGCCAACTTCATGCATAATGTATGGACTTGTACTGGTAAGATAAATCAAGCTTCCAATCACAGATTTGTATTCGATTTAATTAACTATAGGAGAGTCATCATTTTGGCTAAGATTGCATCCTATTACCATTGGTGTCCATACAGGGTTGCAATCTTCTTGTCTATATTTCTTCATGATTTTCTTGAGATACTTGGTTTGAGAAAGGAATATACCATCCTTAGTTTGATGAACCTAAATACCAAGAAAGTATGTTAGCTCATCAAGTAAAGAGATTTCAAATTCTAGCTACATGGTTGAAGCAAATCCTTGACTCATGGATTCAGCATTGCTTCCAAATATGATGTCATCAACATAAACCACCACTACTAGAAGTTTGTTTTTGTCATATTCGATATATAGATTGTTATTTTCAGTTTTTTTCTTGAATCCTTGTTGTTGAAGATGCCTATCAAGACAATAATACCATGCACGAGGATCCTGTTTTAACCCATATAATGCCTTCTTAAGTTTGCAAACAAGATTTTTATCATTTCCAAGTATGAATCCTTCAAGTTGTTCAATATAATATTCTTCTTCCAGGTCCCCATTTAAAATGTAGATTTGACATCCATTTTATATACCTCAAAGTTTTTAAAGATGGAAAATGCAAGAAACAGTTTTATGGCTTCAACTATAGCTACAGTTGCAAATTTCCCTTCAAATTCTATCCCTCTTGTTGAGCATAGCCTTTGCACACAAGTATTTATTTTTTTTGGATTACTTCTCAATTTTTATTCAAATTTTTTTTAAATACCCACTTTGTTCCAATTACTATTTTATTATGAGTCCATGGTACTAGTTCCAATGTATGGTTCTTTTCTATTTGATCAAGTTCTTCATTCATTGCCTTAACCCAGCATTCATCTTTTCCTCCTTGATTCACATTTTTGGGTTCTGTTGTGGATAATAAGGCTAAGTGACTATATGATCCAACAAATGTTCTTCTAGTTTGAATTCAAACTTCTTTGTCACCTATCATTTGAGATTCAGGACGGATTTTCAGAACATACCTTGATGGAGTCCTTTCAGACGCACTTGCATTTTCATTTCCTTCTTCTAAATATTCTCTTTCTTCTTCTCCTACAAATTCTTGGATTTAGTAGGGATTTTTTCATCATCTAATTGTACTTATATTTTGGTACATGTGAATGCTTCATCAATCACAACATATATACTTTCAACAATATTTTGGAGCCTCTTATTATAAAATTTACATCCTTTACTTTTGGAAGAGTATCCAAGAAGGATTCCTTTATCAACTCTAGGTTCAAATTTTCCAAAAGTATCATCATTTTTCTTTATAAAACATTTATGCCAAATATTATAAAGTATTTGATATTTGAATTTTTTCCATACCAGAGTTCATACATAGTTTTATCACTGTTTACTCGAACACAAGCCTTTTTGAGTATATCGACAATTGTTTGTATTTCTTCTCCCCAAAAGGTGTCAGGTGCTCCTAACTCATCAAACATAACACATGTCATTTGTTGAAATTTTCTATTAATTATTTCTACCACTCCATTTTTTTGAGGATTTTTAGCTATGGAAAACTTCCTTTTGATGCCATGCTTCTCACAAAAATTGAAAAATTCATCTAATATAAACTCTCCTCCTCAATCATATCTAAGGAATTTGATTTTTAATTCCAATTCATTTTCTACCATATCCTTGAATATTTAAAAATTTTCAAATGTATTATCTTTATGCTTTAGTAAACCGACCCAACACATTCTTGTAAAGTCACCAATTAATAACATGAAGTATTGTTCACCATGAGGAGACTTCTTTCTCATAGTTCCACATAAATATGTATGAATAATTTCAAGGGGTTTACTTGAAGTGCATTCCGTAGCTTTGAATTTTCTTACCAAATTGGCATGGTTTGCATATACTATTTTCAGGTGGAGAGATGGTCTAGAAAGTGAAAAACTACTCCCTTCTTACTTGATTTGTATAGTTGAGAAAAGCTTAGGTGTCCCAACCTTTTATGCCATATCCAACTTTCTTCATATTTTCTAAAAAAGTAGTGTTCTTTTCCACCTTCTAAGATATAGACATCGCTTATAGTTTTGGTTCCCTTGATTATAGTCTTACCTATATCCAAATTAATTACCAAGAAATTCTTTGACCTAAAAATAACTTCATGCCCCTGATCGCACATTTAACTAACATTCAATAAGTTATGTTTTAGCCGATCAAAAAATAATGCATTCTCATCTTTGACCTTTTCTTTCAATACCACAGATAATTTTCCTTTAATAGTAGTAGGTGAATTGTTACCAAAATTCACATTCTTTTCTTTCTTAATGTCATTAAAAGAAAAAAAATTATCACTGTCACCTGTCATATACTTTGAGAAATTGTTGTCAATGTACCATAGACTATCTTGATCTTCTGCATACAAGGCTAGACCACATATTTTAGAGGAAGTAATTTTATTTTTCCATACCTTGGGAAGTTCTTACTTCTGCTCATGCTCATAATATGGATTCATCCTTCTTCTACATTCAGTTTCTTAATGACCAAAGTTATTTCAAATATAGCATTCAACTTCATTATGAAGAGGGGGGAAAGAATTAAGACTTCTTTGACCTGTTTGCATTATGTTGATTTCTTGCTTCTCTAGACATAATAGTTTTATAAGAAACATAATGAGTTGATTTGTGACCAAAGTTATGAAAAGTGAAGCATTGACCATTGAAGTAAAAATACCTAGTAGTATAGTACCTTATTGAGTAGCTTTTTTATTTTCTTTCCTATGTACAGTTTGATCCTTCATTCTTTTGTTGAGTCTTGCTTCCTCTTACAACATTGGCATAACGTTTTGTACTCACTTCAAAATATTTCATAGTATCTTATGTTTCTCCATTTTCATTTGGATTGTATCTAAGACCTGTCTTGATTAGTGGAGAATGATGAACTTTAATGATTTCCTCTAATGATTTAGATCCTTTAGAAAATATACGATTTAGATATTTTGTTTTCTCAAGCTCCTTACTTAGACCCACAATTTCAAGTTCTAAGTTTTCACAATGTTTTTCCCTTTCTTAGACTTATTTCTTCAAAGTTTCTTCTACTAATTTAGCCTCTCTTAGCGAGATCTTTAGCTACATTGTTTCTTAAACTAGTTTCTTTTCTCTATACATACCAATATCCTTTTCTTGATTCTTGTTTATGACTCTAAGTCTATCAATTTCTTCTACAGCATCCATAAAGTCATCATTATCATCAGACTTATCTGCACATTGTTCTTCAAATTCCATAATTAATTGACATTCTTGATCTGATTTCTCATCCTCATTATTGGAAGAATACTCATTGCCTTCATGTGTATAAAAACTTTCCTTGCTAGTAAAATCTCTTTCGACATTCTTATTCGAAACATTCTTTCCTTTTTCGTGATTTCATTTATAAGGACACTTAGCATCATAGTGACCGAATCTTCCACAATAAAAACATTTGAAAGAAATTTTAGCTTTGAACCTACCTGTCCCTACTTGTAGCTTTTTCATGAAATTCACTTCTTTCTCATCTGAAATGTAGCTTGTATGTTTAGACTCTTCCTTTTCTTTCCCTTTATTCATGGCATTGAAGGTTGCTTCTCTAACACCTGATGTATCCCATTTTCTTATCTAATAATTTTTCAAGATCCCATGGAGTTTTTCAATAGTAATATTCTTCAAATATTGAATTTATTCAATGGCAAAGACTTTGGAGTTGAACTTTGGGGTTACTGATGTCAAAATATTTACAACAACAACAACAACGAAATCCTTTATTTCGTCACTAATAAATTTCATTATGTTAACAATCTCATCTACTCTAAGGAAAAATATTGCAATTATTTCATCATCATGCATTCTAAGAAACACATATTGAATTTGATATGATTGAAGTTCAGCATTTTTTTACCTTAGAGCCACCTTCATAGCATTGAAAAATATTATCCCACATTTACTTTTTGGTGTTCAATTGCATAACTTTCACAAACTTAGATTCATCCAATCAGCCCAAGCTAACATTTATTGCCTTTGCATTGTTCTCATATTGTTTCTTTCATGTATCAACTTTGGGAATGGAGGATGGATATTGATATCTTCCTTCAAAAATTTCCCATACATCAACTACTAGTTCCTACAAATACGATCTCATTCTGAACTTCCAAAACATAAAGCTATTTCCATTAAATAAAGGTGGCTTGGTGGAAAATACTCCCTCTTCACTGCTCATCTTGATAGATCTCCCTTTACGTGATCAAGCTTCTTTTGAGGGACCTTCTCTAAGACCAATTGTTAAGGAAAATACCAAAAGGAGGGGTGAATTAGTATTTTTAATTAAATGTAACTTTCAAATTCATATTCATAATCTTGCATGTGATTGTTCTTTAGAAAACACCCGTTTTTATGCGCCTTTAGTGAATTAAAACAACCTATATCTAGATTACTAAATTTTCACAATTTCCATCAGTGATTTAACTTAATCATTGCATCACTATTTTTTAGTCATTCATTATGTAGTATCCATGAGCAGTAAAGAGAAGATAAATCATCAACACGTAAGAAACACATCAACACATATGGACATCGATATTTTAGGTGGAAACCCAATGTGGGAGAAAACCATTGTTGTTGTCATCTTTGTCTTCTTTCCTATTATATAAAGAAATATTCTTTACATTTTGTACTAGCGCAAACTCTTAACAACATGCAGGAACCCACCTGTAGGAGGCTACAACCTCCACTCATTCTCCAACACCCATTGGAAGGGAGCTACAACCCCCTAATCTCATTTACTGACTCTTATCGAAAGGGAGCTCGTACCCCCTCACTAAAGGATACAACCCTCAACACCTTGTGGAACACATTTCATAATGTTTCACACTAGATTCACTTGTCTATCAACCATCACAAATCATGCATGCCACCTTTCATTAGATTTTCACATTGGACCCACACCAATAATACTACTAAAATTAATCACATAATCTGAATATAATCACTGAATCGCCACTAAACTAAATCACTAAATAAATTGAATCATTGAATACTAAACCAATCCCAAGTTATCAATTAACCCATAACTTATCAAATCAATACCAATCAACCATTCAAGCTAATATCCAACCATTCACTAAATAATCACACTATTAGATATTAGACAGTCATCACAGAAGCAATGTGCAACCATTGCAAAACATGATTAAATTTACTTCAGTATATATACGTGACTACTCTGAAGCAAACCTGTGTATATATTTTCTTCTTATGCATAAACTCGCATACAAATATCAAGTTACTGAATACTGAATACACTAGACTAATTGAATCATTGAACCATTGAATCACTAAATACAATTTTGAATCACTACGACATATAATCATAGATATACCAATACTGAATTACTAAATATCCAATCGTAGGTCTGCAATATCATCACTAATCAACATGCCATGTTGCAACCAAATAAATCAAATCCACACTGTCAAATAAAAACCATTTTGATCAATACATCATTCACGAAGAACAACAAATAAAAATAGAATTCATCAATTGTTATCACCAAGCAACAATTCAAACCCTGGAATATATATGTGACTTAAATTAACCAAATGAACATATATACGCACTTATCATGCATAAAAGTTGTGTATATATTTCAAAATATTTAATACCAAAACCCAAATTAGGTAGCAATCTAAAAAAAAAAATATTCAAAATATATACGTTACTACTGTGAGGCATATCCACATATGTACATGACTTTCCAGAAGAAAAATTGTGTACAAATGTTTAAATTATTGAGTAGAAAATTTAGTGAAAAACCTAGATATGTGCGAACATCCTATCAAAGGCTACATACCAGAAAATATATATTCATGATCATAGTTCTACCATAATCACATATTTTTCATTGTTAGTCATTTAAACATTTTGCAACAAGAAAATCAATCAAGCATATTATCAATACAACTTTAGATCTTTCAAATCTGAGCCTTCTCCTTTCTCCATGGTGCACACCTATTCCAAAATCATATCACCCAAGAATAAACCATTACTATGCACACCTAACTCTTTGATCTCCTTCTCCTTATATATATTTTTCATTTACCAATACCACAGGAAAAGCCCTTAGTAATTTTGTTAGTATTTGTTGACAAGATCAAATATACGTTACCAAAACAATATTATGGGAAATTACCATGGTAATGGCCCATAGTATCCATTTTCCATGGTTCGTATCATGTACATGACTTTTGTTCACATAATCTGTTTATGTATGTGACTCTTCTTCACAAGAGCCGCGTGTAGTTTTTCAAATTTCAAATTTTCATCTTCTCTCAAGTGAAACCAATAACAATTATGCCAACACACTTCCTCATTTCTATAATACCTGTACCAAAATTCTTGTCATCTTAATTATTCATATTATAATCAAAATTGTCATCCTAAAATTCTACTATGTGTATGAGCTCATTATTACTCATACTTCCTCATTTTCAAGTCTAACATATCAGTTCCTCATGTCAAGCCTTGAAAATCAGAGAAAAGTTCCTAAAAATCTCCTTAATTTTGGTGTCGCACTTTCTCTATATCTTGTCTACGGTCCCGCACCTAATGTTCATGTCTCCTGCATACCTGAACACACTTTTTCTTTGTTATGGGTGCGGACCCCTGTAAATATTAAAAAGGCGCAAGTAAACTCAAAAAAATCTCACTTTCAGTAAATTCTAGAAGCCTCTAGAAAGAATATTGCGGTGGAAGAACCGCTCTTTTGAGGTTCATGTATCCCTTACCTTATGGAGCTAACCCCTTGATGTGAGGAGCTTATCCATTTGAAGGAGGATTCTATCCCTTCATAGTTGGAACTGAAACCTCCTCTTTTCCACTATAAAAAGAGGCATTGGGTAGCCTCAAAGGGAGTTCAAGCTTTAGATTATTTGAGGTTAAGTGTTGTTGGGATTCAGACTCATTTAACTGAGATTTTTGTGAGGAGAGATCACATACCTCTATTTGTCTCGGTTGGAGGAGTGAAAAGCTTATCAGAGTAGAGGAGATTCCTCCTTCGGACCTCGGGAAGGCCTGTTCAACATCAAGGCTAAGGTTGTAAGGTTTTCCTTCTTTTAAAGTTAATACAAATGAATTCATTTTTCTCAATAAGTTGTTAGTTAACTGTTTATTTCATGGATTCCTTGATCACTATGATAATCATGATTTTTGATGTTTACTATATAGGTGCTATTTAATGTTTTCTTGTTTGTGGCTGCAGGTTTACGAAGATAATTCCTTCAAGTGCACGAGGGACAATAACGACTTCGAACAAACGTTGGACCTATAGTAAGTCTTTTACACCTCTATAGTGTTGTTTGTAAATCATATATGCTTAGAGAAAGATTAGTTCATTTGGTTGTTTTGTTGCTAGATTACCTTTTTGGTACTAGAGAGATCAGTCTTGTCTGCAAGATTGATTAATCCGTACAACAAATTGGCGACTCCACTGGGGAAGAACTTGTTGTTTTTGGTTCTCTTTTATTTTGATTTGAGGAAAAAGTTTTTCCTACTTTTTGATTGATAGATATCTGCCTGGGTAGCTTAGGTTTTCTCTGTTTTTGAAAATTTTGAAATCTTTTATGTTTTTCTTTAGTTTTTCTAGGGATCGCACTTTGTCGTTTTGCACAGTGTGGGTTGTTTCGCACTTTCCTTAAGTAAACAGTGCGGGACCGCACCTGTTACTTCTAGAAGCCTGCGAACCCTGTTAAAATTTTGAAAAACTCCATATTTCTTTCTTCAGTTTATCTTTATTTTTTATTTAGATTTTTTAGTATCTGCCCAGATTGACGTTGTTTTTGTCAAAAGCTTTTGTGAATGAATTCCAGTAGTATCTGTGTTTTGATGATTTTCTAGAAGTTTTTCATTTGGTCTCTGTAGTGATTCAAAGCATTGGTAGTTTGAAATACCTCATATTACATTGTTCTTTTTGCCTTTTTGCTGAGTCTGGCCTGATTGTGAAATCCATCCTTTATTGAGAAATAGATCTTCTTATTTCTTTGCAAATCTTCGAAAAAACTTTTTTATAGGTTTTGAATTTCATTTTTATAAAAAAAACATATCTGAGTGTTTTTTATTTGTTTGTTATTCTGAACAAATAGATCCTTAGTTTACTGAACAACTAAGTAAAACATTCTTCAAAAATATTAAAGCTTTTATTCAATTAGATTTTTAAAGTTTGTAGATCTCGAAATTAGTTTTGTAGTTTTGAGTGCTTCTAAAAATTTGTAGATTTCTTTTCAAGGAAAATTGTTTTTGTAGTTTAAAGTTGTTGAAAGTGAAAGGATTTTGTTGTGAGCTTTGATAATTTGTCTCATTTTGAGTTATTTTTTAAAAGAAAAAAATATTTTCTTCCAATTATTCGTTATGTTCAAAGAAAGAATTGTTTCTTAAAAGAATTGCATTCTCGAACTCTTTCTTTAGCTAGAATTTCATTGAAAGAAAATGAGTTGATTATCATTTTTAGGTGCATTTTTAGTGTTTTTGGAAGTCAAGTCTTCACACCATCAAAGTTTCATTTCCGTACCTATTGACTTAATAAACAGCTCATAAAAGTAACGCTTAATTAAAATTCATCTAGCAATATTTTTATTTTCTAGGGCTCTTATCATCAACATAGCTTACGCTAGTATCTTGGAGTAGGGAGTAATTAACTCTCCAAGATAGTAAAAACAAACAAGTAGATAAATCTTGTGGTAGGAAATAAATCCAATTGTAATTGGTACAATCTGGGAAGCTTCTGTTAAAGAACTCAATCACGAGATCATGTCCAAACCTTTGAGACAATAAATTTTGTTTCATTGGGAAAGATAGAAGATTTTGCGCGCATTACAAACGGTAAACCTTGGATTAACCATTGTCGAGGAGCCTGGGGTCACTTTTCGGTAAACCTCGGATTAACCATGTTGAGGAACCTTCAAGGGGATTGAGCTTTGTTACTCTTCCCTTGTGCGTGGGATCGGATCGTAGACTGTTCCCCCAGTTGTATTTGTTATTGTTGGTAACCTTAGTGTCCAAAAACTTAAGATTATTTCCTAAGGTGACGGTGAAGGAAAGATCTCACTGTACCTGGAGCAGACGTCGACTAGACTCACTTGGACTCTCTGGGGGGTTCTCTTCACACGAGATGGTTTTGTGAAGAAAATTGTGCCAATCTGTTTCATTAAGCAGGTTGTCAGGGTAACTATTCCAACTACCCTTTCTGTATTAAATTTCTACTAAGTTGGATTTCATCACCAACTAGTGTTTTTAGTACAGGAAGTTTACTGTTTTTGTGTGGTTTAAACTCTTAGATTTTTAAGCGTGTGATTCAGTTGTTTGTTTCTTTATAGACTTTAGGTGTTTTATTGAAATTTTTCTTTGTTTGCGTGTGATTAGTTAATATTTAATCATGGCGGAATTGTTGAGACAATCCCGGAGACTTCAAGGGAAACCCCCTGAATATACACCAGGCCAGCTTGAAGGGCTGCGTGCTCTAGTATCATCTAGTAGCGGTAGAATTAGATCAACAGAAGTTGGAACTTCATCTATAGTTGTTCATCCTAATCATCAAACACCCACAACATAACACATTTAAGAACCAATTTCAATTTCAGAAGTTAATTGTAGTATTTCTCCTTCTAGTGAATTACCTGACGAACCTAAAATTTCTAAGCCTGAAACTGAACCTTCTGTTTTGGAAACATCCTCAGGATTTATTACACCAACTTCTAGCGATCTTGGTTCACCTAGGGTAAGAAATATTGTCACTGAAGATCTTCCATCTGGCCTCATTTCTATTGAAGAACTTACTAGTCCAGACGAAGAGATATCTCTTCCCGAATCCCCTCAGTCTTTAAATCTTAGGGAGCGTGAATATATTTTCTACAGCCCTATTCGAACGGACGATTGGTATTTATCTTTAACAAAAATTTTAGAGAATCTGGGTCCTGCTTTTTCTCCACCTCGAATTCCATTTCATCCTACACCTAGAGGTTACTATCTGTCATCCATTATGGCAGGAGAGTCATCCATGTTTTCCCAGACACCGGAAGAATTTTTACACGGTGGTCCTTCTGTTCCTACGGGTTATCAGGCTTTGTCTGGTACTTTCTCTGGAGCAACTCCTCAACCAATTGAACACGTATTATCATCTGGTCTTAATGGAGTTAAAACTGAAACATTGAACGCAGAGAAAATCTTTATGATGTCTGGTAATATTCTGAATCCTCAACCTCAAGGCAGTCAGTTACCGCTTGGAGGAAAATTTCAGGGAAATCAGTTACCGCCTGGGGGGCAACCTCAGGGTAATCAGTTACCACCTGGGGGGCAAACTTCAGGCAGTCAATTACCGCCGGGGGGAAACCTTAAGGTAACTTTTTCCCAGGACAAACTGTGGAATCATATTATTTTGGAGGACAACCTCAAGGACAGTACATACCTCAAGGTTATCAACCTTCAGGACAATACATACCCCAAGGTCAACCCCAGACTCAATATGCTCCTCAGGGTCCTTATCAACCCCAGCTTTAGTACGTGCCTCAGGGTTATCAACCTCAAGGTCAGTACCCAATTCAAGGTTTCCAATAGCCTTCTGGTCAATCATCTGTACAAGGAGCCGAAAATTTACCACTTACTTATCAACCCTATGTTCAACCAAGCTATGGTCCTTATGTTACACCATTTTTTTGGTCATCTAACCTATTTTTATTAGATGAACCCAAGTACACCATGTAAGACCAATTTTACCCCAAGTAAAATTTCTTTCACCACATAAAATAACTTATTTGGTCATATTTAACCCAAAACAAAGAAATTAATTAAATAAATCCTTATTTATTTAATTATTTCCTAAGAACAAGTTATTTAAATCATTATTTAAATAATATTCTTAGTTCAATTTGACTAAATCATCCATAAATAATCAAATAAACCATTATTTATTTAATTATATTCCCATCATTCCCCTAAAATGATAAATAAAAAATTTATTTATTTATTTATTATTTATAAATAAAGGAATTGACCCAAGTCAAGAATCCTTTTCCCTCCAACAAATATAATAAAATATTCCTAAAAGGTGCTTCTAGAATTCGATTAATAATATTTTATTCATGCACTGAGTTCTAGACCGCCCCAATATTTTATTATAAATAGGGGGGTTTTCCCCATTCATTAGTCACCTTCATTGCATTAGATCACTCTAGATCTACTCTTGGTCACCATTTTCCATTTTGTTTTGTGAACTCCCATTGAGTTCTATGTTTGTTTTTCTACACCCATAAGAGAGAGAAATGTTAGATCTGAAACATTGAGGACTTTCAAGAACCCATCCCACTGAGGAGAACCGGAAGACACCTTTCTTGTTTTCCTCTCAGGTGCCCCATTCTTTAATATAATACAAAATTATTTTAAATACATTCTTCTTGTCTTGTCCATTGGATTTATGGAGCCATGTTATATTTTATCTGCTTAATGTCTTTTGTGCTTAGATCTAAATTTGTGCAGCAAACTTAAATATATTTTGGAGCCATAATCAATGTTAGGGCTATTTTTTATGCGTAGCTAAAGTGATCTTTTACGATGAAAGAATCATACTAACAATTGGCAACTCCACACGGGTTTTCTTTTGTGACCGCTGTCGTTTTATCTATTCCTGCATATCTAGCTATTTCAGACCCTAGGGTTTCTCTTCCATTTTTTGTTTTTTCTATTTTTATGGTGATTTTCACCCCCAAAACCCTTAAACAGACAAATTTTTAACTTCCGTGTGTTTCTGGCCTTATTGCGCAGGTGACATACATCAGCCGCAGCTGAGACGACAAATTTTTCTGAAATCTGCCGCCGAGAGAGCCAAATCTGCAGGTCGCACTTATCGGCCCAAAAAGTGCGACCTGGACTGAACACAGGTCAGCACTTACGACCTGCAATTTTTCTGCAAATTTTTCAGTACTTTTTCTGGGTTTGTCTGAAGCTTCTGTTAGGGTTTTCCAGCCTCTGTCTCTGCCCATTTGGACCTGTTTCTGATCTGCTTCACTCAAATAAGAGGGAATCTTGCCCTTTAGGGCTCTAGTACCCTCCAATTTTTGTGGACGAGTCTTTACTGTTTCAGAAGTCTGAATTTCCAGAGTTTCAGCCCTCTTTTTCTCCGATCTGATACCTCCTTTTCAGATCCCTTCAGATCGGCTCTTATCCCTCTCAAAACCACCTCATATCGTTTTTTTTGGGTTCATTTCTAAGGCCACTGCCTTGTCTCTTCTATTTTAGCTGATCTCCTCATTTTTAGCAGCAACCTTGCCTCTGCTTATTTGCTATTCTCTGCACCACTTTTCAGCAGATTTACCCTTTAGATCCCAGTCCCTCCGGACCTTCGATCTATTGGCCTCTGTTTAGCGTGCTTTGCCTAGTTTTCTCCCTCTTATAGACTAGTTTTGAGAGACCTGCCTTCTTGGGTTAGATTGCTGCATTTTTAGTTGTTAATTTTCTATTCTTTTAGTCTTATTTACTGCAGATTTCTTTTCCGTTACGCAGCACACTCTTTCTTTTACTCTCACAACATCTGGGTTTAAACAGTTAAAATTAACGCACACCACACACTGACCCTAAGTGAAGAAGCGCCTGGTTAACATCGCCTGGCAAAGACTTTAAAATCAATTGTCACTGCACCTTTCTGCCCTTGACCTCACTTGATTTTGTCCCTCCCTGCCCTTGTTGATTTTCTTCTCCCCATCATCACTGCGCCCCCAAGGCGCCTCTCCCGGAGACTTCTTGGCCTTCATACTCAGTTTCCGCTCGGTCGACTTCCTCCTTCCCGTCATCATCGAGTAAGTCTTTCCCCGAGTCCACACTCCGACTCTTCCTCTGATTGTTTAGGTTCTCCCCCTCCTGGTTCTCCCCCTGTCACTTTCACCATGTCTACTTTTGGGCCTACCACCAGCAGTAACCCCAGTACTACTGCTGGGTCTGTTTCTAGTGGAACCACCTCGGGACCTACCTCGACTACCCCATTACTCTCTTATATGGCCGGCCTTAGTCTCCCCAACTTCAATCAGCTGATTAATGATCCTATCCGCCACGATGTTAGTTGGCCTGCTATGCCAACCAAGCTCCCCTCCGACATTCCCATGTTCGAAGGCCTTGCTAGTGAGGATCCCTCCAACCATATCCGATCCTTCCATATGTGGTGTTCCTCCAATTCCATTACTGATGACTCTATTCATCTTCGATTGTTCCAACGCACGCTTACAAGCGAAGCTTCTAAATGGTATGTTGAACAGGCCACCTCCTCCCATACCACTTTTGCGACCATTTCCCAAGCCTTTTTATCTTATTTCCAGCTCCCTCTCCGATACGACACTGGTACCAATCTTTTAACCTCCTTCCGTCAATCCTCCTCAACCCGCCTTTCCACTCATGTCCAGGAATGGCGGCGCAGAAGAAGCTTATGTCGAGCTCCCCCCTTTGAAGATCAGGTTTACATGGACTGGTTCCTTCGCTCTCTCTTACCTCCCATTGGCAAAGATGTCACATCTCATTTTCCCCAAACCGAAGAAGCCGCCCTCCAAATCGCCTTGAAGTATGACCTTATCTACGCCCAATCTGGTTATGTTTATACTGTCCTTCCTGACCTTCCCAAACCCGGTGGCCCTAATGCCTCGGGGGCATCTCATTCTACGGACGGTATCGTTGGATCCCTATCACATACCTCTACCCAACCTCCTCCAGGCCATGGTTTTCCTCTAGGGGCCAGCTCCTCCAGCGTTTTTTCCCCTCCAGGTAGCATGTATTCAGGCTACGACATGCCTCCTCCTTTTTCCCACCCCCCTTCTTACCTTACTGCTACCCACCCTACTCCTTATCCATATCCGCAACCTGGTGTCCCAGCTCCTCCAGCATTTGGACCTCCCACTCCCTTGCCTTCTCCACCCCCACAACCGCACTTACTACCCCCTCTAGGGCAAGTATTTGCATAGCAGGGGGCACCCAATTTTCCTCCTTCTAAAAGAAGGAGAAGAGGAAATCAATCTGCTTCTAGTAATCGTGGACCCAACCCTTCCAATCTCGACTCTACCACTGCCAACCAGCCACAGGGCTCTCAGCCCAAGCCGGACAGGCCACTTAGCACTAATAAGCCCTGTTCGTGTTGCGGTGTTTATGGTCACTACACTCACGATTGTCCCTTATTACCACAAATGTGGCAACTTTGGGATTATCATGCCACCGTACGGGGATAGCACTCCTCCCCTACTACGCCTCCCACCCCTGTTACTTCTCAACCTGCTGTGTTTACTGATCCTTTCCCGCAACAAGGATTCGTGGCCACTCAACCACCTCACGCCCCGGTAACCACTCAACCTTCCCCTTCTAGTTCCTCTGATTACCAGATTCTCATGATGGCTTCTGACCCACCTCTCACTATCGACCTCAACCTTCAAACTCAGTCCCGTCAGTATTCCACACCTCCTATTCCGTTTGTCTTTGAGTGTCCATCGTCAGGTCCTACAGAGCCTTTATCGACACCCAATGGTCCCTTGCAACTCCCTCTACCCAAAGCCGAGGTTCATCCCAAACCTCCTGAGGGACCATTACGCTGAAATGCTGCCTCTAGTTGGGTTGCCCATTCATACAGCATAGTAGATGATCTGGCCCAATCTCCTGCTACCATTTCAACACTGGAACTCCTCCAGTCGTGTCCTTCTCAAAAGAGGGCTCTACTATCTGTTGTGGGCACTGTAGATCCTGCTGATGACCAACTGATTGTTTTCAACACCCTTCAGTCAGACCATCCCCCTCTTCCTCCTTCAGTTTCTTTCCAAATCCCAGTCAAAATCTGAAACGCCAATGTTGCTCGGTGTATTATTGATGAGGGGGCATCTACCTGCATAATGTTCGCTTCGGTTTGGAAACAGCTCGGATCCCCTGAACTGGCCCCTTCCACCATCACCCTTCATGCATGGGATGGCCATGCCTCCCAGCCTATTGGCCTATTTCTTAACTATCCTATCACCCTTGTCGGCAAGATTTTTTGTGTCGACATTGAAGTTATCGACGCCCCTCTTGACTACAACATCCTTTTGGGGCGTAGTTACACTTATGCCATGTCAGCCATCCCGTCCGCAGTCCACCGCAAGATGTTTTTCCCTCATAATGGCAAGATTGTCACCATTGACCAATTGACCTACCATGAACCAAAATCTCAGACCTCCCTTGAGTCCACCATCTCTACTGTCACCAATAAACCAACTGTTGATTCGTTGACCATTGTTTCCCCCAGCGTCTACAAAGACTCCTCTTTGCTTTGAACTTTTCCTGGTCCTCCCCCTCCTCCCGTCTCTGACCCCAGCTTAGCGAATGTTTGCATGATGCAATCGTCTCAGGCTAGCCTTCCACAGCCAGCTCCGGCTAGTCAGCAACCTCTATCTCGCCCACCGCCTCCTGCTCCTAGCCCTTCGCTCCAGTCAACCGAAACTTTTTCACCCGGCCCTTCCCATCACACTCAGGAACCTCCCTACCCTCCTGAGTCAGTTCCCTCAAGTCTCCACCATATGGGAGCTGTCCCCCCTAGTCACTACCCCGCCAGTCAAATACCTTTCCTTGGTCCCCCCCGCCCCGGCATCTATTCGGTCCCCCATGGCCACCCTTTCCCTTCCTAATTTAACCTTTGGAATTCCTGTTTGGTATCTTACCCCTCCAACCGAGACCCCACCAGGCCACCCTAAACCATACATAGCTGTGACACCAGTCCAACCGATCCCCGCCGCTCCTTCCACCACCACAGTGCCCCTCGCCCCTCCGCAGAACCCTCCTAATACTGCGACAACTACAGGCAAGAAACGAAAAACTTGCAAGGGGGCATCCAATGACAAGGCCACCGCACCTGACCCTACCCCTCCCCAACTCGCCAAGCCTTGTGCCTTGTGTGATGGTATCGATCATCCCACCCATATTTGTCCTGAGTTGCCCCATATCCAACCCATGGTTAAAGTCACATTCCCTGAATCTATAGTCCTTGACACCTCTGTTTCTTCCTCATCCATAGCCAAGAACCCAAAGACTCTTCGCACCAACAAACCCTGTGCTCTGTGTGGTGTCCATGGCCATTATTCCCACCATTGCCCTCACCTCATGCATTACCGAGCCTCTTTAGAGGTCATTCGCGAGTACGAAGTTGAACAAAATCAATCCGCCTCACCCATCCTTGCTCAGTATGTGTCAAGTTTACTTGAGGATCCCCCAGCTACCATTGACACCCCTCCCCCTGATGTTGAGATGTCCAAATCTGCTGCTCCTCTCTTATACCTATCATCATCCACACACCCCTCGGAGTACATCCCCTATGAATCCACTCCGTTTGTTTCGCTTGATCCCCCTTCTGCCACTTTTTCGGGCTCTTTATGTTTCGACCATATTTTTATTCGTTCTTTTGTCATTTCCCCTAATGAACCGTATGTGCACCTTTCTTCCTCAAATGATGATCTAGGTAGCTTTGCAGCCTCTTGTGGTTTCCACCACCTTTCCTTGCCTTCCCATCATCCCAATACTCCCATCTGTATCTATGATGTACTTCGCAACATGCATCCCCGCTTTTCCTCCCTTTTCTCATCTTGTGATGATATTCCCTCGACCCTCTCATCCACTCATTACCTTGGTTATGCTGATGGTGCCAGTCGCTATTCTCGAAACCTTGCCTCAGCTGCCTGGGCCATTTTTACCCCCCTGCATACCCTTGTTCTTGCAAATGGGGTCTGCATTGGTCAAGCCACCAATAATCAGGCCGAATATGATGCAGTTCGTGGTCTCTTAGCCGATGCTCTCTCTCATCACATCCTCCATCTGCATGTCCATTTAGATTCCCTGCTTCTCGTCTTACAACTTAATGGTGTCTATCGTGTGCATAACCCTATCCTATTTAGACAATATTTACGAGTGCAACTTTTGATACGTGAATTTAGATTCATTACATTTAGCCATATACCTAGAGATCAAAATCACTACGTAGATCAAATCGCAAACCATGTTCTAGACTGGCATATATCACACACAACACAATAACATTTAACACCATCAACCAAATACATATACATCACATATATTATATAACACGTGTTTTTAGAGTCCATCTACACTGAAACATACTACATTCCCATAGCATGTTACAATAACCAAAATACTAAAATGGGGGGCACCACTCGCCCCTACATCGACACTGGGGGGCACCACCTGCCCTACATCTAATCACTCTCTGGAGTATCTCGAGCCAATGGCTCTACTCCCGCAGCTCGTAGATCACGCATAGCCTGACCGGCCATCGCCATGCATCGCATGATACCTCGCCACTCCGAGGGTAGCCCAATACATAACTCTATGTGTCAGTCATCAAAATCCTGCCAACCACGCTCCGATACACCGGTCAGCAGCCCCTCACATCTACGACGAATGTCCTCCACCAGAGCAGCCATATCCTCGCTCTGCACCGTCCTTGATCCACTTGCCCCTGTAGCTCCTGTCGCTGCAGGTCGTCCCATATATCTGGCCAATTTTACCGAAGCTATATCTGCATTCCACAAAACATCTCGATTAGCATCATGTATACTAGTCACAAAACTCTAAAATACACCTAACAGATTAGTTTCTTGTCACTTACCATCGGGCCCCCACACTCGACCCGGCGGAAGAGGCAAGTCTGAATCTCCCCAATAACTCATCCCACTATAGGGATAATCGTCTATGTATAATGGCATTGGATCCCAATGCGCGAAGAACTCTGGTCAGAACACCCTTCCGACCGCCCCTCCCCCTCCTCTACACAGTAGTCGTCCCCACCGATGCATCCGGGGCTCTCTCGGACCTCCATCAGGCAACTGTACACGAGGTCGAAAGGTTGGGATATTCTCAAAGAAGAAAGAGCACAACATCCTCCCATAGGCGCAATCATGATTCACTTGCCACTTGCATAGCGAAAACTGTCATTTCACCGACACCAACATCATCTGGGCCCACCCATAGTAGGTCCCACTCAGGACACTCTCCACGATCATCATCTGCCCTCCAGTGATGTGATGGAACGCCTGGCTACCCAAGACCCATAACACTACTGCGGCCACTGCCCGGGTCTCCAATCTCTCTAGATCACCAATGGATATTCGATTCCCTTTGACTCGGACACCTGGTCAACAATGTCGCTCAACAAACTCCATAATGTTATGCCCACGTGGTAACACTAGCTGCGTATTTCTCACCATCCCTAATGGTGGGAGACCAGTCAAGAAATACAAATCCTGGACCGTAAGCTCGATCCTGTGCCCGTGCACTACAAACGCCTCCTGATCTGGATCCCAGTAACTGATAATACGGGCCAACAAGGGCTCTCCAGCCCTCATCAAAGGGTTCTCCAAAAATTTCAACACCCCATACCTAGCCAGTACATGACGGACACCTTGATCCTCCTGGATCTCCGTCCGTAATGTACCTAAGTCTCTCTCTCTCCATTTGATCAATATATCTTCCATATCTGCACAAAAACATCATTTTTTCAGTCTACAGATCCACAAAACTGCATCTATTCACACCCAAACTGAATCTCAACCCAAAACAGCACTGAAATCACCTCCCTCTCACAGGTCGCACTTTTTAGCAAAAACCTGGGCCAGGTCGCACTTTTCAGGCCCAAACTTGCGTCCTAGGTCGCAATTTTTTCCCCAAAAAGTGCGACCCGACCGTGAGGAAGAAGTAGGGGCAGTTACTGAGATTTCAGACCCTAATCTGAACTTTGAATCCATCAAAAACAAAGAGTAGGATTAGACCTCTTACCTGCAACTGACGAATCACGATTCCAACAGTCGGTTTTTCCACTACGATCACCGCAAGATTTAGGGCCTTCTCTCCTCTCCACATTCACCACAGCTACACAAGCAAATGAATGATTTTGGAGGGAAAATGCCTTATTAGAAGAAAAACCCCTGTTTTTGCTTTCGCCAGCTGCGACCAAATCGTAGCCCCATTTGAAAAACCGTCTGCACCGTTGGAAAGCTCTCAACAAGCACTCAAATGGGTGTTTGTTAGTTTTTCATGTTTTGATAATTCACCACGACACATTTTGTCCATAAAGGATCTTTTCATCTCTTCTCAAAATCGAATTTCTTCACTTACAACACTTGTACCAGGGGAACCACTTTGCCTCCTTACTTGTCTTTGTTCGTGTTGATTTTCGTCATGAGCTACCCTATTGTACTCATGTTTTTACGGTCCCCCATTGGGCCTTCACTGCATGGTAGCACCATCGAGTTGCCCTTGTCTAGAGCATCTAAGTTGAGTCATCATCAGTCATGGAGTCTATCTCGCATCCCTCTGTATCCCACTATAGTCCTCCATCCTTCATTGCTTGGTCCCTCTCTTGTGTTGCATATTATGGCCTTCAATCCCATTGTCCCCTATCCCTCATGATATTTTGTCAGTCGCTGCCAAGCCATTCATTTCCTTTATGCTCTAACAAGGGAAGTCATCCATCCGCTACTCAGTATTCCTCATTTCATTATCATCATCAGTGGCCATCTGTTAGTCACTCTAATATTTTCTCCCTTGCCTTAGTTTAGATTCCATTGTTTCCTCACCTATGGCAAACCTACTTCTGTTGACATCAACTCATTTACTCCAGAAGCCCGGTCTGGGGGGCAGTGTACCTTGGTTCGATCTCTTTTCAGCATGATCATGATATATACACTTGATAGTCCAATGATGCAGCAACAACTATTGGTGACTCCTGGGTGTGTGTGAGATGTCTCAACCCTCATGAGGGGGTGGCCCTACAGGTATCCCCCCACATGCCCAAATGAACTCATTTCTGCCCTTGATTCCGCTCCTCCCATTTGATGATATCAGCCTCAATTGCTTGCAACGCCTCTTCAATTTTCACGTATCCGTCAGAGATTGCGAGCCCTTCCCCATGTGTAGGGGGCATTTGGGTGTATTTGTATCTCATGTACTACCATATTATTGTATAAGTCCTGATGATTATTCCAGGGATCACATGTATGTGGGATTCATCATGTTATTTATCTGGCTCATGTTTAGGCCAGCACATGCTTCCTTATTGCATTCCTTGGTTTTCTGGGAACCTTATGCTTTGTACTTTGTCTCAAAGGGCATAGGTATGCCTCCCCCGCCGCCTTTAGCACAGGTACCACTTCATACACTAGAGACTTGTTTCACCTGTAAGTTTCATCTCCTTAGGGTCTAGTCCTTTAGCACATCAGACAACATTACATTTCTCTCTCTCACTTCCCTTTTGATATCTAGTGATTGAGTTCTTACAACGTACTTCATTCATACGATTTTCTCCTAACACTCGTACATTGGGGGGCAATCTGTTACACCATTTTTTTGTTCATCTAACCTATTTTTATTAGATGAACCCAAGTACACCATGTAAGACCAATTTTACCCCAAGTAAAATTGATTTCACCACATAAAATAACTTATTTGGTCATATTTAACCCAAAACAAAGAAATTAATTAAATAAATCCTTATTTATTTAATTATTTCCTAAGAACAAGTTATTTAAATCGTTATTTAAATAATATTCTTAGTTAAATTTGACTAAATCATCCATAAATAATTAAATAAACCATTATTTATTTAATTATATTCTCATCATTCCCCTAAAATGATAAATAAATCATTTATTTATTTATTATTTATAAATAAAGGAATTGACCCAAGTCAAGAATCCTTTTCCCTCCAACAAATATAATAAAATATTCCTAAAAGGTGCTTCTAGAATTCGATTAATAATATTTTATTCATACACCGAGTTCTAGACTGCCCCAATATTTTGTTATAAATAGGGGGGTTTTCCCCATTCATTAGTCACCTTCATTG
Organism: Pinus albicaulis; assembly: GCA_034641835.2. Lineage (NCBI taxonomy): Eukaryota > Viridiplantae > Streptophyta > Pinopsida > Pinales > Pinaceae > Pinus > Pinus albicaulis. The sequence goes on from CM076579.1 coordinate 129,045,105, forward strand.
CATTAGATCACTCTGGATCTACTCTTGGTCACCATTTTCCATTTTGTTTTGTGAACTCCCATTGAGTTCTATGTTTGTTGTTCTACACCCATAAGAGAGAGAAATGTTAGATCTGAAACACTGAGGAATTTCAAGAACCCATCCCACTGAGGAGAACTGGAAGACACCTTTCTTGTTTTCCTCTCAGGTGCCCCATTCTTTAATATAATACAAAATTGTTTTAAATACGTTCTTCTTGTCTTGTCCATTGGATTTATGGAGCCATGTTATATTTTATCTGCTTAATGTCTTTTGTGCTTAGATCTGAATTTGTGCAGCAAACTTAAAGATATTTTGCAGCCATAATCGATGTTAGGGCTATTTGTTATGCGTAGCTAAAGTGATATTTTACGATGAAAGAATCATACTAACACCTTACATTCAACCTTCTACGGGACAATACCCCAGAATAAATATGGTGTAGGATCCATCCCAATATCAACAGCCTATGCAGCCTAATGTGTAGTCGCCTTCTCAACCTGGACAACCTTTAGTTTCTGGTCCAGCCCAGCAACCTATCCAGCCTACTATTCAAAATCCTGCACCTAGCTCTATTTAGCAGTCTGGGCTGGTACACCTCAGACTCCACCTCAAACTGCTACAACTACTGCAACGTCTGTTCAACCTATAACACCTGTTTCAGGAGTATCTGTAGCTTCGAGTTCTTCTATCCCTGTATCCATGCAAATCCCTCAAGTATCTGTACCCCAGTCAGGACCTTCAGTTTAGACTTTGGTCCAGATACTTGTGGGACAAGCTATTACAAGTACAGTTGTCACAAGTCAACCACAATTCATGTATCAACCGTACTAGGGACAGCCTCAATTCGGTCCCGTTTCACAAAATCCAAATTATCAGTATCAACCATACCCTGGTTATACTTATCAACAGCCTCAACAACCCTAGTTTGGTCCGGTTAATCCTAGTTATCCGGGAGGTTACACAATTCCTAATGCAAATCTGATTCCCATTTATCCTAAGTATCCTCCTCCTGGAACTGCTTTGGCTACTCAAGTTTTTCGTGACCCTAACTGTCAGTTACCATTTATTGCAACTTTGGATTTACTTGATTTGACGCGCCTTATGAATGATCCAATTTTTTATTATCCATACTGGCCACCAATACCGCAAAAGTTTCCCAGTGATATACCAAAATTCGAAGGTAAGTCAAGCGAGGATCCATCAAATCACGTGATGACTTATCACCTCTGGTGTGCGTCTAATTCAATAATTGATGATTCAATTCGCTTGCATCTTTTCCAAAGAACTCTTATTGGTCTTGTTGCCAAATGGTACATTGAGCTACCACGAGGCTCTTTTAATAATTTCAGTCAGTTAGTAACTTCCTTCTTGACTCATTTTTAGTTTCCTGTCAGATATGACAATCGCACAGACCTATTAACTTCACTAAAGCAATCCACGTCCGCATATATTTCTGATCATATTCATGAATGGAGATGTTGGAGTTCCTATTTTTTGGCAGATTTGGCAATACCAAAAGATAATACAACATCAAACCACTTTGGGATCCTAGGATCTAGCCCTCCTCGATCTGGAGAGGGATCTCTCCATGAAACAAAGAATGATATATCTTTGATAGCTCAAAATGAGATACTAGGCTAGGTATGAAGCACAAGGGGGTTTAAAATGATTTGGTTGGTTGGTTGTTGGGTTGGGTCATGAGATCATAGACTGAGAAAGTAATGGAAGGAAAGGAGCAGAGAAGCAGGATGTTTCGGTAAAGAGGATAGATCAAGAAAGTGCCATCCATTGGGCTATGGAGTCATGAAAGGGAATTACTTGCAAACCACTAGCCAAGGCTTTTAGAGGGCAAGTCATCTATACTAAATGATCCTTTAGATAGATGGTGGAATGGAACATTAAGGAAAGAAAGTGAGAGAAGGAAAGCAACCCAATTTCTGTCTATAGATCAGGTCAGAGGTCATTTAACTCCAGACCTACTTGGACATACTCAAGGGCATATTTCAATGGAGGGACAAAGGGGAAGCTTGTAGATCAGACCAGAGGTCATTTAACTCCAGGTTAGCTTTAGCATGCTCCAAGGGAAAATAGGGATAAGTTTTAATAGAGCCAGGGTCTATAGATCAAAGAAGGACTTTGAACCTTCAATGCTTTGACACCAGCGAGCAACATCTAAGTAGTAAACCCCGAAATTCATACATCAGCTAGCAGGCAATAACATCTGCTACACTAGTTAAACCACATGAATTTACTCTTAGATTCATTATCAGCAGAAAACATTAAAGGCAAGGAGAGCAGAAACATAGGGTACCTAACAAGGGTAAATCCTATGCCAATATTCTGATGTGAGCCAGTAGAAAATGAAACAGTATGAAAATGTAATAAACAGTGTTAGAAAAACATCACCAATAGTAATAGACCAAGATCCTGTGAAATTTGCTTCATTAATTGATGCAAAACCAGTCACATACATTTAGCTCAATGGTTGTTACAGTCCAGACTTTCTTCTCCCAGCCTACTACATTACCAACTACTCTGCTATTCCCCCCAAGACAGTCCTAACAGTCAAAATGAATCCCTCTAACAGCAATCGGCAAAAACCAAACAAAAAAACTTCACAATATGTTCATGGGGATTCTTATAGGAAAATCAGTGATAGCGGGAGTAGGTGTACATTTAATTTGTTTCATTAAGACAGGATGGCGGAAACGTTCAAGCCCATACTGCTTAATGGCTCTACAACGTTGTATGTACTATGTAGTCTGCTTCGGGAGTCTTTGTCAGGTCGAGATTGACCTCAGATGTTTCTTGAAGTCCTTTCTGGCTGTTTGGAGCTCTGCGTAGCCTTCTAAAATTGGTGAACTGGATAGAAAGTCTACGGGCCTCCATGCTTCATAATTGTGGTCTTGACAGTCTTTAAGAAGCTTCTATTAGTGAAATACATTTAAGGGATCGAGGAGGCATGGAGAACACTGTCCGAAGGTGTCCGTCTGGAGAAAAAATTTCTGCTGACACTGGAACCACTGATAGGACTCGACAGTGTGCTTAAGTCTTCAAATTTCGTCTTTATCCTTTGAGTACGGGATTAGGCGCTTAAATATTCGATTAACAGGCCTAAATCACTTGAACCTGTTTCTGTTGTTACTCTTTGATGTCGCTGTAATGACCTCTCTGTGATCCCTGCACAATGAATTAAATCAATTATAAAAACCAGGGAAGGTGGTGAAAGAGATGCTATGGGGGCCAAGAGGAATGGTGGCAGACCAGTGGAAACGGAGGCTGTAGGGAAAACTGATGAAAAATGCAGTGGTGAAGGTTGGTTGTGACAGGGGTCGCAAACCATCTGATCGTATGCAGATATGTCATTTAGCGGTCGGGATTAATGAACAGAGGAATTAGGATTAAAACGGGCGGAAGAAGTGGTGATTAGTGCGAAGCCCAAAGATTAATGCTTGGGAAAAATACAAAGGGAAATGATGAAAAACAAATGAAGCGGAGCCTTTGGATGGTGGGACCCAGCGTGGGTGGAGGGCAATTCTTTAAGACCGTCAATCTCAGGAGGAGATCGACGACTACGATCTAATCGGAGGGGAGAAATGGGGGGGTCGACGCTTCGATTGAACGATGGTGCGATTAGTTTATGACCGTCAGATCTTAGATTAAATGGACGGTCGAGATTGGATCGGGGAATCGAAATCGCAAAGGGCGAATGGAGGCATCATTGGAATTTGTGATTGCGATTGGAGTGGGAAAGCGAGGGCCGTTGGATCAACAAGGGAATCGACGGTTCAAATGTAATCGGCGGATCACAAGGGAAGGGCAATGACAACGCAGCAATTAGCGCTGGGCCGTTAGATCATATCATGGATCAACGGCGGAGATCGTAATCGGGAGATCGCAATCGCAAAGGGAGGAGAGTGGCAGTGATTGACAATTGCGATTGCGATCGGAGCGGGGGAAGCGGGAGAGCGAGGATGGTTATATCTATTCAGATCAACGGCGGAGATTGTTTCTGCAGCTTGCAGAACAAAAACACAATCGCATCAGAGATTTGCGTGTAACACAGAGATGCACCCTCCCGACGGTGCAATTGCGACTAGAGCCCAGACCATTAGTGCTTGGTTCTGGGCGCGGGTCACATGGGGAAGTGGTTAAAGGGCCAGGCGGAAAGGGGCTAGGCCTGATATAAGTTAAGAAGTGGGTTTTTTGGACTATTTTAATGCTTTTTGAGGCCAAAAAAAGGCAACAGTAGAGAGGAAAAAGTTTTATTAAACCAAACAAAGAGTATTTGAAGGGTTTAAAAGGGGACTTAAGATGGTTTATAGGGTTAATGGGGAAAATGGAGAGGAGTAAAAGGAGATGAGGCAGATTTTTAGGAGGGATGATATAAAGGGAAAAGGAGGCCTTTTGGGAATTTATTCATAATCAGAGAGGCTTTATAACTGGAAACATCAGTGGGGATTTATAAAAGGACAAGGGCATAAGGAGGTTTCAAGGATGATGTGTTTTCAGAGGGAAATGCATTCCTTGAAGGCTCAAAAAAAATTTAGCCCCTTGTTTGCTTGTCAAAAAATTTATAGGGGGCTAACAGTGGCTCCACATGGGGATGGCTTCTTCTTGAAGGAGTCAAGTATTCATAAAATGATATTTGGTGTAGGCCAGATGCCTTGTACTTGACCCATCCATTTTCTTTCTTGGATCAGCTGCCACAAATCATGAAGACATTATATCAGCAGTAAAATTCTCCCAAACAAATACCTACCCACACTATAGTCCTACATTTTTTCTTCTAGGTGCATTTGGACTTGCAGACCCTTTACATCATCAATTTTTGACAAACAGGAAAATAAACCTATTCTATCTCTACCCTTATTACTCCATGAGACTAGATTAGACTGTTGGCCTCATAGTTTCTCTACCTAAACTACTATCTTCTAGGATTAAACTATCTAGCAGATTTCTTCTCTACATTCTAAGACAGAAATTGAAAAACAGTCAAGCCAGGATTAGACTGTCTGACTCACTGGAATTTGCAGAAATTAAAACAACTAACTACATGCTCATAGGCTGAGCTTTATTTTAGACTTCCTACCTACTCTACTCTAACCTAGAAATATCTGATGCTCTAGGTGATACAATAATGCCAGTGCAGCCAGTCAAGTAGTAATAAGAAAGGATATGAGCACTGACTGCCTATTAGAGATAACCACAGGGTGCTCTGCATGTGGTTCTTCAAAACCTAGGTCACCATTAGTAGAGACCATTCCTGATGAATCTGGCCTTGGTGAAGGATTAATGCTGGAGAATTTGAGCTAATCAGGGCCTCCATGTATTCTGCCACAGGATCAATGAACAGATGATGTACACTTTCTTCTTCCAGGCCTGCCATGACTGGTAGGCTGTCTATATCCTGGGCAGCTTTGACTATTGCTTCTTCCACTGCATCCTCAAAGTGGCTCTTGAAAGCCTGATCACCTTCTTCTTGCACATAAAAAAGCAGTGGAATTTCTTCTTTTTTAGGAGGAGAAAGACTTTCTAAAAAGGCTCTCGGGTCTCTGAACTTGTATGATTTTTCTTGTGAGTTCAAAAGTTCAATTTCAGCTTCATACCTTTCAACCACCAATTCTAAGAAAATTTTCCTGAGCACGGGTATGAATTTTGAGCTGAGGATAATAGCCCCTAGAAGGTCCTCCACTTTCAATTTTTCCAAGTCACTAGAAATTGTATCACGACACTTTACTATGAAACTTGGATGCAATTCTGCAAACTGGTCAGAGTCTTCCATAGGTGAAGTGACTTGGTCTTTGGCATGGATGATGTTGTACTGCGACATGGTCTCCCAGTGGAGTCTCGTGAAACCAAATATAATCAGCGGCCTACTGATCACCAGTGGAGTATTTTAATCATTTAGGAACTGTGGAGTCGCCAGGTGGAGGATTCACAACTTCACTGTCCACCACAGTGATTTACCAAATCAAGGCTTTTGGTCTCTTTCCCTAGTGGAGTCACCATTATGTTGGGGTTCCTATGTTTTGGCAGATTTGGAAATACCAAAAGATAAGACAACATCAAACCACTTTAGGATCCTAGGATCTAGCCCTCCTAGATCCAGAGAGGGATCTCTCCATGAAACAAAGAATGATATATCTTTGATAGCTCAAAATGAGATATTAGGCTAGGTATGAAGCACAAGGGGGTTTAAAATGATTTGGTTGGTTGGTTGGTTGTTGGGTTGGGTCATGAGATCATGGACTGAGAAAGTAATGGAAGGAAAGGAGTAGAGCATCAGGATGTTTCGGTAAACAGGATAGATTAAGAAAGTGCCATCCATTGGGCTATGGAGTCATGAAAGGGAATTACTTGTAAACCACTAGCCAAGGCTTTCAGAGGGAAATTCATCTATACTAAAGGATCCTTTAGATAGATGGTGGAATGGAACATTAAGGAAAGAAAGTGAGAGAAGGAAGCAACCCAATTTCTGTCTATAGATCAGGTCAGAGGTCATTTAACTCCAGACCTGCTTGGACATACTCAAAGGCAGCTTTCAATGGAGGGACAAAGGGGAAGCTTGTAGATCGGGCCAGAGGTCATTTAACTCCAGGTCAGCTTTAGCATGCTCCAAAGGAAAACAGGGATAAGTTTTAACAGAGCCAGGGTCTATAGATCAGAGAAGGAATTTGAACCTTCAATGCTTTGACACCAGTGAGAAACATCTAAGTAGTAAACCCTGAAATTCATACATCAGCTAGCAGACAATAACATCTACTACACTAGTTAAACCACATGAATTTACTCTTAGATTCACTATCAGCAGAAAACATTAAAGGCAAGGAGAGTAGAAACATAGGGTACCTAACAAGGGGAAATCCTATGCCAATATTCTGATGTGAGCCAGTAGAAAATGAAACAGTATGAAAATTTAATAAATAGTGTTAGAAAAACATCACCAATAGTAATAGACCAGGATCCTGTGAAATTTTCTTGATTAATTGATGCAAAACCAGTCACATACATTGAGCTCAATGGCTATTACAGTCCAGACTTTCTCCTCCCAGCCTACTACATTACCAACTACTCTGCTATTCCCTCCAAGACAGTCCTAACAGTCAAACTGAATCCCTCTAACAGCAATCAGCAACAACCAAACAACAACCCTTTACAATATGTTCTTGGGGATTATTATAGGAAAATGAGTGATAGCGGGAGTAGGTGTACATGTAATTTGTTTCATTAAGACAGGATGGCAGAAACATTCACGCCCATACTGCTTAATGGCTCTGCAGCACTGTATGTACTCTATAGTCTGCTTAGGGAGTATTGTTCAGGTCGAGATTGACCTCAGATGTTTCTTGAAGTCCTTTTTGGCTGTTTGGAGCTCTGCGTAGCCTTCTAAAATTGGTGAACTGGATAGAAATTCTGCAGGCCTCCATGCTTCATAATTTTTGTCCTGACAGTCTTTAAGAAGCTTCTATTAGTGAAATACATTTAAGGGCTCGAGGAGGCATGGAAAACACTGTCTGAAGGTGTTCGTCTGGAGAAAAGCATTCTGCTGACGCTGGAAGCACTGATAGGACTCGACAGTGTGCTTAAGTCTTCAAATTGTGTCTTTATCCTTTGAGTACGGGATTAGGTGCTTAAATATTCGATTAACAGGCCTAAATCACTTGAACATGTTTCTGCTGTTACTCTTTGTTGCCGCTGTAATGACCTCTCTGTGATCCCTGCACAATGAATTAAATCAATTATAAAAACCAAGGAAGGTGGCGAAAGAGATGCTATGGGGGCCAAGAGGAATGGTGGCAAACCAGTGGAAACGGAGGCTGTAGGGAAAACTGATGAAAAATGCGGTGGTGAAGGTTGGTTGTGACAGGGGTCGCAGACCGTCTGATCGTACATGGAGATGGCATTTAGCGGTCGGGATTAATGAATGGAGGAATTAGGATTAAAATGGTCAGAAGAAGTGGTGATTAGTGCGAAGCCCAAAGATTAATGCTTAGGTGAAATACAAAGGGAAACGATGAAAAACAAACGAAGCAGAGCCTTTGGATGGTGGGACCCAGCGTGGGTGGAGGACGATTCTTTAGGACCGTCAATCTCAGGAGGAGATCAGTGGCTACGATCCAATCGGAGGGAAGAAATGGGGGGGTAGACACTCGGATTGAACAATGGTGCGATTAATTTATGACCGTCAGATCTTAGATTAAACAGATGGTCGAGATCGGATTGGGGAATCGCAATCGCAAAGGGCAGACGGTGGCATCGTTGGAATTTGCGATTGTGATTGGAGCAGGAAAGCGAGGGTCGTTGGATCAACAAGGGAATCAACAGTTCAAATGTAATTGGTGGATCGCAAGGGAAGGGCGATGAGCGCTGGGCCATTGGATCATATCATGGATCAACGGTGGATATCGTAATCGGGAGATCGCAATCGCAAAGGGCAGAGAGTGGTAGCGATTGAAAATTGTGATTGCGATCGGATCAGGGGAAGCAGGAGAGCGAGGACGATTATATCTATTCAGATCAACGACGGAGATTATTTCCACGGCTTGTAGATCAAAAACACAATCACATCGGAGATTTGCGTGTAACACAGAGATGCGCCCGCCCGACGGTGCGATTGCGACTAGCGCCCAGACCATTAGCATTTGGTTCTGGGTGTGGGTCACGTGGGGAAGTGGTTAAAGGGCCAGGCCGAAAGGGGCTAGGCCTAATATAAGTTAAGAAATGGGTTTTTTGGCCTATTTTAATGCTTTTTGAAGCCAAAAAAAGGCAACGGTAGAGAGGAAAAAGTTTTATTAAACCAAACAAAGAATATTTGAAGGGTTTAAAAGGGGACTTAAGATGGTTTAGAGGGTTAATGGGGAAGATGGAGAGGAGTAAAAGGATATGAAGCAGAGGCTTAGGAGGGATGAAATAAAGGAAAAAGGAGGCCTTTTTGGCATTTATTCACAATTAGAGAGGCTTTATAAATAGAAACAACAGTGGGGATTTATCAAAGGACAAGGGCATAAGGAGGTTTCAAGGATGATGTGTTTTCAGAGGAAAATGCATTCCTTGAAGGCTCAAAAACATTTTAGCCCCCTGTTTTCTTGTCAAAAAATTTATAGGGGGCAAACAGGAGACGTAGAAGGTGTTTGGTGAAAGTTTACATTCCGGATCAAATTTTGGCGGAATGTATTGTTAAATCATTGTTACCCAAAATCACTGAAGATGTAGCTAAGGTCGGAGTTGTTACTGAGGAGCAAGTGATTGCTCAAGCTCAGTACCTTGACCTCATTTATAAGTAGTTAGGTACTTTACATAAAAAAATCCTTGATATTCCAAAACAACGTCAGATAGCTGTGGCTCCTTCAGGGTCTCATGCCGCTGATGGTATGATTGGTACAGTAAATACTAAAATCAAGAAGAAATATTCAAAGAATTCCTCTCCTATTATAACTTTACCTGATTCCCCGAAAGGAGAATCTTCCTGGAAATTTCTGCTGACATTCATGTCGTAGAGACATCTACGGCCAAATCTAAATCCGGCGGTAAAAAGAAAGGGAAGAATAAAAACAAAAAGAATTCAAAAGAAAAAACTGATAAAAACAAATTCAATGACTAAAAACGCAAACCTCGTTATCCTTGTTACATTTGTGACGAGGATCATTTTACTAAGGAATGCCCACATCAAGTAGAGGTTGCAAAATTCGTTAAAGGTTCACAACAACCTGCTGTCTTGAAGGATCATTTTCCAACTCAAGACAGTAAGATGATTGGTTCTACCTCGAATTCCTCAGAAGAACCTATTTTGATGATGTCTCATGTCAGGATTGCAACGCGATCACAAGGTTATGGTACTAAGAATATTGTTGATGGTAAAGAATCAGAATCTTCTAGCACAAACACATCAACTACACCTCCTCCTATTTCTGGTCCGCTACAGATCGAGAAACCAAATCCAGACTTAATAATCAAACCACCTGCTAAAGGTGTTCTTCATAAATCATCTTTCAATCCACATGCGAGAGCTACTCAGAATTACAACATTGTTGAAGATTTAGCTATTTCCCCTTCAGCAATGTCGGCTTTGGAAGTGCTGCAGTCATGACCAACACAACTTAAATTACTTTTGTCTGCCATAGGAGCTGTCGATATTCAGGATTCAAACCTTATAATCATCGATTTAGAGAATAGTGCACCTTGCCTACCTCACCAAATGGCTTTCCAAATTCCAGTGTTAGTAAAAAACAGACCGAATTTTCAGACTATGATTGATGAGGGAGCTTCAACGTGTATTATGTTGATCCAGTGTTGGAAATATCTTGGTTCTCCTATGATCAATTAGTCTCCAACGATTCTAAAGGCTTTTGATAGCCGAGGTTTCCACCCTTTCGGAATTTTGCAAGATTTACCCATAGGGATCGAAGGTAAAACCATAAATCTAGATGTGGAAGTGGTTGATGCCCCTCTATATTACAACCTTCTCCTGGGTCATAGTTGGTCTTATGTTATGACTGCTGTTGTTTCTTCAGTATTTCGACTTATAAAATTTCCACATCAAGGAAGGATCGTTACAATAGATCAGTTAACTTATTTTTTTTCCGATCCAGCCTCTACGGAAACAATCCAGCACGTTGGTAAAGTGGCTATCCCTTACAAGGATGTTGGAGTGGGTTTGATTAAATATTTTGGTTTACTAGGAACTTTTTCCTTTCCTCCTCCTAACGTATCACCTTCTATCGCAACTATTCATATGATTTTGTCAGATACTGTTATGTTTAATGATCCTTGGGTCATACCTTCCGACTCCGAGTTAGATTCATTTGATGGCATGATGCCTTTGAGTCCATTTGAAATTGCATATCAGGCTGTACAGTCACTTTCCGACCCCTCTTCAACTGAAACTGATCCAATGAATGGGATCCATGACGAATCATTTTCTATATCTAGTTCATCCACAATGACATTTCCTGATCTTATTCATACTGATGAGCAGGTTCATGAACTTTTGTCTATTGACGATTTACCATGGGAAGATCTACACCACTGATCTTCATTTTTACCTAAGTTGGATCATTTTGAAGATGATTTCGCTTCTATTTTTACTACTGAATATGTCAAAGAACCGCAGAATCCATTGCAAAATCCTGATTCTAAGTTAAATTTGGAAAATATCTCTCGAACGATTCTAATTGACATTTTATTAAAGCCAAGAATAATTGAAAACATTCATATAGGTTCTTGTTGTATAGAAAATTAAATTCAAACTTATAAAGCCCTATTTCAAGAATTTCGTGATGTGTTTGCCTGGTCCTACGAAGAAATGCCAGGAATCGATCCGTCAATTGTCGTACATGAAATCAAGACTTACCCAGATGCAAAACCTTTCCATCAATGTCTACGTCAAATACATCCTAGAAAAGTTGCTGCTATCAAAACCGAAGTTGAGAAATTACTTCATGTAGGTTTTATTTATCCAATTCCTTTAACTGATTGGGTATCGAGTATTGTTCCTGTTACTAAAAAACAAGGAACGATACGAGTATGTATCGACTATAGGGATATTAATCGAGCTTGTCCTAGAGACAATTATCCAACCCCCTATATCGATCAAATAATTGATGATTGTGCTGGCAGTGAAATGTTTTCCTTTATGGATGGTTTTTCCGGTTACAATCAAATAAACATACTCCCTGCTGATCAGCCAAAAACAGCTTTCATTTGTCCGTGGGGGACATTTGCTTATTGTAAACTACCCTTTGGATTGAAGAACGTTGGAGAAAATTTTAAAAGGGCTATGTATTACGCATTTCATGACATTAAGCACATTGTGTAGCCTTATCTCGATGATTAACCTTCTCATTCATCGCGTAGGGCCGACCATCTCACTCACTTATGAGCTACCTTTATGAGATGTAGGCATTATTGAATTAGGCTGAATCCACACAAATGTGTTTTCTGTGTAGAATCGGGTCACCTACTGGGATTTTTTGTTTCGAAAGTAGGCATTCGCATTGATCCGTCGAAGGTCAAAGCTATTGTCAATTTACCTCCTCCTTTGACTCTGTGCCAACGCCAAAGTTTGCAGGGGAAAGCAAACTTTTTACGTTGGTTCATTCCTAACTATGCTGAGATAACAAAGGGTTTTACCTAGTTGCTGAAACAGAACATTCCATTCTTTTGAGATGAGATCGCTAATCGATCTTTTGATGCACTTAAACACGCATTGACCCATGCACTGTTATTGCACCCTCCCAACTACAACCAGGACTACATTTTTTACCTCACCGCCTCTCATTCCACAATTGGAATGGTTTTAGTTCAAGAAGATGAATTCAACACTCAACATGTGATTTGCTATCTTAGTCGAAATCTGCATCCGACTGAGATCAAATACACACATGTGGAGAAATTGGCCTTGGAAATTGTTCAAGCTATCCAAAGATTTAGACACTACATCTTATTATGCAAAACCACAGTAATTTCTGACTGTAACCCTATGATGTACATTTTAACCAAACAATTGGGAGGGGGAAAATATTCCAAATGGATAGTTATCCTACAGGAATTTGACTTGGAGTTTGAAAAATCCAAGGCAAAGGAATCTTTGGTTTTTTCCAAACTGATGAGTGATTTCCCCTCTATTGATACCAAAACTGTGGCGGAGGAGCCCATTGCGGACGAATCCTTGTTTCTTATCAGTATTATTGATCCATGGTATGGGGATATTATCGTTTATCTCCAAACCCAATCTTTTCAGCCTGAAATCTAACGATCTCAGGGATGGAAAATATGTTTCCAATCCTAGCAATACAATATTATTGGTGATACACTCTATCGCCGTGGAGTGGATTCTTTTTTCCGACGCCGTCTTACTCATGAAGAAGCTGAGAAGGTTTTAAATGACTGCCATTCTGGAGCATGTGGCAGTCGTATGTTTGGGTATGCCACAGCCCAAAATATATTGCGTGCTGGTTATTTCTAGTCGTCGTTATTCAAAGATTGTATCTATGCAGTCCGAAAATGCCACAATTGTCAACTCTTTGATCGTAAGATGCATGCGCCACCCGCTCCTCTTCACCCTATAATTGTTGTCGGTCATTTCGCAAAATGGGGTATTGACTTTATTACATGTAACCCTCACTCGGCCAGGGGGCATGCGTATATTATCTTAGCAGTAGATTATTTTACTAAGTGGGCCGAGGAGATGCCTACATTTTCAGCAGACGGCAAGACTGCTGCAACTTTTGTATTCAATCACATAATTGCTAGGTTCGGTGTTCCTCAAGCCATTATTACAGATCATGGAAGTCATTTTCAGAATATCATGGTGACTGAACTGACAAATCAACTTGGCCTGTGCCACGATAGTTCCACTCTGTATTATCCGCAGGCTAATGGTCTGGTTGAAGCTATCAATAAAGTTTTAGTCACTATGATCAGACAAATTATTGGTATTCATAATTTGAATTGGAATTCCATGTTATTTTCAACACTTTGGGCATATCGAACCTTAGTAAAAACATCAACTGGTTTCACTCCCTTTCAACTAGTTTACGGTTTGGAAGCTGTGTTGCCAATTGAATGCAAAATTCTGTATTTGAATTTAGCCATAGAATTACTCCCAGCTACTTCTGAAGAGGAGAAACGTTTTTTGTACTTGGCTCAGTTAGCTGAGAATCGACGAAATGCTACAATAGCAAATGAGGCTCATGTCAAATGAATAAAAGCTCAGTATGATAGAAGTGCTACCCCTTGAAATTTTTCAGAAGGAGACCTAGTCTTAGTTTATGATCAAGCCAACGATAAGCTAGGAGCTGGAAAATTCGTGCCTATGTGGCATGGTCCTTTCATTTTTAAGCGAAAGCTAGCAAAAGGGGCCTATGAACTGATAGATTTTGACGGTGTTCCTTTAGATAAACCTAGAAATGGGCTTTATCTGAAGAGATGTTATGTTTAAACTTGGTGTGGAGATTTTTTGTTAGAATAGATTTCTTTACTGCTGGTGTGTCTTAGATTAGAAAAGTGTGCCTAGTTTAGAAGTGTGTTTTGTCACTATTCCTGCTTATCTGAGTTTTACTCTTGATATTGCAGCTGTCGACGTCTCTTCAAACATACATTGGTTTTGCTGATGGTGCTTGTCATAGTACACAGAACATTTCTTCCACAGCTTGGGTTATCTATTCACCCTCTGACGATTTATTATCCATGCATGGGGTAAGCCTTGTTCAAACAACGAATAAAATTGCAGAGTATAGTGCAGTGATTGAGTTATTATATGAATCCATATCATTTGGAATTCGGAGTTTGATTATTAGTTTTTATTCTGAACTTGTTGTATTAGAGCTCAACAGGGTTTATGCCATTAGAAATCCAGTGTTATTACGGTTATTTGTAAGAGTTCGTCTCTTGGAACGTGAATTTGATTACATTGAATATCAGCATATTCCAAGACATTTAAATACATTAGCAGATGCAATTTCTTCTAGTATGATAAATCAAAATTTGCAATAATCAAAACAGTAAATTAAAAAACATTCATAACATGTACACAGATAGTCGGTAAATAGTGATATATCATAATATAGAAGTGTTTCAAAAATATACATCGTCTTCAATCATAGGTTGGAAACACCTTATGATCGGAAAAAATGGTAATACAAAAGGTTAAAAATATGACTCCATGACACGATCATCCTATCACTGGTGGTGATCATGATAAGAGACCACTACTCGGGCCACCCTACATAGGAACCTCCTAAAAGGTCTTGGGACACCAATCATGTATCTCTTTAATCTGAGTGGGATATCATATATGTCCGTCTCTGGAATGTCTAGAGTCAGGCACTCTAGGTGATGCTCTAAATCAGACAGGATCTCTGCTGATTGGCCTACTGGGGTTGGTGCGGCTACAGCTGGTTGTATCCTTTCATAAGGCTAGAGATGGGCTGGTCGCTGTGGGCCCACATCTGCATTTAAAACTTTTGGTTATTAATTTCAAGACGATTAAAATACAAAAAAAAAAAAAAAATAGAACTTAGAGATTGTTGAAAATGATTTTACCTGATTCATCCCACTGTTTCCCTGCTGGGAGAGACATCTCTCGGTCGTTGCGGAAATCTATCACGGCGTATGGGAAATCCTCTATAACAAAAATTTGGCGTTCCAGCCAACGGAATTATGAGGAAGGAAATCGAACAACCTTGATGCCCTCAGCAGCATGACGGGCCATCAATGCAACCCAACGAACCATCCTAGGTTCTTGAGGTAGTCCAGCATCAACAAGAATGTTTTGCAGAGCTAACATGGGGATCCTCTCTAGAGCAAAGGTGACTACAATGGATCCATATCCAAATTTATTTAGCTTTCCATTCTTTGCTCTGGTTAGTTGGCCTTTTACATTTGCCAACACAGCTTCGCACTAGTTGAAAATGGTGCCTCGAAAACTATAACAACAGAAGTTGTAGATTTGGTTACTGTAGCAGCAAGACTTGCAGATTTGTAGGCTTAATAGCAAAAGCAGCTTTAATTATAAAAATACACAAGGTATTTATAATAATAAATATTTATTGATATGATATATGACATGATTGAATGATTACAATGAGGTCCCACTTTTATACCTACGCAGGTACCTTTTCATGAACAAGCATGTCTTTTAGACATGCCTTTTCATTAACTTAATGATTATTTAACATAATCCTAATTGATTATTTAGTAATTACATTTATTTCTATTTATTCTATTAATAACTATATTTATTACTTTAGTTATGAATTAGGTTCATAACATTGCCTCCTTCTTCGAAAAGCTTTGTCCTCAAAGCTTAATTTCTAACAATTCCCTTCATTTTGCTCACGTAATTTTTTTTATTTTTTATCGGAGGGCGATATATATATATTTTCGAAATAACTCTCTTTTTTTTTTCTTTTTTTTTATAATAATTTAATTAATTAAATAATTTTAATTAATTAAATTTAATTCCATATATATATTTATTATTATTATAATTTTTAAACTATATAATTACAATTTATATAAAATATATAATTACAAATTATATATAATATATAGTTGTAAATTATATAAAATTTATATAACTTTTAACCACGTAACTTGGTTATGTATATCTTTAGGAATCAACCCCGTAACGTTACACCGTTACCGAATTAGTCTGTTGACCATACGTCGACGAGGAAAAGCCATGTCGTTTGACCGCCGATTACTTGTGGAATCGTGCGGGCATGCAGCATCATCCGAGTGTCAGGAGCAGCTTGCGGTTGGTGTCGAGCAGCAATGCGAAGGCGCCAAGCTGGCCGGGTATTTGTATATATACGTGTATCCACGAAAATGATTATCCAAACCATTAATAACAGTTTTACGGCACCTTTCAACTTATTATCTGCATCACGCTGGATTATTGCATTATAGTTTGGTGCCTGTGAAGCAGCCACGTCCGTCGCGATCTTAAACGAGACCAATAATTTCAGGAAGAGGACAGCATATACCTTACCACCACGAGTAGTATTATCCTTTAGATTCTTCCAATTCCGTCTTTCCGTTAATGCATTCTTCTTTGCAGAGAGTATCCATTCAATTTGAGAATCTAGCAAGGTCTTCAAAGAACGAGAATTTGTTGACGGTATCTTCCTCTTGTAAGGCGAAGTGTTTGCCTTCTCTGTCTCCCTCACATTCTCAACCCGAGTCTGAGTCTTAGTCCGAGGGTTTGTAATAGGTTTAGAGAAACTTCTTCCAGTATTCGAATGTCGTAAATTCTATTGCGAGCAGGAGGCGGTTCCCTTAGACGTTAAACTTCGAAAATCCTCCATCCTTAAATCAAATTCGTGATACTCAGATTCACGTAGAATTTTGACTCTGGCATGCTCTCCTGTATACTTCTTTGAAACAAGGTAGCTAAAACCTATGCGCTCACCACGCCTGAAAGTGACAGTTCCATTATTAACAATATCAATTGCATCAAAACTGAGACGAATATCTAACGATCTCAAGAATTTCGCTGCTGGGGCTGTTGGTTCTACCCTTCTTACACGAACACCTTTCTGGTTAGACATCATTCCTATTGCAATACACAGATCAATCATGTGAATCAGAGAATAACCAGTTAAATCTCTAAGGCTTTGGTCCCATGGATTCTTATCTTTTGGATTAAGGATCAACAAGGCATAGTAAATTATCGAGGCAGCAATCAAAGAGACATTGTAGCGAAGGAATTTGTAATGTAATAATGTCAATTCTGAAAGGTTCTCTGCAAGATATTTCAATTTCCAATATTCCACTGTAGATTTTGGCTCAGCAATTGAAAGCGTGTATCTGATAAAAGTAAATGCTGTGGGGAACGCTAGAACATCTAAATTCAACACCACTGTAATCTTAGTTTCAAAGTGTACGATGTCCACAGCCTCAGTTTCGGCATATTCTTCAACCTCTTGGACCTGCTTGGCTAAGTCATCAGCAGTAGCAACCTCGCCATATACATCATACATTTTAGAAGCAATAATCAAACAAGCCAAGCCAAAAGTCGGCATCTTTCGCTTCTTGAGTGATTTAATAGAAAGGTAGCGATCCGCAATGCGCACTGCTGCATGAACGGTCTCATTGCATACATTGGCAACATATCCCGCGCATATCTTAAAATCAACCAAAATTAGAGTATGACCTCTGTCGTGCTTGTGATCATCACAGTCTTGAGGTAAGGAAAATTCGTAATTATAAGTCTTCATCCAATTTAATGGGCTGTCTTTTTCAAGGTCAACAGACAGTTTAATTCCATTCTCACTCTCTACAAAAAACTGAGAAGAGCTCCCAGAATTCTTGGCCGTAAGATTATTGACTGGACATTTTTTGACTCTTGCATGTCCACAGTAAACTCTGTCGCCTTGCCCAGCATCATCAACTACTATTTCTTCTGCCAACAAAAACATTCCGTCACTGTTGCAAATAGTTCTTGGGTTCTTCTTCTCAGCTTCATCATTGCCATAATTTTGCAGTGCTCGATGGTTTAGACAAATGGAAGAATTAGCTTTTGTATCCAGTGCTAAAGAAGCTGCTTTATATCTTGTGCCATTACAATCTTCCTGAATTTCTTTACCAACCTCCTTCTTCATAGTAGGTGCATGCTCTGAAAAAGCTAGAGACACATCCATAGATACCAAAGAGTCCACAACTGTGTGAATTGACCTCTTCTCAACAAAAATACTGGATTGATTGAATGTAGAGGACCTAGATATGTTGTTTTGTGAGCCCTCTGCAACTTTTTTATGAGCATCTTCATATGCTTGACCAAGGCCATCCTGACCATCAACATGGGATTCAACCTGCAGCATAGAACACAGTCCTTTAGATGTTCCAGTTGCATCATCACCTGCTAACAAGACCATTCTATCACCACTTTTTCCAGCTTCTTCAATAGTTTTCCGGCTAGCAGAATATTTTTTACATTTAACATCTACATCTTCATTATAATCTGCTTCACAGTTATAAATTTTTTGAATTGCACACTTATGTCCTGTGAAATATTTGTCTCCACACTTCCAAAAATTCTCTTCCTTTTTACTTTTATTACGCATTGGTGAGGGAATATATTTGGTTGACTTTTCCATGGATGTTTTATTTGATTTCCCATTATCATAACTAACTGCTTTCTCATTTTTACAAAATTTTTCATCTTTTTGTTTGTCATGATTTTCTTCTCTATTACGAGAAATTTTTTTAAGATCTGCAGAAATTTTTTTACAACCGTTTGTGATTTCTGCCCAAGAATTCTCTACCTGCTGAAGCTTTTGTTGAATTTTCCTAATCTACTCAATTCTTTTGGGATCTTCACGTAATGGCACATTATACGGTAAACAATGTGCTCGGGCTTGTAAACTACGTTCGTTGGCTTGTAAAACAATGTTATGTGCCATTGCTTCAAGGCTCTGATATGGCTTTGATACCACTGTAACAACGGAAGCTGTAGATTTGGTTACTGTAGCAGCAAGACTTGCAGATTTGTAGGCTTAATAGAAAAAGTAGCTTTAATTATAAAAATACACAAGGTATTTATAATAATAAATATTTATTGATATGATATATGACATGATTGAATGATTACAATGAGGTCCCGATTTTATACCTACGCAGGTACCTTTTCATTAAACTAATGATTATTTAACATAATCCTAATTGATTATTTAGTAATTACATTTATTTCTATTTATTCTATTAATAACTATATTTATTACTTTAGTTATGAATTAGGTTCATAACAAAAACAATCTACAGCAATGCGCATTTGGGAATCGGTAGCCACATGCAACGCTGCACTCCCACACAGTATGGTGACAGTAAATGAAATAACTTTTAGCTCGGGACGGATGATAGTTTTTATGTCAATTTGTTTGTCCCTGGGGTCTACCTGATCATTACAGAACTCTTATCGAAGACTAGCGACAGTCTCGCCACCTGGCCTAGTCCTAAACAGAGAAGTTTGTTCGCCCCTCTTGGACAAACCAGTCAAAAAATAAATATACTCCATCTCAATTTCGAGCCGGTGGCCACCAATAAAGAAACACTGGTCCTGTACGTTCCACTTGTTCACCAACCATGTTAGGAGATCTACCTGTGCCCTAATGCCCTGAATGGCCCAAAATTTATACAAACTGCATGCTCTTAATGCCCGCATTGCAGTCAAATGGAGCATTGCGGCCTCATCTACATCTTCATGCTCACGTTCTCTCCAAATTAGCATCTTGTATCTCCTACAATGCATAAAAATATATATTAGAACAATCTAATTTGAAAAATTTTGGGCGGAAATTGAGAAAATTTAATTTGAAATTTAATTACGCAGGTGATCCAGGTGGATATTGGTGGCCACCCACCTATTCCACTTGGCCCCCCACCATTGTCTCTTTCATTTTTTCAGTTTCGGCATAACTTACTATTTTTAGCAGTTTTTCGGGTCCTGAACTTCCGGAGCCGTTTTGAGGCCCTAAACGATGTTTTTTGGGTATCAAAGCATGTCCTGAAAGCTGTAGTCCTCGGATAGAGCTTTCTAATGATGTATCATGTGCGTCAAACGGAGATAGTATGCCAAAGTTACGTCCCTGGGAAGTTGAAACACCAATTTACCCAAACGGGGCCCATAGTTTTGGCGCTTCATCTCCTAGGGTTAGGTTTTTGGGATGTTTAGGGTTATCCATTGTTTCTCAATAATAAATAGGCCCTCGCGCCTCATTGTAAAGCAGTTCAGAGGTCTGTAGCCACCACATCTCTTCTCAGAGATAGCTACCAGTACCCTAGCTAGTTTTATTTCCATTGTCTGTAAGCAAATTTCAGTTCTTTGATATTAATGAAATGAAGTGTTATTTCCGCTGCATCTCTGTATTTATGGTTATGTGTTTATTCTGTTGCGTTCCTGCATAAATCCGGATCAGTGGTATCAGAGCGGGTCTGCTTTTTCTCAATCCTTCTTTGCATGTCCCCAACGAGGTCGGGGTATAAGGAGCTAGGGCTTGATCTGGTGGAACCTTTGCAAGATCAGCCTCGCAAACCTCAACGGACGCCCATGGGGGACGAAAAGAAATATGAGGGAGCAGAAGATCCTATCAAAATATTGCTCGAGGAGGCCCTCGAAAAACAAAGGAATGCGATGATGGATAACTTTGCTCAGATCCTTCAACGGCTGCCCACCAGCGGCGCATCTACATCCAGTAGCCACTCTGGAGTTGCGACTCCCTTTAAGGTACAAGTAAATTTTGACATACCCATATTTGAGGGTCAAATAGACGCAGATGTCGTAGATTAATGGTTGAATCTATTAGAAGGATATTTCTCTGTTCATGACTTTTCAGACCGGGAGAAGATTATTTTTGCACTCCTCAAAGCTACCCCCCATGTTAAGGACTGGTGGGAAACCTACTGTGAGAACAAGGACCAGACAGAACCCTCTCTGTTCTCGGCCGTACCAACTTGGAATTCCTTCCGAGACGCCGTCAAGGAACAGTACTATCCCGTGGGGAGCTATGAGGACAAGTACATACAATGGACCACGCTGCGACAACAAAGGGATCAAGATGTGCATGAGCTGACGAATCTGTTCCATACCCTGCGCACAAAGTTGTGTATCAAAGATTCAGAGAAACATTTGGTGCTAAAGTATCGCAGCTGTCTGCACAGATACATTCAGGAGGAAATGGAGTTCCTCGACATCTCCTCGCTTGGTACGGCATACCGGTATGCTGCCAAGATTGAGCAGAAATTCAAACAGAAGAAGCGAGACTTTGGATATGCAAATCAAAAGCAAGGAAAAGGTGCTTCCAAACCGCAGAACAAAGGACAGAGCCAAGGCATGGCGGCTAAAGACAACCCACCAAAGCCACAAGAAAATAACAACACCGTAAAGCCAAAGAAGGACACGGGAAAGTGGTGTGAGTTCCATAAGAGCTCCACTCACAACACAAGTGAGTGTCGGGCCAAGCAGTTGCTAGTGGCCGAGATGAGGGCTTCTGAGTCAGATGCATGCTCCGACTCCGAATCAAAACCTGAAAAGGGGAATGAAAAAGGGAAATAGATTATTGATGCGGAGCCCAACGCCACTGTTGCCACTACAAAGGTCCAGAAGGAGGAACCGGAAGATCCAGAGGAGGAGGAACGTCTCTTCCACTCCCAGATGTGGGTAAAGGGCTCCCCTGTACAGTCCATTGTCGACAATGGGAGCCAAAAGAACCTCATTTCAGCAGACGCCGTGAAGCGGTTGGGCTTGCCGACCACAGCTCACCCACATCCATACACCATCGGGTGGCTTCACCAAGGACGAGATCTCCGCGTCAGCCGGCAGTGTCGCCTTCCCTATAGCATCAAGCCCTTCACGCATGAGGTATTATGTGACGTTGCTCCTATTGATGTTTCTGATGTATTATTAGGACAACCATACTTGTGGAAGCGTCATGCTGTGTATGAGTCTCGACCTCGTGCTGTTATTATTACTTTGGGAAATAAGTTATACAGGATACCAGAGGTACCACCTCCTACGACTATCTCTTTGGTTACTGCAAAACAATGTAGTAAGCTCATTTCCCAAACCAGGAAATTCGTTTTCCTAATGATCCGCCCCCAGGGAAAGAAGAAGACTGTGGCCACGACCTCCAGACAGGGCCCCTCTGCACGACAACAACAAATGGATAAGGTTGTGGAGGAGTACGGGGACATCTTCACCTCACCCACAGGGGTTCCTCTGCACTGCCAGGTCAAGCACCCGATTGATCTGACCCCAGGTGCGTCGCTACCCAATGGACCAATCTATCGACGCTCTGTTCTAGAAAATGATGAAATCAAGAGGCAGATTCAGGAGTTGTTGCAGAAAGGTCACATCAGACCAAGTTCATCGCCCTATGGGAGCCCGATCGTGTTGGTACAGAAGAAGGATGGGACGTGGAGACTCTGTATTGACTATCGGGCGCTGAACAAGATCACTGTCCGAAATAGGTACCCAATCCCACGGATTGATGACCTTCTGGACCAGCTCCAAGGTGAAAAATATTTCAGTAAGATCGACCTGAAGTCTGGGTATCACCATGTACCAATTGAATCCTCTGATGTGTGGAAGACTGCCTTCAAAGTTAAGGAAGGCCTTTTTGAATGGCTGGTCATGCCTTTCGGGTTGACGAATGCTCCCGCAACCTTCATGAGGATGATGGACGACATCTTGCGGCCATTCACCAACTCATTCGTAGTGGTGTACTTGGATGACATTTTGATCTTCAGCAAGACTTGGGAAGAGCACCTTCATCACATCTGACAAGTCCTCCAAACACTGCGGCAACACAAGTTGTGTGCCAATTTGGAGAAGTGCATGTTTGGCATGACCCAGGTTCAATATCTGGGATACATTATTGATGAAAGGGGCGTGCATGTGGATCCAGCCAAGATCCAAGTCATTCGGGATTGGCCAGCCCCGACTACTATAACAGAGCTTCACAGCTTTCTGGGTCTTGCTAATTTCTACCATAGATTCGTGTTGGGATTCTCTCATATCACTTGGCCCTTGAGTCAAGTCACCAAAGGAGGAGCAAGAGCAAAATTCTTTTGGTCGGAACCTCAACAGAAGGCATTCAAAGAATTGAAAAATCGCCTCTGTTCTGCCCCAGTGCTCAACTTACCAGACTTGCAGCAGCCATTTGAGATCGAGACAGATGCCTCTGACTATGCTATTGGGGTAGTTCTTACTCAACAGGGACATCCAGTGGCATATCACAATGAGACATTGTCTGACACAATTCGCAAGTATCCCACTTATGACAAAGAAATGTATTCCATTGTGCAAGCTTTTCGACAATGGAAGCATTACATTTTGGGGAAGGAAACAATCATCCACACAGACCACCGGCCCCTACAGTTCATACAGACACAAGGGAAGTTGCAGAATGATTTCCATCAGAAGTGGTCCACATATCTGCAACAGTTTCATTTGAACATCAAGTACAAGAAGGGTAGCACCAATAATGTTGCAGACTGCCTCAGCCGACCACCGATCGTGGCGCTCACCACCATGCTCAACTCTTGTGGGCACAAGACTTCTGATTGGTCGCTTCTCTATGAGAGTGACCCAGAATTCAGCCACACTTACAAGGCACTCTTGGGGGGCACGCAAGTTCCAAATTTTCACCTCCAAGATGCACTTTTATGTCACCTGGGACACCTTTGTGTTCCTTCAAGCGAGCGTGCCAAGATGATATGGGAAGCACACTACAGTCGAGTCGCTGGGCATTTCGGGGTCGAGAAAATAGTAGCAATACTACGGAAGTATTTCTATTGGCCGAACCTTCGAAAGGATGTCGAGAAGCACATCAGATCCTACATTGCTTGTTCCCTTGCCAAACCAACCATCAAGAAGCAAGGCCTATATACTCCACTACCTACCCCTAGTCGACCTTGGGAATCCATCTCCATGGATTACATGTCGGGCCTGCCTTCTACTAAGAAT